>CM034148.1:813497115-813899615 GCA_019776745.2 Taxus chinensis
ATAGAGCTACAAGGCACTTAGGTGTGGGTTCATGTGATAAATGGAAAATGCGATCGACCGACACAAGTAATTGTTCGGGTCTGCCCGAGATTTGTGGATGTCACTAGCTCAGGATTCAACGTCCTACGACCTTTTCTGTTGGTCACAACTCCTTTTATACAAGCCTTTCATAAATATTGACGTCTGAATTTGGATCAACCCCACATGACATTAACAAAACTTGGGACATGTACAAGCACAACTATATATCGTGGCATGTTTTACGCACTACCTGCAAACACATGACATGCTACAGATGGTAGTTCTGACTCTGAGCCTGAATGCTGTATTCAACACGAACCATTGCAAGAATGGCAGGTCTTCGCACAACTTCGTGCTGGAAACAACACAGGTCTTGACAGTCTTGAACATGTTGGGGAAATGAGATTTCGACATACACAATAATTGAAACATACATGACGTTCTGCATGATTTGCAGATAATTGGATCTTCATTCATCAAGAGAGAAAATGTTGACATAATTAACAACAACATGCAGGGCCACACCCCCATCTTCCACAACTTCCTTTTTCTTCATAATAACAACTAGCTCTTGATACCATACTACACCATTCAACAAAGAAAACCCTTCTACCTCCTACTAAGATTGATAATTCAAGGAACATCTGGCATAGGAAAATCATTTCTAATAAATAAAATTCCGGAATTCATTCACAACAACATCAACCACATCTCCCTCACCTCTCCTTCTGCTTGCCCCTACCGGTGATTCAACATTCAACATCTCTACACCCACAATCCATACAGCCCTTTGTATTCAAACCAAAGAATTGAAACCCCTTGAAGGCCAGTGCATTATCATCTTTTCAAGATTCGTTGAAACATATAGAATATGTTCTTATTGATGAAATGAGTTTCATCGGCCCAAAGTTGCGAAGCAAAATTAACAATAGGCTATGCACGAGGATTTCCCACACTCCAAGAACATCTTGAATTTGGGAATAGATAAGACATCCTCCTCGAGTGACCTCGACCAATTACTGCGGGTTTTGGATAGTCCTCTTTATGCAAGTAAATCCTACGGGGCTTAGCCTTTTGAAGGGATTTTATTCTTCCATTACATTACAAACAATATTTTGGCAACAAGGAACAACCAATACACAAGTTTCATTTCATGGAATTTACTCCTCCACATGTGAGATTCAACTCATCTTATTAAGGACTGGGAACTCCTAACGTCTCACACAGACACACACCTAACTCAATAGGAGCTCAACATTTTTAAAGAAACAGAAAAATAAAAATCAATACAGCTAGACAATTCACCCAAATAAAGCACAACCTAATCCTTAATTTTCTTCTTCTTCAGCATACAAAAAATAAAACCTCACATGCAATAGTTTCCTCTCAGATACCATTAAACCCACTTCAAGTATAGATACAGAGCTAGATCAATCAATTTGTATATAGTAAAATAAGGAGCTAGTAATGATATCTCTATTTATCACAGTTCCCGTTCTCTGGACCCCTTTTCCCTTTATGCACCCCCTTCTTTGACCCTTTTGTAAGGAAAGCGACATCTTATTATGTTCTTAACTATAACTGCTTTGGGACAAATCTCATGGCCACCTCCCCATAATAATCTAAAATCTAAATTTTTTTGTACCCAAACCAAGATGTCATTAAATTTCCTGAAATTTGGACTATTGTTTTAAACCATTTTTCTTGCTAAATAGAAACCTGGAAGTTAACTTCATGATTTTGGGTTGCAGGGTATTTTTGGTGACATGGAACGTAGGAGAAAAATCACCTTACAATTGGCCTCAAGTTGGATGAATGGCTGCATGCATCACCTCTAGAAGATATCTATGTTATGGCGTTGACAAAATCCCCTTGTTTCATACATTCAAAAATATGAATATAGTTGCAGAATTATTATTTAGTATATTATACAACCCAACCAAATTCTCTTCCCTAATCAGTGAGACTTCAATAGCCCTAGTACACAACTTATTCGGCTCAATCTGGAGTATGTTATCCATAGAACAAAGAGGCTGCCTCAAAATTGAATTTGATACACACAACATGGGCCACATAATCTCTTCCCAACAAGTCTTTTATTTCTTTTAGCACATTCTCTGTCTAAATAATGAAAATAATCTTCAGTTAATTATCAAAAATTGAAGAAACGATCTAGTGGACTCCCACAACGTACAAATGTTGAAGGCATTGAACGTTCCGATCGCCCAATCCATTGTTAAAAGTAACATGAGGACTGGACCAAGAAATACTGATGATGATCATTTGGAACACAAATTTTTGTTGTGCAAACAACAAAAAATCATCCTTATTGCAAATCTATGGGTTGATGTAGGCCTCATGAATGGTGCCATGGGAACAGTCACTGACATTTTCTACGACACATCAATGCAACCACGAACATTACCTTTATTTGTTGTTGTAAGATTTGATAGATACAATGACCCATATTGGGATCCCTCCAACCCATTACATATTCCCATACCCCCTATTTCGAGAGGGAATCGAAGACAATTGCTGATTAAAATGTCCTGAGGATTAACTATCCACAAGTCACAAGGACTTACTTTGCACAGAGCAATCGTCAACATTGGAACCACCGAAAGGAAGGGTCTGACATTCATAACTTTCTCCAAAGTTCCCTCACTTGAAAATCTACACATTTCACCTACTTTTTCATTTGAGAGATACTCAAATATGGCGCACATACCAGCACTCGGAGCAATAAGAAAGGAGGAAGCAAGACTACTATCACTCAACCCATCATAAATAATACCCTCTTCTTTGATAACACCTCCACTACTACTATAATCAACACTTCTTCTATCCAAACTGACACTGTCGTTCAAGGGGTATCAAATGTAATCATGTTTATTGAAACTAAAATTTCCCACTAAAGGCTACCATTCATGATATAAATACTACAAATGTATACATGTCTCATTACGTGTATTTATATCTTCATTTATTTGATGTTTTCAAATATGAAAAGAAACTTTAAATGTATGAATCTGTAGCATAATTAAATGTACACATACAACATTTCAATGTAATGTTTCAACTAAATTCCTACACTACAACTTTCAATCACACACATTATCAATTGTACAATAAATGTTTTTCCAACAAAACACCAACATAACAATCAATTCACAACTAACACAATAAATCTGAATTAAATACATACAACATCAACTATAAAATAAATTAACTATTGAAAATGGTATCAAATGTATTCATGTACGAATTTATAACAACTTTGAAATGTATAAACAACCTTAAAATTAAGTGGCCCATCTATATTTCTACACTTACGAAAACAATCACACCCCTAATCAACATCAACTACAAAAGTAATAACTATACCTCTAAATCAAATAACATATACCATTCGGCGTTCACATCTTATGAAACACATGGGATTGCTAGTATTATTTCTTGATATCTAGCCTTATGTTTGGCTTATTTGACACTAACAACTTCTTACTCCTCCATTTAAACATTTACATGACATTTTACCTTGTAATGGAATTTTCACTCTTAGGTATTTGAAGATACACTACTGGAGAAAAAATAAACAGTTAACACCTTAGACCATAAGAAAAGGAATCTAGCCACCTATAGATGCTCTTCATCACTTTTGGAAATATCTAATCTTGATAGAAAGCTTCCAATTTTATGTACAAAAATTTCACATTTATTGTGAATATTAACTCCTCCAAAATATCAAAAAGATATTATATTAAATATCTGAAAATATATAGAAAATATCTTAGGAATATGTAGGAAATATCCAAAAGATCTAGAATATCTAATATAAGATATTATGAGATATTTCCTTAGCTAGAAGTTTTAAAAACATCTATAAATAAGAGGTGTAATTTTGTAATTAAAAAAGCAAGAGAAACACATCGAAGTGCTCTGGAGTATTATTAATAATTAAGTTTGTTTTTATATTTCTCTTGTTAGTTTGTGTGTGTTCATAATATTGGTATTATTTTCATTATCTTAGCACACACCCTCTAGGTTAGGAGTTAAACATAATTCCTTCAAATTGGTATTAGAGTAAAGATCGCCAGCAGATTATTAATTCAATGTTTCAACACCTAGATTTTCTATTAGGTTATTGATTTGTTTAATATTTTAAGAAGAGAAGAAGAAGAGTAGAGAAGCTTGAATGTGCAGCAACACAAAGAGATAAAAAAATAAAGGGAGCATCATCACATCAAATAGTAATCAAGATGTGTATTAAAAATTATTTATATAAATCACAATTATAGTATGTATGTTCAACTTGTATGTGTGCAAGTTCCATAATGAAAAAGAGTTCTCTTATATAATATTCAAGGAGTTTGTGATTGTTAATTTCTATGAAATTTGTGAACATTAGTAGTTGAATATTTCCAAGCTTCATTAGTATTTTCATTATGTCGTTTCAAGAAATAGTAGACATCAATCTATTTCCTCCACCAGATATCAGTTTTGGCAGAAATTTTGATTTTTGGTCTATCATAATGAGTCATTTTCTACACTTAGAAGAGCTTTGGGAATTTGTTGAATATGGATTTTCTTAACCATTGGATTAGGAAGCCTACAATTCATTATCACTAGATGAGAAAACTATATTGAAACAGAATAGAAAAGAGGATATAAAATCATTATCTATAATTCAAGAAGTTATGGATGAAGTGAATTTTCCCTGTGGTTGCAATAAAAACAAGGTACAACGAAGTACGAGAGAATTTGAAGAATGCCTATCGAGGAAAAAAAATTATCCACCAAGAAATAAAGTTTATATCGAAGTAGACGTGAAGAAAGAGAGATAAATATGTATTTGAGGATGATATCCTCACTTGTCAGAAAGATGATGAAGTGGGAGAAATCATCTTAAACTTCAAATGAAAAAGACGTAGTCATGCTATAGAAGAAGTAAAGTAGGCATGTGAAAGTCTCAAATTTAGAAGAAAAATATCAAGGTTTAGAAAAGGGTATAGAAAAAGGTAATTTTTGTGGGCGAATATTCATGAAAAGGAAAATATAAAGGATTTTGATTTTTCAATCTAGCAAATTTTGTACTACTGTACGGTAGTGCGTTCGCCAAAATTTTATAGGACCTAAAAAAATTTGAATATAATTTCACCTAGTGGTTTCCACCAAGGGTTGACTAAAGTTAGTAAATTCACCTTCATGTTATAACATTCTAATATATATAGGATTTATTCATCGTAGTATAGTCCTATTTTTTTACATTATAAGGGTGTGAATAATCCAAAAGTGTAAGACCACAAACCGAAGGACTCATGAAGAAGCGAGAGACTCAATAGGTAAGCCAAAAAGAAAAATTGTCTAAGACTAGCAAGGCTATTTTCTATCAACAAAACAAATTTCCAAAAGTTACCAGCTAGTAACATGTATCAGTGTTACAAGCCGGAAAAAAACATATCTATTACCGGTTGTTAATAGGTATACAAGTTAGCAGCCGACAACAGCTATATATTACTGACCATCAACAGATATACATGGTACAAACTGATAATAGATATAAGTGTTACCGTCTGGTAACAGATGTCTCTGTTGCTAGAAGGTAACGGATATATGTGTTATCGGGTTGGTAACAGATGTATTTGTTTCCAACTGAAAACACACACACACACACACACACACACACACACAGACATATATGTTGTCAGCCAATAATAGATATATGTTGTCACTCAGTAATAGATATATGTGTTGTCAGCTGGTAACAGATGTATTTGTTTTGCCAACCAGTGGCTCTATGTTCTGTAGTCATCCTGCATATTCCTTTTCCATTCGAGTGCTTAGTTGTATTTTCATATGTCATTCTTAAGTTGTTTTGGCTAAGTCTTGTGTTTGGGTAAAGCTTCTTTTATGTTTCTATCGGTATTTTAAAGTTATATGTTTTTCTCACATGTGCAGACTTCAAAATCATCCATTCAATGGCTCCTATTATAAATGAGAAAAGAATCAACTTCAAGGAAAAAGAAAACGGAGTATGGAAATTTAAAAATATTTTAGTCAGCCTCAACTAACCCCAGTGGCGACAAGTAAGAAAACCAATTTCTACTATGATATTGTTACTTTGATTTTTTAATTTACTTTTACAAGCTGTAAGCAAACCAATTTATCTCAAATGCAGAAAACCCTAACATTGACCTTAGTTCAGATGAAATTTCCAAGCACCAAAGTAATCCAATTCAAATTGATAGTACTGATAATCCCATGTCCCATCCAAATCACACTTCTGATAAACATTCCAAAAATTCACATCAGAAATGTAAGAGTGGGAAGTTGACTATAGGAAAAACTTATAAATTTGAATAGTCAACCAAATATCCATCCATTGAACCTCTAGAACCTGAGAACAGTACCGATATTCCTACATAATGCAGATGTACTGTCTGTAGTTAGAAACTTGGCAAAGATGAAAAAATGCAATTGAAACTAGATAAAATAGAGAAGCATTGTGGGAAGATATACAATTCAAAAAATTAAGATGACAAAATGGTTATAAAAATAAATAGATGGAAAATTGAGGAGGATTATTTGCATATGAGATATGTTGCAGAATATGATAAGCATCTGTAGGACCTTGTTGAGAAATGTGGTACTATAAAGGAAATATTTGAAAAAGCTACAGACGTAAGTCTTCAGGAAAAACTCATTCAATTCAGAACAATATTTCACACATTAAAAAATGGCAGACCAATTTCAGATTGGATTGATTATAAGACGTTGTATCAATCTAATGGATTTTCAAATAGTCAGATACCAGTGCATGGGAGATGGAAAAGTGTATGGGAGAAATAGAAATTACTAATTTGAGAGAGAAGGTAAAAAAGGAAAATTTTGTCACTTTATCGATTGATGAGGTCACTATATCACTATAGTAGATAATACATCTTGGGTGTGTATGCATGTCTACACTTTCAGTTTCAGTAACCGTTTTAGGGAAAGAATTGTACTAAATATGCACAAAATGACGAAGAACTATAATGTTGAGAACATTTGTAAACTTGTTAATAAAAATATGAAGGAAATAGTTGGTATGGATGATCATTCCATCTCTGCAAAGATGATTTGTGTAGGATTTGATGGCACATTAGTCATGCAAGGTCAAAAAATTGGAATTTGTATCTATTTACAAAATAGAGTATCCCCTTACATGATACCTATTCACTGTATGGCTCACCAAATGAATTTGGCATACAAGATTGTAAGTAGCTTTAATAATGTTGCTAAGGTGGAGGAGATGATAAGAGACTTGCATTCATATATGTCAAGAAATCCTAAAGTATTTATGGAGTTCCAAATATTTTCTGTTTGAATAACAAATGGTAAAAAAATGCTAAAAGATGTCGACACGAGATGGATATCATTGTATGAACCAGCTTGCAAGGTTTTTGAGGAATACAAGTCCTTAACAGGGTATACATTCAAGCATCAAAGATAAGTGGACAAGGCTAAAGATCTGCTATATTGCTTGACTGATATAGAGACTTTATTAACTTTATGTGGCATTTTTCCAATGCTGAAGGAAATAAACATCTTGGTGAAACATGCTCAAGAATGGTCCATATACATTGTTGATTTTCTACAATTAAAAAGACAAGTATGTGTGATTTTAGATACCTTGCATATCACCCAAGATTGGATTCAGAAGCCAATTTTTAGTAGCTTCAAGGTTTTGATAGACATAAAAGATCAAAACATCTATGTAAAGTTCAATATCAGTGGGCATATTTGTATTTCTGTTGATGGGAAAAACATTAAAATGCACACTATATACAAAGATCCTTATGTAGCAGGTTCTTAACTTGAGGAAGTACCTGTCACGAGCTATATTTTCGATGTTGTAGTTTCTAATGTACGTAAAAAGCTTATCAAAATATTTGAAACATTATCTTATGATATCAAAGAGAATTTTAAAAACAGTGATCTGTTGGAGGCGATGGGAGTTGTAAATCCCATTTTTCTTGAACCCAATGATTAATGAAGAATAAAGAAATAATTACTTCATGAAATCCATCATTGTACTTATGGAACAATTTTTCAAATCTTCATGTTGATGGAGTGGATTTAAATGGTATATTGGATAGAAAATTACTCATATCTAAGTCACAACATTTTGGATTTACAATTTTGAATCAATATAATCTTATAGCTAACCTAATAGAAATGGGAGTTGTAATGTTGTTGTGGAGAAAGATGTATCAGAGAAACGTTATGAGAGAAACTGTTATTGAATACTTCAAACTATATGAGCTCATACAAACAATTATTCTTGGGTTTGTTGAAGATGAAAGGGTATTTAGTGCACTTTCATTTGGAAAATCAAACCTTGGCACTAGATTAGAAAAGAATTTTGGAAACTTGTTTAAGAATCTCAGTTTCAAGATATAGGGTGGACACATTTCTGTATGAAAGAGCTCTTGCTACATAGACATCTTTGACAAATCACATAGATGTTAATTAGTTAGTAAACAATGAAGTCTCTAGTAATGGTGAAATTGACTTGGACAATTTTAGACAAGAAACTACACCAGATATAAGAAGTGATGAAGGACCATCCAGGATACGGTTGTTCCCGTTACCAAACAGTTGATTGTATTCATTTTCTAAAATATAAATTATTACTTTATATTTTTTTGTTCACATATATTGGGCATATTATGTTTGGAAATTATTTAATCCCTCCTATATATTTAATAATGTTTAAACTTTGAAAATAACAAATGGTAGACATTTCATATTTGTGCAATATGTAAATTGGATGATGTAATAATATTAAAGTGCGTTACTAATAAAGTATGTTCGTTAGCTGATTTCTCACTTTCAATTCCACATGCATAATTGTTGGCAAATATCTTATAAATTATAATCCATATATGATATAAAAGTAACAACGTTGTGATTATTAGGATTAATAAAAAACATGGCAGTATATGACTCCATCATTATTTGAGACAATCTTTACATGAGGAATCAATAATCAAGACTCAAGAATCAATTGACAATTCTAAAGTTTGACAGCAACATGCACATGCAAATTAAAATATAAATGTTTTAATTATTGATTTCATAGTTTTTTAAAATAAATTGAAGAATGGAAACCTAATTCCCTTATCTGAATCAATGTGTACTATTATAATATTGTAGAGGATTGAAAAAATAAATGACTAGATTTTTCATTCGACAACACCTATGACTGAAAAAATAGATCAACAAATCAAAATTTCACATAAAGATAATATTTCCAAATTCCAACTATAATCCAATATCACTAACACAATTCCACAAGAATAGTAGTTTCCAATTTTTTTATAATCCATATATGTTATATAACTTCATGATTATTAGGAATAATCAAATTTTCAAAAACATATTTGAAGATAAATTCCAGAATCCATGTGTATTATTTATCAACTATTTCACATAAAGATAATAAACAAATTCACATAATATCTCATAATAAAAAAATCAACAATTTCTCATAAAGATATAGTTTTAAAATTGTATTTGTCATAGTAAAATACTCAATACATCAATAGTAACATCAATAAAAAATTTAATTCAAGTTTAGTGGACCCTTGTCCTTGACTAGATTCAACAACATCACCAACTTACATACTATCACAAATTACACCAGACTCCACTAATTCCTTTTCCACAAACTTAATGTTTTCCAAATTTTCTTTGTCTTCCCTACTTGCATCTCGTGTTGAAAGGATAGAAGGATCCTCATCATTTCTTTTCTTCCTAAGAATTTATGGATACATTTGGTGCTCCATGATAATCCTCCGCAAATTATTGTTATACTTGTTTAGCAGAACAAGTTTTTCCTTTCAAACCAAAAGCCCCTTTGATACTCTCTTTCGCTTTTCTCAACTGCTCCTCCAACAGCGGCACATCTATTCTCAAAGTCTAGTATTTTGACTACAGTTAAAAATCACATAATTATTATTTGGAATAAGATAAAGAATAACTATATATATGTGAAACAATCTACAAAAAAAATAGAACTTACCACGGCCAATTCCTTCTCTGCATTGGCAATAGTGACAAGATTCTTTTCACGATTTCACTTGTTGTAGTATGATTGTGCGTCAGAATTAAAATTAGCCAATTTGTTCAACATCATTGTCAAAACTTCATCCATGTTGTAGACATTATCGATGACTATATTTCCTTTTTGTGCTTGAGCAAGAATACTATATGATATCTATCATTAATTTATTTTATCATATCTTTCTCTTTGATCTCGCACATCTTCATCTCCTTGAGTTCAGGAATAACATTTTCCATTACAAGGGTTGTAGCATTATCCGACACAAGGATCTCAAGTGAAAATATGTTCTTTACATCATCATTTGTTTCTTACGCAATTGGGGAAGGAGGATCTAAAGAGCCTACTGGCTCTAGAATTTTCTTATAAATAGATTGCGTCAGATCCTCAACATTCTTCTCTGACCTTTACATCCCAAAATAGTTGTCCCACCCAAGAAACTCCTCATCCATTTCTATATTGTTCAGAATAAAAGTGCCTTTAGAACTCTGCACACCATCAACATTAAAATAGGGGAAATGAGACATTTTCATATTCTGAATTCCCTTTCTCATAGGCATTGTAGCATTTGGGACATAATCTTTTTTTCCCTACCATAAGTAGATGACAGAGGTAGAAGGGGAGGTCGGCCAAAAACTGATGCACTCCTTTTGTGTCAGGATGGAGTCAGATAATTTTTGGTGGCAGTGGGTGTGGCAGAAGGATGAATTTCATATTGCAAAATATCTACAAACATATATACTTTAACAATATAAGGTTTAACTACCAAATATCAGTAATAAATATTTTAAAAATTTGAAATTAAAATGCAAACAAGCTAACAATAAGAATTTCTTATACTATGAATGTTGTCTATAATCAACAAACTCTTGGTGTGTTTATGGGTGGAAGGGGTGGTGGTGGCACAAGCCCTATTACAGTGTCAAAAAATCCTAAATATTCAAACAAAACAATTTAGAATATGTTGATAAATTCGTAAAATAAATTCAAAACACTAATATAAATTAATTTTAAGTCATTTTTTAGTTTCTTTGTACCAAAACATGAAACGTGTTGGTCAATTACTGTAGCAAACTCAATCTCTTCATGCTCCAGTTATCCCTCATGTATGTATGTGGTGTCTGCAATAGCATGAGTCAGACTCTCTCCGAGGCGATGCAGCTATGCCAAAAAAGGTTACACATTAGGATAATATTAATGAAATTAGAAATATGACATTGTAGAAAATTAGAGATTTCGATTATCAATATCATTAATTTCTAAAATAATAAAATAAAATTGAAATGATTAATGATTGTGTAGTATGTAAAACTAAAAACCTTGATTTTGTTGTTAGATAGTAATAGTTGCAGAGTGCGCTCTACTTCTCTCCTAGATATGGGACCGGTGCAAGCGTGAAGAATCCAAAGAAACATGCGTCTATTTTTCTAGTCTTATCTCTTGAGCCACAGAGTCTTCAGACTCAGAGACATCAACTGTATTGTTGTCAACAAAACCCTCAAGCCCAGAAACGTTATGTGACGAAATTGCCTTATGATGGTGTTCCAGTGTTTCACTTTCTTTGACCTATTCATTCACATTATTTCAAAAAAATATATAGATTACATATTTACAATCCAAGAATTTATTTCATAATGATTTTGTTTTTGAAAGGAATCAAGATGAAATGTTCTTAAAATAAAATACTCACCAACTATTGGTTAATATGCATTCCATGTTTTTCCATATTCTCGTGAAGAGCAATTGGAATAACTATTGATTTTATTCCATAAAAACCTTCATAATATAAAGAAAGAACATAACAAGAAGAAAAAATAACTACAGTAGGATTGAGTTTGTCCTTTTCAAGATCAAAACCAATCTTTGATGCTAGATATGTGCACCAAGCGAATCTAACACCAGAAATGTTTTGAAGAAGGTAGTGCATTGCCCATTGAGGAATGTCGTTTTATCTTCCCTATAACACTATACGGGACTGGAAAAGTTCCACCTTGGCTAGGAGAAAGGTTTTTTTGATAGATTGAGAGTTAATGCCTCTTTTGGCAAGATTATTTACCTCAACCTCAACAGATAGATTGTAATGAGACTCTAAAGAAAATTACTCATCAAGAAGAATGGATTTTGAGGTTACAGGAAGTTATTTATGATGGGGCAGGCCTATTATATGATGAATGTCTTCAGGTCTTATTTTGATGATAAATTCATGGGAGGGTAATCAAACTATGAAAGTGTGATCAAACTTATTATACAAATACATTAAATTATTTAGTAATGTGTGCTTTGTCTGATACTAGGGCATGTAAATAAGACCACAGAACCTAGAGCTAACAATCCAACTAGATTGTCTAAATATTTGAGGGTCTTTGTGAAAATGCAACAACTGGGGATATAAAATGTTTCAGTAAAATTAGGGAGTCAGTTTAATGGTTTTTTTTTGTAGGGACCATTTTTCTTCAATGTTGAAAGTAAATTGTTTACTTGATAAAAGAAGCAGTTTGCAAATTGCAGATTTAGATACTTGTATATGATGATAGATGTAACCTTAAAGCTCACCTTGAATCTTGATGATCGATTTTTGACCCTAACAATGGAAGATTGGAAGCATATGAGAAGCTTGGAACTCTCTGGAAAAATCTCATACAAAACTGCAGGATAAAATGAGACAAAATGAATGGGGATGGTTATATATATAGGGGAGGAAAGTGCATTAAATGAGAAAGGCATGCCACACATATTGCAGTAAATGATGAATGGACCGTAGTGTCACTGTCGAGCAATCTAAAACACATGTTACTAGATGGAAACATGTTTTAGTATTACCGACTGATAACACCAACCAGTGTTACCGGCTGGCAACACCTAAAACTTTTACCGACTAGCAACACTTGAAAGTGGTGTCGATCGAAAAGACTAAAAATAGTTACCAACTTGTAAAACTAATAGTGTTACTGGCCGGTAACCCTAAAAAGTGTTATCGGTCTTTAACACTTAGAGGAGTTACCGGTCAGTAACACTTTTTCAGGGTTATCGATTGACAACACTTTTAGTGTTACCGACCGGTAACTCAAACCTTGTTGTAGTATTTTCATTTATCCTTTTAGTGAAAAAAAAATGCAGTCCACCATTTTTTGGAAAATAGCCTCCTTTTGCCATCGTCACGAAACTCATTTTCACACGTTTCTCCTACAGTACAAATGAAATTTTTCGTCAAATTCACCATCCATTCTATAAAAGAAATTTGGGAGGGGGGTCTTAAAATGAACCTTGCCTCATCTAAAAAACTGATGGAATTATCACCGAGTGTTTGCACTACATTACAGACCCTGATGTAATCCTAGTTAGTGTGTGCATATGGTGCCCTATGTGTTCTCGTGTCAGTCACACTTTATGTAGTAGTGAGCTATGGTAGCTATAGAATATGTAGAATAGAATAGATAGAATCACTCCCTCCTATGTGAATGGATGTGATGTAGACTTTGCTAGCTAGAATGTATGGAACTATGTGGATGAATATGGTGCAATAAATGTAGCCTTAGATAGAGTGATAGTAGTGATAGAATGCAAAGACCTAGGACCCTCAATATGGTCTTATAAGCTTTATATTTACAGGGCTCTCAAGTATACTTTCACAATTAATCCTGCCAATGTCGACTGATGAAATGATAAGGGAGACCAATGGCTAGAAGTGACCTAAAAATGAGTGAAAGAGGCTAAGCATAGATCAGGGCACCCAGGGTGGGACCAGGGCACCCTTAGGTGCCCCAGTACAGGTTGGGGTGTTGACGATAAGGGCTAGAATCTCGTGGAAGTTGGAAAATGAGGTGATAAGTAGTGGGAGATATGAAGGAAAGAGAAAGTAAAACATAAATAAACGATGGCAAGAAGGGGGGATTAATTAGTACTTTGTACACTTGAGAACCTTCTAAATAGTAGTATAAGACCGAGATGAATATGTCTAAAATGCATGATTTTATCTCTACATTTTCCCCAACTTTATGTTGGTGAGCAAACAAGACAGTAACATAAAGTAGTCAAAGAAACATACCTAGAATTTTTGCAGAGTGTAGAAGAAAGCACAATGATGGACTAGACTCGAAAGTGGGGGATTGTGGATTCTAAAGATGAAAAATGTAAAAATAAGTGATGAGAGTGCACATAGGGCAGAACGTGTGTGTGGCTTCTACAATGTAAAGGAAATTTCCTATAGCAATGTGTTGTCATTGTCTTTTTCATTTTTTTGTTGTTGTTATTGCCCCTAATTTGATGTCTTTTTTCTCATACGACGGACATGCAAGGAGAAAATGCACAAGTAGTCAAATATGTATGTATGTGAAAATGCATGTATAAATGGAAATGTGTAAAATACATGAATTGTAAAGTACGCTAGAATAGAAAATGGAAAAATGGTACATGTGTACCTGATCCATGTCAAGAAAAAGGGTAGAAAAGGATATCCTGTAGCTACAATGATTTTTTCGGGCAATCTCACGCTACCCTGGTTGAAAAAGTGTAGGGAGGAAATGCCTTGTATCCTCCAACTCTTATTGCTTCTGATGGAATTTTGCTGAAAAGATCTTTGTAATAGTTTTTTTGAACAATCCTACACCACTAAGCCTGAGCCTGTAACTGCTCCATTGAGCCTGAGCCTGAGCATGTAAATACTCCACATAATTGCTGAAGGACACCCTATCCTGTTATGGCCGCTGTGTATGGATTTCAGTCTTATTTGAACCCACTAGTTGTCCATGAACTGGTGTAGATATGTTGTGTTAGTAGAAAACCCATAATGATCCCCCCGTCTTTGAGGGTGTATGTGATGACCCAAGAAGGATAATACATCCCCAAAAGAGGACCTATCTCACTCTGACCTTGTAACGAACTCATCCCTGAAGGGGGAAAGGGATAGCGCTTGGTAGATACTAAAGCATGCCCAAAAGGGGATGGCTACCCAAAATAAGTGTTGTTCTACAAGAACATACATGAAATCAGTAAAAATGCAAAGTATATAAAAACTACCAAGAATAGTAGTGTAAACACGCAAGAAGTCAAAATAGATTGCAAGACATGCAAGGCCATAATAGCCACAAAGAGAAGACAAGTGTGCACATAGACAAATGGCAAAGAACACATATAATAGCAAACAAAAGAGACAAGTAGAAATAAAAGTAGTCATGGAAACACCCATTGGCATATTAGGATGATAACCAATATGTCAAAAACGTGTATGAGCAAGTAGTAACAGATGTTAAATACAAAATGAAATAATATCACCTAGATATGATGAGTGTGGATGCTCCCAACGACCAATATAGTAAGGGTAGAAGGAGAACACCCATGCCACATGGAAATTTCATGTATCTATGACCACACTAAACAAATACGTGAACGGGCATCTGTGTATTATAATGACATATAGGAAAGCTAACATGTGTAATAGAATGAGCATGTAAAACACTAGTAATAAAAAGTAAATGCTACCAAGACAAAGCAATATGTTTTAGATGGATGGAATGTGATGCAATATGGAATGATAGGAGAAACATTCCCCCTAAGTGTGTGGAAGTGTATGCAGTGAGGTTCATTAGTTGTGTCCTCATCAGTCAAGAATGAACCGTAAAACAAGAGTGTCTCATCATGAAATGGTCGAGTAGTGTTGGTTATGTCTAGCACATTGCAATGAGTGTATGTATGTGATGGTGATGAAATGTGACATGGGAAGATGATGTGCGTGGACCCTATAGTGAAAGAATATACCATGAATTTGTTGAATGGAAGAGTGATGATTTAGCGCTAAGTGTATATCACTACATGATGGATGAAGAAGGTGACGATTTAGCGTATAGTGTATGTCACTATGAGATGGGTGATGAGGGTGTATGAAGCATATAAGAGTA
Source organism: Taxus chinensis (assembly GCA_019776745.2). Taxonomy (NCBI): domain Eukaryota; kingdom Viridiplantae; phylum Streptophyta; class Pinopsida; order Cupressales; family Taxaceae; genus Taxus; species Taxus chinensis. Next base: position 813,513,136 of record CM034148.1, read on the forward strand.
TGTGGTGGATAGTGGTAGAGGGTGAGTTATCACTAACCATGGACCAGTATGTGATGAGTAAGGATGAGGTGGTGATTTAGCCTAAAGCGTATACCACTATGTGATGAATATTATAAGGGTGGTGAATTACCTTAAAGTGTATACCACTAAGTGATGAGGGAGGGTATGGTGGTTATTTATCCTAAAGCGTATACCACAAAATGATTAGAAGAAATAGGTGATGATGTAATAGAATGTTGTAAAATAGTATGGTAGAATAAGTTATGATAAGATGTAAGATGATAATGAGAATTGGATGAAGGGAGTGGTGATTCAACCTAATGTGTGTATCACTACGCGATGATTAAGGGGTGTGATAATGCAATGGAATAATGTGGGATTGAGACAAGTATAGGATGATATGATAAGAGGTGATGGAATGTAATAAGATGATGTAGAAGTGATGAGAGGACAGGTGATTTAACCTAGGGTGTATACCACTACGATATGTGATGATGAGTATGGGTGACGATTTAGCCTAAAGCGTTGGTCACTAATTTGATGGATGTGATATGATGAAATATCACATATAGGTAAGGTCAATTTGATTGGTAAGCCATCGGTAGTTGAGTATGGACCGAGGAACTAGAGTGCATCATAAGTTAGTGAGTGCAATGCATAGAACAATGTAGTGTAGGATACTGGATAGTGAATAGAGTGTGTAGATGCACGGTAGAATGTAAAAAATGTCATGATATATGTAGATAGAAAAGCTAGACCCAAGGATAACGTGACCTAGCATAGATATAGAATGCATGGATGAAATAAAAAAATAGCCTCAGATATGATGATGACTAGTGTAACATGTATGAGAGAGATAATGTAGAGGTGAGTGGTAGATGAGGTATGCATATGAGGATATAGGATGTGGGCTATGTATAAGAATGATGATCTGTAGGATGTATGGTGTGTAGGGTTCAATGTAATGGTAATCCCTCAATAGGTCAGTGTGAACCAAAGCACTAGGGTGTGTCATCTGGTGGTGAGGTTATGTAGAAGATAGACTATGGATGCTAATAGAAAATGATGCAACTAAGATGTATAAGGGGGGGAGAATTAGGTAAATGTTATGCGCCCCAAGTTTTTTTGGAAAGAGGAATCAACCTATAAGATCGAAAGACGAATGTCCATTGACCCCTACTTAAGAAGGAATAGGAAGAGAACGGTGCTCTAGTAATTGTGGTATGGAAGATAGTCATTATGCAGGAGAATGAATCCGATATGCAGGAGAAGGATGAATATAAGATGATCTTCGTGGCATAGTGAAGTACATGAGTGAAGGAGATCAAGGAAACGTTGTGTGCCAAGTGGAGGATGGTCGGCGTGGGATGAAGTAGAGCAGTGAATGGTGGCAAGACGTGCTAGCGGTCCAAGCAAGAGACCTATGTCGATGTACAGGACTAACTGGATAGAGTGGTGAAGACAGGATTGGTGTAAGACACCAGGGAGATAACTTTTGTGGAATTAGTATGGGAAGAAATAGAGGAGGGTAGAAGCAATGGGATGGGATAACAAAGAATGTAAGATAGGGTGTTGTTGAGGTAGTGGGCATGTAGTGCGAGTTGCCTCCCTACGATGTGGGTGGATAGGGGGAGCGGGTCGTAGAAAAGGATAAACTTGTGTATCAAATGAGAGGAGGCCTAACTTTCAAAGCTCCCAAATAATATGGTTCAATGCATGGCAGGATTTAGTATAATTTCCTCGGATGTGATGATAGCGGCAGAAGGATGGGTCGCGATAAGGGAGTGGTTGGGGTGGCGGATAGTGACAGTTAGAAGGTAGATCAATAAGGCGATGACGAACTAGATGACAAAGGATGGCTTGTAGTGTAGTAGTGGAAGGGAGGACAAGGGATTAAGGTAGGGGTTCAGGTTTGGTAGTGGTAGTAAGATTGTGTAAGTCAGTGGCATTTTTAAGTTGGTCGAGCTTGGCACAAAAAGATGCAATGGTTTCCTGCATGGAAAAACATTGGGCTTTAAATAATTGTATCTAGTATCTGAGAAGTGAGTGGGAGACAAAGGAGGAGTGGGGGAGGAGACTGCAACTGTGGAGGTGGAAGTAAAGCAAAGTGTAGTAGAGGGTGAAGCACATGAAGGCATTGGAGGCACATGATCATTAGAAAAATCATCAAGAGAGGTGTCAAAGTCATAGCGTACAACTCTAGATACTTGATAGGAAAGTGTATGGGGTTGGTCATATAAATAACCATGGATGCATAAAATATGCATCACCATGGCGTATTGTTCATCGGTAAAGGGAGGGCTAGTGGGCATCCTAAGGCATACCAAATAGTGTAGTTAAGTTAATAACAAAGAAAAGAGTTGCCAAAAATGTGGATGTCACCAAATGGCATGGGAAAAATGATATCAACGTGATAGGGATTAAGTGCCCCTCTGTTATAATCTAGACAGGATTGTCCAAGAGTGAGTGGGGTAGTAATGGAAGTATGTGCAAGGTGAACTACAAGATGGAAAACAGGTGGACCATATGTAGCATTAATGATGACAGAGCCGCGATATAGATGTGGATCGCATAAAGGAGAATGGAGATTATGAGGGTCAAAACCTAGTCAATGTAGACCCTCGTGGGATCGCATACAGTGGCAGTGCAAGATTTTTCAAGTGGTATGTGTTCCCAATAAGAATTATTGATGAGGAGGGTGCAATTGAATGGCGGATGCACGGAGGAGGAGGATATTAGTGGCGCAGGTGGAGATAAGATCTAAAGAAGGTAAAGGGGCTCGGTTATGGTACAATATATTGGTTGGTGGGATCAAATGGTGGAGAAGATATTGTGTTAATCATGTGAAGAGTAGCAGCGAATGAAATTTCATATAGAAAAGGGGATAGTGGGGGATAGTAAAATAAACTGAGTAGTACAGGGTAGGTGTAGAGAAGGAAAGTGAAGTATCAGTGACCATTGAAAAGGTAGAGATTGTATTGATCATGTAAATAGTAGGAGTTGGAGGATGATGAATGGTGTGAGATTGAGAGTCCACCATGGGTGATGAAGAAGGAAGCATAGAACTGGAGGTTGTTGTGTCCAATGTGGGAGAAGTAATGGTAGGAACTAGAGGAATATATTCCACTTCAGCTACAAGTTTAGCTAGGGCTACATCATCAATAGTGTATAAGTAAGAGGTAACAACATCCGCAATGGCATACAAATCCATTCCAGAGGAAGGAAGATTACTGAATGAAGGGAAAGGATTGTAACCTGCAGAGGTGGGGGACGCATACTAAAGCATGGCCATGAAAATATAATTGTAGTTTAACGGGGGGACTTAGAAACAGAGGATTTTTGATGATGTCGTCCCATGATGAAAAAAAAGACAAAAAAGGTAGATTTAAGGAGGTGTTAAGAAAGATACGCAAGTTCACCAAAATGATTAACTAATATGGGTAACTGTGGGGAAGTAATATACAATAGTTGATCTAAATAAAATGACATAAAACGTTATGGAAATGCAGTGAATAATCTAAAAACAGTAAATAATGATGCAAGTAAATTAATCTAAATGTAATGAAACCATAAACGAAAAGATGGAGGTAAAGAATGACTTAGCTTATTACATAATTTTGTTGCAGGTTGTCACAGGCCTGAAACTGGAAACTGATTGTGTAGACGACCACTTATAAACCCTACAAAGGGTAAATCTTGACTGTCCAAGATGACACGAGTGCCTGGGAGGGTACTGGGGCACCCCGCGGTGCCTTGGTTTGGATTCTGGGTGCTATGAACTATGCAGAAGCTTAAAAACTATGTTCAGAAGTGTCACAACTAGGTATGAAACTTTGTCTATATGTTGCATTAGATTGGTTGGATGAACTAAATGACACCCTACATAAGAAGAAGAAGACGAGGTCAAACTAACCTCATCTACCAAACCGATGGAATTATCGCTGAGAGATGCACTACATTATGGACCTTGATGTATTTATGTTTAGTGTGTGTGTATCGTACTTTGTATAGTAGTGAGCTATGGTATCTATAGAATACGTAGAATAGAATAGATAGAATTTTCTCCCTCCTATGTGAATGGATGTGATGAATACTTTTCTAGCTAGAATGTATAGAACTATGTGGATGAATATGGTACAATAGATGCGACCCTAGATGGAGTGATAGTGGTTATATAATGCAAAGTTCTAGGACCCTCAATATGGTCTTATAAGCTTTATATTTATAGGGCTCTCAAGTATAGTTTTGCAATTAATCCTGACAATGTCAAATGAGGAAAATATAAGGGATACAAATAGCTAGAAGTAACCCAAAAATGAGTGAAATAGGCTAAGCATAGATCAGGGTGCCCAGGGTAGGACCTAGGCACCCTGGTACAGGATGGGGCACCTGGGATTAGGGCTAGTATCTCAGGGGAAGTTGGAAAATGAGGTGATAAGTAGTGGGAAATATGCGGGAAAGATGACATAAAAAATAAAACAAAGATGGAAAAAAGGGGAGATTAATTTGCACTTTGGACACTTCAGAACCTTCTAAATAATATTATGAGATTGGGCTAAATATGTCTAAAATACATGATTTTATGTCTACGTTAGCATTCGCAAACTAGGTCTTCAAACACCTAGAATTAAGTCCCAGAAAATGAATGAGTACACATAGCAAAAATCATCATCAAGGATCAAGTAATATTTCATTGGAAATATATCTAAACCTATCTTCTGCGACAAGTCACTTTATTCTCCGAAACATAGTGCAAGGCCTCCAACCAAGACAATCTTTGAAACAATTCCAAACTGTAAAATTGGACTCAAGAACCAACCTTGAGGAATCTAACTCAAAAAAACGTTCAAGGCCATTTCCAAGATAAACCAAAGCATGTAACACATCAAGGGATACCTAGAAAACATTATCAATTGCTAACATACATAGATCATTTGGAGAAAACCAACCAAGCACACATGTTCCTTCAAGACTTCTTGAGAAACCTAATGGAACTAATTAGGCCACTAGGTTTTTAACTTGAAACCACTTATTCATATAAAAATAATAAATTCAAAACATCATATCAATTGGAAACCAACTATCCATGACTATCAGATGCAACAACAATAAGAAAAATCGTCAAACCCAACTCAAGCCTCCATGACTAGTTTTTATCCCTTAAGGTTAAAATCGGTATGGGTAACTTTGGAGATTAGTAACTCAAATTGTCTTCAATAAATCTTCATGTAACCCTTTCATGTACATGTATCACATGACCCAAGGATTCTATAGAGTTTACGTTTCATCCTGAAACTTTCATCTCAACCCTAAAAGTGCAAATCTCAACAAAACTAGGGTTTTCCTCTCTCTTCTTGAAATAGATAGATCATGAAACCTAAGACAAAATGATCTGAAACAAATTATCTACACCATTAACTCATTAAACCATCTTTCTAAATCAATTTGAATCCAAAAAAAACTCATAACTCTCCAGTCGACTGCTATAAGGGTTTTAACCATCTTGTACCATCTTGTATTATTAATGATTGTTCATAAAAGCATGACAATAAAATCACCTCACTATTTTTGAAAAACAACCTTAGATAAATGTAAAATCATCCACCAAATCCAAAATATCCCATGCAACTAGTGTGTGAGTCGCTGAGCAAAACAAGATTCCATATTGAGCTGGATTTGCCTTCTTAAGAACTCAATTTTGCCAAAAAATAGTTTTATAACAAAATATTCATCACTTTGACTTGAAACTTATCATGAAGCATCAAGACAACATCCTATAACATTCCTAATTTACCTCCTTACTCAAATACATGTGAAAAAACTCTAACCACTAAGACTTACATGTGTTTTCTTGACAAGTCTTGACCTTTTTGCTTCGTAAGGACCATGAAACATCATCAAAACCATTGAGTTCGCTGATTTAAAATTCCTCATACACATGATATACAACATAATATCACATTTCACATGCTTGTACATGACTTCCATACTTCATCTCTCAAGACACCATGTTATACACCTTGCTCTAGGACTACGCATATGCCTAGAATGACCAGATTCAACCCATGCAACTCATGAACTTGCTATGATGACTCATTATGGACACTTAGACACATCTCACACATAGTTTTTATCATGAGGGATTTCATATCAACCTTTGGAACTCATACCATGACCATACATGCTTGTACCATGCTCAATACTATGCCTAGTCACCATGACACACTTTTCCATCACTTTCCTTTCAAATCAATTACAAACTAAGACACAATGGCCAATAATCTCCCCCTTTATCATTGATGACAATCACCTTCAAAAACATTGATGCATACCTCAAGACAAAATACCTACATGACCTCCTTTTTCATGTTTCTGATGCTAATCTTCCCCCTTTACATCTATGAAAATGGATCAAGGCAACTTAACATGAAAATAAAATGATAGACACAATGGCAATAATGCACATGAAAAAATTGCTTGCTTCAGTAGCTCCTCCTTAAATTGTATTTATTCTTCTTGTCTTCAAATAACAACAATAATGGTTCCATAGACCTGATCTGATCATGCATATGGATCCCCCTAAACTAGTATTCTAAATATTTTTTCTTCATACATGTTATTCATCATCTTTTAGGTTTATACAATGCAAGAAACCACAAACTCTACCTCCAAAAATAACATCTCATCTTGGAGGACTAAGATCCCTAAACCACATCTTTAGTTAATTTTTAATAAACATATCGACATAAAAAAAGTAGTCAAATCACATGAAACACCATCTTGCAGATCCCCATATAATTATATCACAATATACTGATTATTTATGTAAAAATGAGAGCTCATACCTTAAGAACATTCCATGAAGAAGAGCGAAATCGATTGTCACAAACTTGAAATGATTTTTTAGTTTTTACTATCTTATTTACATCATATAACATCTACTACAGCTTTGACAAGCTCCTCCTCTCTAATATACTTACAAACATCTACATTTCTACCTAACAGACCTTCTTGGATCCTTAGTTTCATAATCATGGAATAAACTTACATATGTAGCATTATTTAGTACATATTTTCCTAACTCTATATCACAAAGATGATATCACAATCATGTTTCATAGATTTCATAGTAGCATCAAAACTTAAAATACATACTTTATGCATGCCACATGTTTTCCCAGTTTTGACCATTTTTGGTCATCATTAGAAAGGGGTACAAAAAAATTTTGGTTAATCATTTTTAGGGGATGATTGGTCAATTACACAGGCAATGAACAATAAAGAATCAGTTCCAGGATGTTCATTCCCCATATAAAATGACATTCATGTTGTCGTATCCACCAATCTCATGCATCATCCATGAAAGACTATTGCAAGGTCATGATGGAGGAAGGGCATCTTATATAAGATATCAATATGTTGGAACAAGGGTAAAGTTGTAGATTTGATATTATTAAAAGGAAGCAAAGTTGTTACAGGTATTTATTATTGCACTTTTGGTTTCAGATGAGCAAGTTCAAGTAATAAATATCAAATTCCTTATTATTATATGCAAGTGTGTAAGAAATTAAGTTGTCAGATGTTCATTTAGTTATGCAACAAAGCAGCAATGTAAAAGAAATATAAGACAACTCATTTCTTAAAAAATATGTATACATTCATAAAGAAATTGTATGTTTTCCCCACATAAGTCATTGGATATGGCTAAAAATAAATAATGCATATAAATTTAAAGCTGGAAATGTAAGGAGGGAAAGGTACCCATCATTTCCTAAATGATAAGAACCCTTCCTTATCTAGTTGTTGCTCGAGTTGATTCCATGAAGCTGATCAATTGTACCTAAAAGAAAAAAATGAAATTGTTAGAGCTTAGGGTTGCTTTGCCCCATTATATTTTCAACTTCTCATTCCAGATTTACAAAAAAAAATATTACAGAAATAAAATAACATCTCATTCCAGATTTGCAGTGACTCATCAAATTCTCAAAGCACAAGTGAATTTCTAGAATGCATTTTAGAATGTGCAAATGGAGCACAAATGATAGCTATCCAAGTAGGTACAAATTATTAATGTTGATCAATTTACAATTCCTAAACGAAGTAAAAATCAACCATCCTAGATTAAGTGAAACAAATGAACAAGTTTCTAGAAAAGACTTCAATAAATGCATTTTCAGTATACGTGGTTAGGTTCATAAAGTATAGGTGTTCATCTAATTTTGAAGGAAATATTTCTAGAATTTTACTGAATTATTTTCCAAACTGCCACACACTTTATAGAAAAATAGATTTTCAGAATAACAGGTACCATAGAGTACTCAACAACCGAATCATGAAAGTTCAAATCTGCCAAGGAATACATCAAGTTTCATGTAAGTGTGCTACAAGTACCCATTTCAGAATGCAAAACTTCATATGATATTTGCATTTAAGAATGAATAAAATATGGGCTATGAGTTCTCAAAACTAGAAATAACCTTATTTTATGTCCACAAATGATCAAATGATAAATGGAAACCATCTCACCAAAAGAACAGATTTCAAAATGAATCAGAGTTCCTTTGTTTTTAACAAATTTCAGGTTTTAAATAGAAGCTTTGAGTTCAAAGACTAAATCAAACTTCGACAATTTAAAGTGCTTCAAGTATTCATTTTCAGATGTACAAAATAGAGGTCAAAGCTTTCAAGCCATCATCTCAAATTTAGTTTCCACCTAATTTCAAATCCATAAATACATCCAGATCTGAGAAGTTGTTCCATTTTTATACAATATGACATATCAATATAATCTTACAAAGAATGCACACTTTCAGAATGCAAGTTCCTATCATGTTTTAAACAAAAAAAAGGAGAGATAGAAAAATGAAACTAGGGATGGTTGAGCTCAAAACGAGCTAGGAGACTGATGAGTCAGATCACTAAGCTAGGACCTCACAACCGAGTCACATCATAACAAAGAATGGAAAATTTGAAATCCATTGAGCTAGGTGAAAACCAAAACACAAGCAATGAGAACTGATATAAATAATTCCGTTGCAAGCCAATGGATGCAACTCAGATAAGTTGAGATAGTGTGTCAGAAGATCGAGCTCACAGATCACATTCTGAGAAGCACCAAGAAAGGAGAGCTCATGAAAGTATGATCGAGCCAAAATAGAGCTCAAAGGATCTTACTCCACAAGCAACACAAAGATTTGGGTGATCTGGGAAGAACGAATGAGTTAAAAACAAGTATATTTTGAAACTCAGTGATTTCTAATGAGATGAACGATGGTGAGCTCTCAAAATCCATGGTAGAAAGATATAAAGGTAACCCAAAACATAACGAGAAAAAAAATAAAAATCTTAGCTGGCAACATCTAAAACATGAAGTTATAGCTCAAAAATGGAGCAAAAAAGGGCTCTGGTTACAAGACCATGGAGGAAAGGAGGAAGCCATGGCTAAAAAAAACAACTCAGGCCAGTGTATCTAATGGGGAGAAGATGAGATGGCATCCATTACACATAGGAGGTGAGTTGATGCGTGGGAGCCAAGTGGTGGGAGACTCGATGTGTAATTTCAATGTCAAAACAAGGATCGTCCAGGTGTATACTTGAGGTTCCGCACTATGCAGGCAGAATAACATGGAACCAAGGCAATGAGAATGGGAGCCTGAAAGCATCGTAGGGATAAAAGAAAATGTCAACAAATGAGCTATTCTGGGGAGAGCACCTAGGTAGCAAGCCATAAGTGGATTAAAATGAGGCGGTCGGGATCCATCTGAAATACCTAACCAAGGGATGGAAATCACAAAACTAATGCATAGAGGTAGAAAGTGGCTCGCACTCCATGCAGACAAACAACTAGCCATGGGAAATACAATGTTGAGTCACCCGACACAAGGCTCGATGGAGGGTTGAAGAAATGAGCAGTATAGGTTGGAAAACCCACAATGAACAGAGCACACAAAGCTTGAAAAGATAGCTCGCCGATTAGCTCAGCGAGTTGGCTTGACCCAGCCATATGCCGCACAAGCCTAGAAACACTAAAAACCCCTTTCACCCAGAGGGCTATAACTTGATCTTGGAATGTCAAATATTCACAAAATCATAGTCAACAGAAAGCCGAGAACAAGAGCAACATGATGAAGACATGAAAAATTTTATTTTTTAGAGGTTTTGACACCCCGAAGTTTCAGAGGTCCCCATAACCCGAAATTGCATATCTTGAGCACCAGTTCTCCGTTTTTTACAAAAAAACTAGTCATCGGAATCATGGAGGAATGATCTACAACATGACACCATCAAAATAAAGATTTTGGATTTCCAAAAATGAATGAACAGTGTAAAATGTTGTGGTAGGTAGAGGTGCATTAATGAAGTAAGGGCATGTTTCCTTCTTCAACAAGGAAAAGTACAAAAGGGCATGGGTTTTGCAAAATTTCCCATCACTCTTGCAGGTGTAACGATGGATTTTTGTGGGTGGTTGAAGAAGGAATCCGAATTTATTCTCTCCTCTCTCAATATTTCTCAATATGAATGTAAACAGGTTACACATTGCTAGGTGTGGGTCATTTTCTTTCTCTGCACCCCTATTCTCCTTTCCTTCAGCCGAGCTATTACGAATTTCATTGGGATTAAGGGCTTCACACTGAGAAATGTAATGACATTCTTTCCTTTCCCTCTTAAAATGTACTATGTAAATCGATATGGAGTAATGAGACTATGTATCTGTTAATCTTCTTAGCCTCTAATGGTTTGATTGTTCTTTCTTGCTTCTCATTGCTATCAGGTGTTCTGTGCAACTAATATTTACATTGAAGTATTTTAGTGTTGTTGCGTTTGTTTAGAAATGGTGTAATGTGTACAGGTTGGTATGTGGTGTTATACCACCCTCTCCAAGTGTGTTCTTCTCCATTTTGCAGGGTTGAGAATTTGTATAGCATCTCCTTTTCTTGGTGTATCACCACTTCTAGTGTAGATTCATTTCCTTTTCATGTAACTTCTTTATCCTTGTCTCCTTAGAAGCTTTAGATTAGGGTTTGTTGGTATTTTTTCTTACATTAGGATTAGTTGTGGTAGGTAGGTTTAGGAGTAGGAACAACACTTATCCAAAGATATATCCTATTTCGAAAGGTCCCACACTTAAGATAGCTCTAGGTTTGGCAATCACACTCAATGCCCCGGTTCAATAAACTAGCAGTTCAGGGGTGATGTGATTTTACCACAGTATTAATTGTGCACTCTTTGGCCATCATGTTTTGATTTGCTCAAGTATTTGGTCATCAAAGATGGATTTGAGTTTATTTGTTGATCTCGGCTATGTGGGTAGCTCATTGAGGTTTTGCAACATTGCATTGTTTTTCTTCTGGATTAAGACATGGATGTTATCGCCCTCTCATTTCTAAGCTCGTTATATCATTGCATAAGGGTTTATGTTATTTCTTTTCTCCATGGAACTAGTTCCCAGTTGGTTTTATTCTTGACCCTGTGAGATGGGTTCCATCTCTGTTTCCTTGATCTCCATTCTTTCTCGGAAGTGATATGGTTCAAGCTCCTAATAATGATAGATTTTTTCTTTGCATTTGGGTTTTTAGCTTGGCATTGTGTTACCTCCCTTAGCTCAGATCTACTTTGTTATTTATTGCATGATCTAGGTTTATGCATTAATGTGTTTCCATTGAGCTTGTTTTCTCAAAACTCACTGCTTTACTCAGTTCTAACTCATCCCTGAGGTTTTTTTGATACATGTTCATCATGTTTTGTAGTAATAACTTGACTATTGTTCTTGTATTTTAATAGGATTAGTGATCATTTGTAGAAAAATGGAGATCTAATTGTGGGAAGGTAAGATTTTTAACTCCTCTACCTCTGTTAATGATTAAATATCTGAGTTTGCATCTAAATTGTTTGAACATCAATGTTCAAACAATTTAGATGCAAACTCAGATATTTAATCATTAACAGAGGTAGAGGATTTAAAAATCTTACCTTCAAGTCATGATTTAACAATGACAAGTTGGGTTTCCACATAGCTCAGCATGAGATAAAGTTACGAATCAAACATGCTAGCCCACAATTACATCTCCATTTTTCTACAAATGATCACTAAGCCTATTAAAATACAAGAATAATAGTCGAGTTACTACTACAAAACATGATGAACATGTATCAAAAAACCCTCAGGGCCGAGATAGAACTGAGTAAAGCAGTGAGTTTTGACAAAACACACTCAATGGAAACAAATTAATGCATAAACCTAGATCATGCAATAAATAACAAAGTAGATCTAAGCTGAGGGAGGTAACACAATGCCAAGCTAAAAACCCAAATGCAAAGAAAAAATCTATCATTACTGGGAGCTTGAACCATATCACTTCCGAGCAAGAACGAAGCTCAAGGAAATAAAGATGGAACCCATCTCACAAGGTCAAGAATAAAACCAACTAGGAACCCCCATGGAGAAAAGAAATAACATAAACCCTTATGTAATGATACAACAAGCTTAGAAATGAGAGGGCGATAACATCCATGTCTTAATCCAGAAGAAAAACAATGCAATGTTGCAAAACCTCAATGAGCTACCCACATAGCCGAGATCAACAAATAAACTCAAATCCATCTCTGATGAGCAAATACTTGAGCAAATCAAAACATGATGGCCAAAAAGTGCATAGTTAATATTGTGGTAAAATCACAATACCCTGAACTGCTAGTTTATTGAACTGGGGCATTGAGTGTGATTGCAAAACATGGAGCTATCTTAAGTGTGGGACCTTTCGAAATAGGATAGATCTTCGGATAAGGGTGGTTCATACTCCTAAACCTACCTACCACAACTAATCCGAATGTAATAAAAACTACTGACTAACCTTAATCTAAAGCTTCTAAGGAGACAGGGATAAAGAACTTACATGAAAAGGAAATGAATCTACACTAGAAGCGGTGATACACCAAGAAAAGGAGATGCTATACAGATTCTCAACCCTGCTAAATGGAGAAGAACACACTTGGAGTGGGTGGTACAACACCACATGCTAACCTGTACACATTACACCATTTCTAAACAAACACAACAACACTAAAATCCTTCAATGGAAATATTAGTTGCACAGAACACCTGATAGTAATGAGAAGCAAGAAAGAACAATCAAACCATGAGAGGCTAAGAAGATTAACACATACATAGTCTCATTACTCCATATCGATGCACACAGTAAATTTTAAGAGGGAAAGGAAAGAATGTCATTACATTTCTCAGTGTGAAGCCCTTAAGCCCAATGAAATTCATAATATCTCAACTGAAGGAAAGGAGAATAGGGGTGCAGAGAAGGAAAATGACCCACACCTAGCAATGTGTAACCTGTTTACATTCATATTGAGAAATATTGAGAGAGGAGAGAATAAATTCGGATTCCTTCTTCAACCACCCACAAAAATCCATCGTTACACCTGCAAGAGTGATGGGAAATTTTGCAAAACCCATGCCCTTTTGTACTTTTCCTTGTTGAAGAAGGAAACATGCCCTTACTTCATTAATGCACCTCTACCTACCACAACATTTTACACTGTTCATTCATTTTTGGAAATCCAAAATCTTTATTTTGATGGTGTCATGTTGTAGATCATTCCTCCATGATTCTGATGACTAGTTTTTTGTAAAAAACGGAGAACCGGTGCTCAAGATATGCAATTTCGGGTTATGGGGACCTCTGAAACTTCGGGGTGTCAAAACCTCTAAAAAATAAATTTTTTCATGTCTTCATCATGTTGCTCTTGTTCTCGGCTTTCTGTTGACTATGATTTTGTGAATATTTGACATTCCAAGATCAAGTTATAGCCCTCTGGGTGAAAGGGGTTTTTAGTGTTTCTAGGCTTGTGCGGCATATGGCTGGGTCAAGCCAACTCGCTGAGCTAATCGGCGAGCTATCTTTTCAAGCTTTGTGTACTCTATTCATTGCGGGTTTTCCAACCTATACTGTTCATTGCGTCAACCCTCCATCGAGCCTTGTGTTGAGTGACTCAACACTGTATTTCCCATGGCTAGTTGTTTGTCTTCATGGAGCGCGAGCCACTTTCCACCTCCATGCATTAGTTTTTTGATTTCCATCCCTTTGTTAGGTCTTTCAGATGGATCCCGACCGCCTCATTTTAATCCACTTATGGCTTACTACCTAGGTGCTCCACCCAGAATAGCTCATCTGTTGAGATTTTCTTTTATCCCTATGATGCTTTCAGGCTCCCATTCCCATTTCCTTGGTTCCATGTTATTCCGCCTGCATAGTGTGGAACCTCAAGTACACACCTGGACGAGCCTTGTTTTGACATTGAAATTACACATCGAGTCTCCCACCACTTGGCTCCCACACATCAGCTCACCTCCTGTGTGTAATGGATGACATATCATCTTCTCCCCATTAGATTCACTGGCCTCGGCATACATTGGATGAGCCCTAACAACCCTTGTTTTTCTTGCTATGTTTAATCCCTACACAAGGCTTAGCCCACACCCTCAAATTTGGATTCATTTGACACTTTGCATTTACCTAACTCCTGAGTCACACAAGTGGTGCTACCAATTAACCTCGACAACCACTCTACCGACCATGCATTGACTAGTCCATTTCACACTTCCTCACATCGGAGTTTTTGAACTTTCCTCCTTAAAGCCAATGTCATTGTTCATCCTATTAAGCCATGAAAATATTCAAAGTTCCGCATTCCTGAGTCTAAAATTCAAACTTTGAGTTTCAGACTTTTCCCATTGCCTCAGCCCGATACTGTTCATGTGACCCGCCGAGCTAAATTTTCCGAAATGAGTTTCCTCGAAACTCTGAAATGATGCGTTGTTGACCAATCTTGAACACAAAATTTTGGAGTTTCATATTTTCAGGAATTTTTTCACTATGATGAGTGCGTCCACCCTTCTGACCTCTGAATACTTATTTTACAAAGTCTGAATTGATTCAGTCTCCAAAATGTCTTGGTCGATCTGTTTCATATGACACTTAGACTCTACATCCTTTCCTACACTATGACTCGACTCACCCTTTAGGGCCATTTCATGTCAATTTGACCCCCGTTCATGCCCTTTGATATGAAACCACCACGTTGTTGCCTTATGTTGGCGACCCAACCTCCACAAGATCAATGCATTGAGCCATCCTCCACTCATGGCAGACTTTATTTTGGCCTACCTTGGCCGATCGTTTTCTCCCTCTATTAGGATGGTTGGCCTCCATGTTCAACTCATTGTGGTGAGCTCATGGCTCGAGCCTCATCGCATGTCTTTCATACACCGATATCTTCACTATGTGCATTTGGCTTAGTGACTCCATGCATAGTTCTTCGTCCTTAACATGGCTTCATTTTCCCTTCCATTTATCTCGACGTTCCCCGCATATTATATACTTTTTCCATCCAGGATGAGTCATCCATGGCCGAACAACTCGGCCCTTTTGTTGAATGTTGTGATCCCTTACTCCAACCTCCTGTTATATGATACGGGCTCATCTTTCCTTCGTCTTTGGCTCCAACACTTACCCACCTTACCATTTTTGTTCCTCGGATATGGTTCCAGGTCCCTGACCTCCATTACTATGGTTTCCACCTATGGAGAGCCGACTTCGTGCCCATACACCACACTTTCATGCCTGGGACCCATGTCTCAGGGAGCCCTTACCTGAGTCAACTAACTTAGTTTTCCTCCTCGTGAGCTCACTCTTCCATGCTGAACTCTGTGGGGCTTGATTTTCTTCAGAGACATGGCCCATTCTACATTTCCGAATGACTCAGCTTAGACATGACTCTGAGCTTGTTTGCATGGCTAGGCTCAACGAGTCGAGCCCCCTTCTTCTCATGAGCTAATTTTATGTTGAATTGCTGTAACAAGTTGGCGCCCTTGGTTTCCGACATGTTCACTAATCAAATGAGCCCATTTTTTGATCTTCTCCACCTCAATGTTAACTTAGCTCTCTGAGTAGCTCGCCGGGCTACTCGGTGAGTTCCTTTATGAACTCTCAAATCTGAACTCCTGTCTTCTTCAGAGCTCGCCAACCAAGATGTGTGCTCCACCTGACCCATCATGCATTTGTGTAATATGTTGAGTTGTGCATGGCCCCCTAAATGAGCTCGATTGGGCTCATCACCACCTCATTCCCCTTCGCATGTGTGTGGGCTTGCCAAGCTACTCGATGAGTCATTTTTTTAACACGGTGCCCCTTATAGCCTAGTCTACAACTCTTTTCACCCTGACTGTTGAATCTTGGGATTTTCTCGAGCTAGTGGGCCATGGGAATTAAGTGGGGTGTTTTGGGGGTCCCTTTTTCGTTCCTTGTTTTGGCTAAATAAGGGACCGCAGGGCCCGCACTTCTTCTTCTTCTTCAAGTTGAATCTTAAGGGTTGAAACCTAGAAGAGGAAAAAATCATCTTATGTGTTCAACACTCCTAAAATTACTAAAAATTTCTCCTTGAAACCTTAGAAACCGCTCGTAACCTCAATTTCATCCATAGGTGTCTTGTCCAATGTTTGGGTTCCTTTACATCCCATTGTCAATTTTTCCAGGGGGGAAAATAGATAACAATTTTGGTGACTTGTGGGGACATCTTCCTGCTAGATGTTCGTAGACCAGTAGCTTGATTCCTCTATTGGGCATGGAGTCACAACTGATAGCCTGTAGCTAACCTATATCATGTTGAAATTGCTCCTAAAAATCACTTCCAATGTTGTTAAACATGGACCTGATCCTCCATTACTTGCATTTTCCAATTTTCATAATAAAATCTTAAAGTTATTGTGAGTGGAAAATTTTTTTGATTTGAAAATTTCTTTTCCCTCTCTATATTCTTGACATGTCCTGAATTCTAATACCACCAGGTATGTAGCACACTGAAACCCATAATTTCTTAGCATGCATGGCACATTTTTTAGCATGGAAAATGACTAATTCCCTGAACAGAGGTTAGTGCATGCAAAAGACATTATAAAATAAAGGTGCATGAGGAAGTGTGTGTAAGGAGAACATGGTATGTGCACTTAATTCAGATAGAAATGCATGCAAGAGGAATAATAGAAAGACCAAAAAATCAACAAGTTTTTGGATGCGGATCTAAATATAAAATTGGAGTGGTGGTGAAGCAAGGTTTTACAGATAAGATCGAAACATGAAGACATGTGGTTAAAGGAAGGTCTATTTTGGGATAAGGAGAGGAGAAAGTGACATTCATAGTTTTGAGCTAATAATAGGATATGAACTAAGAGTTAACTATAATAGATCTATTATTAGGAAAGTTTGCATGATTTTGTAGTTAGCTTGTAGAGGTGCATGTCTATTCTTAGCATGCAACCTATTTTGAGGATGTATGGTGGTGAAGGGAAAGTCCCCACCCCTATATATATGTATGATCTGGATAGTTTAGTAGGAATTTTGTAATAGAGTTATGTTGCTGGTTTGCATACACATATGACTCATGGTGACATTATTTTGTATGTATTCATCTTTTAGGAGTTACAAATTATTAATATGAATATTTGTGGTTGAATATTAGTTGTAGACATCTATGATAATGAAATTTTTGTGGTAAATATGATTTTGGTTCTTGTTTAACTACTTATGCACTATACTTAAGATCTAGATCTAGTTCATGCATATGCTTTACTTCTGAATGGTTATTATGGATCTGTAATATATGCATGTCCATCATGCTAACTCCTTGATAGAACTCACATGAGAGATGGACCTGGTACCCTTACATGCTTCGGGTGATCACTCAGGTCTACCTAGGTGATGTGTCACCAGAACTTGGGTTGTTGTGGGTAAAACAAGAGTACATTTTGATTCCATTGCCGAGACCTCTTTTCGAAGCTATTGTAAGTATGGTGCATGATGGAGATATACGAGATAAATTTGGACACTATTGAAAGTTGGGTAGAGAATTTGGAGGACGAGTTCGTGTAAAGATACACCACTAGACCTAAATGTAATGCTCACACGTGGGTTGAGAAGAATTTGTATCATGAACTTTATGAGATGTTTTTTCCTGTTTTCCCATAGAGTTGTATGAATGGTTGGTAGGATAAGCATTAAAGAGGAATTATAGATATAGAACTCTTTTTTAGATGCAGGAAGATTATCAGAATTTGCATCATGTTGATTTGACTTAGACATGCATTGTAGATCACTAGTAGAATGGTGTCTTGAATAACTACATATTGGAGTATGTTGTGGCTACTTATTCATGTCTAGAGGTAGCTGAGTTCCTATTATTGTGTAAGCCCAGAGGATATTTTCAGCATGATATCCCCTTAATGATTAAGATCATGATGGTAAAATTAGATTTTGAAGAGATATGGTGAAGGATGGATGATCCTACGGTAGAAAGAAAAATAGAAGAAAGGTTTCTTAAGAATAATCAAGTGTGAGAGAGGGAATTGGCGAAGAAGTGCAAGGTTGATGAGTATGTGGGGTTGTTGAGGTGGATATTATGCAAAGCATTCGAGGCTCACGCAAAGGACATGGAGCCTGCATAGGTGGACCTCCCCAATTTAGGTAAATGTAGAAGAGAATCCCTTTTAGCTTCTAATGAGAGTGCTTCAGAGGAATAAAGTTTACCCACCTGGCGACCTCGCCCTTACGCTTGGTGTTCCATTTTATAAAGTAGTTTTTGATAATCAAGTTAGCATTAGTGGTAGAGTAGCATTAGGTAGAGATCATTTTCAGTTGAATTCATGATTTTTTTAGATGGCAATGAAGTACTATTTTTTGGAGGTGCTATTGGGGGTATATTTTTTGGCGTGTCATCAGGTCAGCATGTGGGCGTGCAGCAACTAGCAACACATCTGTAAGTAGCACTACTTCTCAGACTATGGGAGTTCAGTATAGTTCAACAGTTGGAACACAAGGCCACACATCCTCTGGTTTGTTTTCTACTATATGAGGAGGATCAAGAGGATCTGGTGGTTTGGGGTCTAGTGGTTCTAGTGGTTCTGGAGGTGGAAGAAACACATGAGGTAATACAAGTTCTGGATCTGGTGGGCATGGTCTCCACAAATGAAAATAGGTATATTATGAGATGTCCATTCGTCTCCTAGAGTACATAGGCATTGAAGATTTCACGAAGCATATTCACATGTTTGAAATATTATGATGCACCAAGGGGATTACAGCTCCAACACACAAACCAAGTCAGTTTACAACTACATTGCAGGGGCATGCACATAGTCTGTATAAGAAGTTTGATCCAAACCAGACTTGTGTGAATTATGAGGCGTTGTTTGATGCCATCTTGGTGGAGTTCCATATTCTTGAATTTTAGCATAAGAGCATCAACACACTAAAGGATATCAAGCAGGGCATGGCTGAAAGTGTAAGGGAATATGATTCTTGTTTTAAGACATTGTTATCAAATTTATCCTATGATATTCATCCTAGTTAGCATGCACCATGGTTCATTGGTGGTTTGATAACCCCGTTCAGAAGGGTGCTCTCACACAAGACTTTTATAGATACGCAAGAAGCTCTTGAGGAAGCTCTATGCACTGAGGCCATTGGGAGTTTGGACACTGGAGTAAGCCCCTTCTTGGAAGCACATATCAATTCTATGGCAAAGCAGCTAGAAAAATTATCATCCAATTCAACACATGAGACGTGCATTGGACTATGGTGTACAATTGCAAAGTAGAAGGTCATACCAAGGATAGCTTCTCTCGTAGATCAGTGCACTCTTTTCTGTACAATTGTGAAATCTGTCATTTGGATCATGATTCAAGCAAGTGTCCTTTACTGCATCGTGCTATCAGAAATAATATTGCCAGTTACTGTAAGTCTTATAAATCACACACTCATGACACAGAGAACTATAGGTTGATTGATAAAATTCATGAAGCAATTGAAATGGGTGTGCGATAGACCAATGTTGCAAAAAATTCGAAGGATCGATGTGATAATCGTGGTCAGAATAAGAATAATAACAAAGAGCACTCTGATGGAGGTGGTCGAGGTCAAGGATACCATGGAGGTTTTAGAGGTCATGGTAGTGGCAGAGGAAGGAGTGATTTTCCTCCTGGAACATGCTAAGATTGTGGATCACCCAATGAGTATAGGCGCAAATGTCCCCAAAACCCAGTTTGCTCATGATGCGAAAAGAATCACAAGTATGAAAAGTTCCCAGAATTGTATGAGCATATGTGTACGTAGTTGAAGCAAGATTAAGGCATGGGGATGATAAAAGTGTAACGGGTGATGAGATTAATGGATACCCATGTTAACACCTGATCCTGACATGCTACCTATCCTTTATACTACTTGCATTGAAGCTACGCGCACCCGTGAGGTTCCTAAACAGAATCCTATTATTACAAAGTAGCAGGTTATCAAGACAAAGTATCCCGACCCTACACATTAGAAGGAAATGTATCATGTATCCATGGATGTTATCAGGAACTTGCAAGGTGAGATCCATGAATGCGAAAATGCAACCGAGCTACCCCAGACAAATGTGAATGACATTAAGGAGGTTTTTAAGTTACTGCACCTAGAGAACATAATTTCGTTGTTAGGAGAATGGATGAGAGAAAAGGTACCGCATGTTGAAGATGAGTGTGGGAGATAGGTCTTGCATGCTAACTTTCTTCCTCATAGTATTGATTATGATAAAGAGATCACATTGATGGCTGGCTTTTAAGTAATATCTTGATTGATACAAGTACGGAAGTGAATGTACTCACTTTGGATGTGTGGCTATAGATGAGGAGGCCACCATTACAACCATCTTCAAATGTACTCTGTTCATGGAAAACAATACTAAAGCCACACCTGTTGGAGTTTTGAAAGATGTCATTGTTACAATTCAAGGGGCTGAGTTTACTGGTGATTTTTAGTTTTTAAGGCTTGCAAAAGCAGATAGTTTTCCATCATTACTTGAATGCCCCTGGTGTTATGTAAATAATGTTGGTCTATGCTTCAACAAATGTTATATCAGATTTGAAAATAAGGAGCGTGTGATCATCCCTTTGACAAATGGAAAGGTTGGGACTTATGTAGAACCTTTAAGTGAAGAGGATAAAAACAAAATTTATGTATGCATCATCAGGGATCTTGAGGTGTTGGAGCCATCCAAGAAGAAGTAATTTAGTGGGATGATTCAAAATTTGTGAGTGATACAACAAGTTTTGCTTGTGACAACTAGGCATATGGGACTTATGAGATGGTTGGATGAGAAATGAAGAATGAAGTTTCGTGCGTCAGTAGGCTATGCACTGTTAGGCATTTGGGCAGTAACCAGGTACCAAGGTACACTGACGAGGGAAATCCTAAGGTGTTTTTGCATGCTATGGAGGCTTAATTGACAGATAAAATAGAAAGAATAAATATATTATTTTATACTCTGCTCAGGATAACCGCATGTTTGTGGATTACACACAGGGATAATCTTGTGGAGTGGTGTGAAGTCAGAGTTGTGCTCTCTACTAGATTTGTAATGAGAAATGTACCTTCTAAGATCTGTGAATTTCATGGGAAATATCCTTTTTAGCACCACATTCAGAAGTGTGAGAGACTCTAGAATGAGGGGCAGGAAGCTTTACCACCTTCACTATGGGTGCATAAGTTCTATTTCAACTTGCGAGGTTGTGTCCGTGCATGGTATGTTTATGGAGAGTTGAATAAAGTGACATGGAATTGGGTAGAGTTGACTGCAGGTATGGTTCAGACCTTTCATAATTTTATATTAAACCACGTGTGAATGAGGCATTACAGATAGTGAAGGGTTTGACTATGGGAGATATTGTAAAAGTTGAGGAACTCATTAAGGAGTTGTTGGGAGAATCAAACCTCGAGACGTGTTTTGAATAAGAGGAGACAGATGAGGAACAACTTGGGTGCACCTGGTTAGCAAAGGAAAAAGGCAAGATGGTTTATATGATAGATGATGAGGAGGTAGAGAATTTGGATTTTGATCATGCTATGGGTACGCGCGAGGTCATGGATAGTGCAGATAAACAGGCGCGCGCATACTATGAGCATATGAAATTAAATAAGGTCAATATTGGGACAGATGTAGAACCTAAAGAGGCTATCATTAGTGATTATTGGTCTGATTCAAAGGTTCCTAAGATCATTGAATTGTTACGTGGATTCCAGGATTTATTTGCTAGAGGCTATCATGAGTTGCAAGGAGTGCATGAATCGTTGGGCAAAATGAGGATCAAGTTAAAGGAAGGTGCACACATAGTTAGGAAGAGGCCTTACAGGATGAATCTTAACTTGCACGTCAAACATAAAGAATAAATTGACAAGATGCTAAAATCTAGAATTATTGAGCCCATAGAGGAATTAGAATGGGTTAGCCCAATGGTGATAGTATTAAGAAAGATGGAAAGATAATGATTTGTGTGGACTGTAGAGAACTGAATGTTGTGTGTGTTATAGATCCTTTCCCCACACCTTTTATAGAAGATATCTCAGAGGGCATGACAGGGCGCGAGATCTACTCCTTTACTGATGGGTTCTCTGGATATCATCAGGTTCAGATTGCTGAAGAGGATCAAGAGAAAGCAACTTTCACCACTGAATGGGAAAGTTTTGCATACAAAGTTATGCCTTTTGGGTTGAAGAATGTGCCTATAGTATTTTTATGCATTGTTGTGTAAGCATTTCAGGATTTTATACATAAGTTCTTGCAGGTTTATTTAGATTATTATACTGTTTATGGGTTAGGTAAAGACCATTTTGACAATATGAGACTTATGTTTGAGAGGTGCAAGCAACTGAGCATCTCTCTCAACATCAAGAAGTGCATTTTTGCTACATCCTTTTGAGCTTTTGGGACATATCATATGCAAGGAAGGTTTATTGGTGGATCCTGCTAAGATTGTTGTTATTTTGGGCTTAGAGGGGCCTACTAACAATTTCTAGTTGGTATGTTTTGCTCCAAATGTAATGGATGTTGTTTCAGATGTGGAAACCAAATCAACATATAATACATTAAAAAATAAACCTCAAATTGTTGCAACTCAACAGAAATATCTTTAAATAAAAAGTGAAAGATAGGACTTATTGAATCTTGGTGAGGTAAAAACCTCACCTCTAGATGGCTTAAAAATGTAAGATTGTAGGGAACATTTCCTTGGAGTATTGGTAGTGTGAATACACATTGTTTGCACCCAATTGCAAACAACTTCAACACATACAAATGCCATACTTGAGTTTTCCAAAAAGTTGCACATGTATGATTTTTTTGTTGTTAAAAATCTGATTAAAAATCATAAAATAAAATGTATTGATAGAAGGAAATTAACTAAAACATTAAATATTACCAATTCTTTTGAACGTCTAAGGATTTTGTGATTGTGTTTGCCAAATTCAAGAACTCATGAAGTAAAACTTAAAAAGATCAAATTTAATACAAGAACTTCATTGTTCTGCAACAACTCGACTTTGTTCTCCAACCACTCACCTCGACTGATGAATTCATTCTCCAAATAGGTGTTTATCAAAAGCCTACACATGTATGAATTGTTTTGGGTTAAAAATTTGACTAGAAATCATAAAATAAAATGTATTGATAGAAAGAAATAAAGCATATAGAAACAATTGTGCATTGAACGACATGGAAAGGAGTAGTTGTGCATTGAACAACATGGAAACCCCAAACTAGGCATGTAACGATATACAACAAATAATATATTTTTAGCATATACTGGCCTTGGGAATGGGACACATACACCAAAGACTCCACCAAAATGCGCATGTAGAGGGGTGGTTGTGTGAGAATTAATTGATTCCTTATCTCCAATGCACGTCAGAGTCCACCAACACATATCTCATTTCCCTCTTTTATTTCTTTATTAATGCTCAACTAGCATCGTGTTGTGTGAACCACTTGAATTTTTTAGACATATTCACTTTAATCGATCAGACAAAAGCAAATAATATTAAAATATGATTTCAAACTAAAGATATAAGATTAAAAAAAAATTATTTACACGTAACAATCCTACATCGCATAGAATAGGCCCAATAGACCATTGAGCTTAGGGTGTTGGTGTAGTGACACTTCTTCCCTATAAATCTCTACAATTCAAATAATTTTTATCCATTTTTAATAACAAAAATATGCAAGATTTAAGGCACACATGTCCAAGTTCCCTCTCAACTACTGGACCCCACCAAAATAATGGTCCAGCGCCCATAGATTTTGCTCAATAAATCCGTGGGAAACTACAAATGTGCAACAGCAATAGGTACAACAAGGAGGATCGTAACAGTATGATAAAGGAGTCCGTGTTTAAAAAACATTCTACGAGTGTCAGCCTCATAGCCCTTTAATCAGGTACGGATCAGATTCAGGGGAAATGCTATGTAATCAACACGAATAGACAGCTGTTTGGTTGAGATGTACTTCAAATGCTTGGTGTCTGGCTTAGATTGGCTTGTGTATCTTTCAAGGAATGCACGGCCCAACATGAACATCCCCATTCTTTAGAGCAATCTTACATCTTACTCATCTCACAGGCAGAGCTCCTGCGGGTACTTACAAGTCTGTCATCTGCATCTCTCTTCTAGTGTTACAAATATCTGTTCTCAAGGTACTCAAACTCACTCAATTGTTACAGTAGCGAAGTTTGTCTGTTTCGAGTTATTTGCGTATTATAATTTATTAAAAAAAGAAACAGATTTCCTGACATTTTATTTGGGATGTCTTCTAAATTTATTTTTCACCCGTCAAAATTTGAAGTTCAGACTTTCCTATCAATTTAGGGAGGGAAATTTCACTAGGGTTTGATTTCCCCTGTTCTCTTTTCTTCCTTTTTTACTGTTATGGCGCTGCTAAATAAATATAAGTCCTTACCATCAATATTGATACGAGCTCATCCATGTCGTATGTCGAATTTGAATACTTTTTCCCTGTTTGAACTTCTCTCTGGTCTCAAGGCCTCAAGCTAGCTGGAAGCGCTCTGTTTCAAAATGATGATGGCTGTTTCTATGGGCTTTTTGGCTGTCGTTTCTTTGTGGCCGCCACAATAATTTTACTTTGAAAGACGCAGAGGATGTACCTGTCTAGGGTTAGGTTTGCAAACGACAATTGCTATGAACTTTTGATATTCTAACACTATTTTTACACAGGAAGACAGTTAAATCTGCAAGATAAGAGGAAACATTTATCCATGTCTCCTGCATGAAAGTAACTCATGTAATGTCAGGGTCGATGTTCGACTTTTTTTCCTCTTTTTTTTTTCATCGAGCACCTCTAAGGGTGTCAAATTGGGCACTAGATTACATAGTTTAATGTTATCTCTGCCTAAGTTCCGGAGGGAACATATAGATTCAACAATACAAAGTAAGCGAAGAAACTACACCAGTGATCACCTTCAGCTAAGCAGCTACGAGTAAGGGGCATCCACACCGTCAAAATCACCAAGGGCACGATTGTGGCCTCAACCATTTGACTCTCCATGTCGGGTGTCTCCAGGCCTTCCACTCAGAAGACTTGATCCCTGGTGGGCTCATTGAAAGCCATACATCAACACCAATAGACCATGACTTTTTGATTGCGCATGATGGTTGATTAGCCTTGGGACAATTAAACAATGATCATTGTGAAAAACTACCAACACTGTTCATACTGGCTTGTGCTAGACTTAAAAAAAAAGATTTGTTTTCAGATCTCTTTAAAAACCACGACTTTCCCATATGAAACTGACTGCACAGTGCAGCCAGTTGCATGGCATTTGTGCATCTTTGAAGAGCACCAAAACAACTTTGGCAAATGGATGTTCACTTTTGAATTCTTCGTTTCCCTGTCATTAAATAGCATAAGAACAACACTCTGCAATCAAGAAAAGATAATTACTGTCACCAATATTAAAATATCCTTTCTGCGTGCTCATCTCAGTTGGCTTTTTTTAAGCTTTCATGTTATTTTCTCATAGAAGCTAACCATGCATTCAAGAGAAATGTCAAAGACATGGGTAGCTGAGGGGACCGTCCAAAACAAAGTGGGTCCAAACAAAGGATTTTCTCCATAGCATTTTCTATGGTCAAATACTCAAATGAACAATATTGTACACAGAAAACCGGCCAAACCAGTCATGGGATAAAAGAGTCTGTGTGTTTGTTGTATGCTTCCACATTTTCTTATAGCATGTCTATTAGAGCTCATTTTACCATGACCTGGAGAAAGCTGACAAAGGTTCATGAGTTTCCCCTTGCACCTTCAAAAACATTTACTCTAAATCCTCTTAGTCTTTTCCAACAACCTCATATTTTCCGTATCTTACAATCATCTCATTCAATGATATTATCTTTAGCATGTGGATTTTTTTTAATTTATCCATACATGTCTTTGTAGGCATTGACAACTACATCACCACTAAGAAATATGCTTTTGATTATTGTTTATGACTATGCCTTATTCCAAAGCTCATTCTTGCAGTTAGGATAATGTAGGAAAAGTTCGTTCAGTCTGGATTTCAACCTTTCAGTTACTTTTGTTATACATTTTGAGGCTTCTTCTAGAAGCCCATTTTTTGCATATCCAACAATGTTTCTTATCCAAGTGACTTCATTTCGTTGATGCATCTTGTCAAAAATGATTGCCTGCATCTTTTGTAGGTTTCTACATTTTCGATATATGATGCCCATCATCTACAACTCTATATTTTACTCAAATTCACTTTGATTTATTCTTTTATGGATCTCCATTCCTTTGTCCAAAGCTCCCATTTCGGAATGATGGTTACAAAGGTTATTGAGTTTGGATTTACACTTTCCAATCATATTTATTTAAAATTATCCTTGACTTACGCAGCGCGTCCGGTTTGTACATGTCCAAAAATAGATAATTTAACGTCATAAATTGGTTGGACATTGAATACTAAATAATGCAAATATACTTGCACATTTACAATGAGTATAAATTAATTCCACCACATCCAAGCAATATAAGGTTGTATTTAATCATAGTGTAGAGATTTATCACTATTGAATACTAAATAATGTAAACATGAATTTGACCACATCCAAGCAATATAAGGTTGCATTTAATCAAATCTTCCGGATCTGCGCTGTTGGCATCAGTCTCAAATATTTTTCTCATTCATGTTTTGCCTACTTCATTGCTTTGTTTCATCTCTTCCTTTGCATGTCTAACCCTGAAGATTTTCTAGTTTGGAAGATATGATCTAGATGTTGACATGGCATTGCATGTTGCCATGTTCTGATTATTCATCTTTTATGATTCACCACCCAACCTTAAAATGATAACAGCTATTATTTGAGTTCGAGGTGAGAGTTGTCGAGCTTTACTGTATTTAGTCTAGAAAAATATCTTTGCTTTGATATTTTTAGTTCTTTTGGCTATCAATATGGAAGACATGAATAATTGTTCCCTGATTAGAATTTGGGTATAGTGAGCATCTTTGAGCTTTGTGATTTCATGCATTAGCTTTGTTAAAGATATATTTTTTGGTTTCTTGCCTCCATTATTTACTAACATTTAGTTCAATCTGTTGTCTTTGATTGTTCTAAAATCTGTAGATGCCGCACCTGGCGATGGAACATTGAAATTTTGAGATGTATATGTCAATTTTGGTTTATATCCTTATGTCAAAAAGCATTTTCAATTGGCAATTTTTTTCATTTACTATGACAATATTTGATATGTCAATAAGGGATGGGATGATATTAATATTAACATTCTTTTGTTGACATGGTATGTGAGATCTATCAAAGTACAAGGATGAAAAGTTAGAATGTATATATTTCAAGTTTTATTTAATTTTCTGGATTTAAGGTATTATGCGCCATCTTATAATTGAAGATTGTAACCTGAAAGTGTATCAACAGTATTATTATCCTGATTACAACCGTATGTACTACAAAAACAGAGAGAGGAAGTTTTAGTTGGTCTATTGTATTAGTAATAGATCTTAAAGGGAATTCAGTTCAGTGATTGTATGTATATAACTCTTTACATTGCATATATTTGCCCATTTTTTATTGCATATAAATTCAAAACTATTTTGAACTTAATGGTTGCAACATCCTAAAACTTGCAGACAGCATTTTTTGTTTTGACAAGTAAATCTAGCATTATGGGAAAAGATATCAAGGCCATAGGCATCGATCTTGGAACCTGTTATAGTTGTGTTGCTGTATACCAGAAAGAACGAGTTGACATCATTGTAAATGATGAAGGAAATAAGATTACTCCATCTATGGTCTCTTTCACTCCCAGGGAGAGACTTATTGGTGATGCTGCAAAAAACCATTTCACTTTCAATCCACATAACACCATATTCGATTGCAAAAGGTTGATGGGGAAACCTTTCAGTGATGATTCAGTACAGAGAGACATGCTTTTGTGGCCTTTTCAGGTTGTTTGTGGAAAGAATAATAAGCCTTTGGTTGAAGTAGAGTACAAAGGTTTCAAAAGAAACTTTTTTCCTGAGGAGATTTCTTCAATGGTTCTGTACAAAATGAAAGAAATAGCTGAAACCTATCTTAACTCTGAAGTCAAAAATGCGGTAATCACTGTACCTGCATACTTCAATGATACCCAGAGGAAAGCTACAAGAGATGCGGCGGCCATTGCAGGTCTTCATGTGTTGACACTCATGAGTGAACCTACTGCTGCGGCCATAGCATATGGGTTAGACACAAAGACTTATTCCTCCTCAGAAGGGAAAAAAATATTGGTTTTTGATCTAGGGGGTGGCACCTTTGACATCTCTCTTATTTCCATAAACAATGGTATATTTGAAGTGCTAGCAGTGGATGGGGATACTCATTTAGGAGGTGAAGATTTTGACAACAATTTGGTTGATTATTGTGCAAAACAATTTGAATTGAACAATAACGTCAAGGATATCACAAGTGATTCGAGGGCCCTTCGGAGGCTACGTAGTGCATGCGAAAGGGCAAAAAGAAGTCTCTCTTCTGCTCTAGAGACAGTAATCGAGATTGACTGTCTTTGCCGAGGACAAGATTTCCATATGAAAATAACTAGAAGCAAATTTGAACTTCTGAATATGGAGTTGTTTGAGAAGTGCATGAGATCTGTTGAGAAATGTCTGGCTGATGCAAAGGTGGAGAAGTCGGATGTTGACAATGTTGTGTTGGTGGGAGGCTCTACCCGCATTCCAAAGGTGCGAGAGATGATCAAAGAAGAATTTTTTAATGGAAAGGTGCTCTGCAACACCATCAATCCAGATGAGGCTGTTGCATATGGAGCTGCTGTGCAGGCTGCAGTACTCACCGGCCAACGAACTGATCTAACTGTAATAGATGTTACCCCTTTAAGCCTTGGAACGCATGTTAAAGGTGATCTCATGTCAGTTGTAATACCCAAAAATACTCCCATTCCAATCTCAAAGGAGGGAATCCTATTGCACATCATATGACAATCAAAAAAGTATACGCTTTTCTATTTATCAAGGTGAACGAGCTAAAATTGAAGACAACTACTTTCTTGGTGAGTTTAATTTATCCGGACTTCCAGCTGCTCCCAGAAGAGAGGTTTCAGTGAAAGTATGTTTTGAGATAGATGGGAGTGGTATTTTAAAGGTGTCAGCTGAGCACAAGACAACAGGTTTAAAAAATGAAATCATAATTAACAGTGAAGATGTCCGTGGATTGAGCAAAGAAGAGATGGAAAGAATGTTGGTTGATGCAGAGCGATTCAGGTTGGAAGACAAGGATTTTGAGAAGAATGCTCTTGCACAAAAAGCATTTGAAGGCTACGCATGCAAGATGAGAGAGAGAGTTAGAAAAGAGATGTTAAGGGGGCGGATGGAGATGAATGAAATAGGAGGCATTGAAAAGGGGGTGCAGGAGGCAATTGAGTGGGTAGACAGAAATGAAAACATAGAGATTCACAAACTTAGTGAGAAATTAGAGGAGCTGAAAATACTATGCAATGCTCTTGACCCTGACGAGTCCAGAAAAATCTCTGCAATATGAGATGGAAAATCTTACAGACTTTGTGGAAGAGGTTGTGGAATTGGAACAATGCTGGGCTTAGTAAAAAAGGTCTAGTTTGACAGGCATTTCATAGTGGATGTGTCTCCCATGTCTTTGATGGGAAGGAGCCTGATTTATGGTAATTAAAGTGGAATAGGTTATAAGGAAATATAAAGAAAGCAGAATTTATTTTCTAGCAGTAGAACTTTGTGGCAATGTGGAATCATGTTTTATGGTAAGCCTTTTATTTGTGACCATGATTGTATAAATTTAAGGTTTGTTATATGTATTACTTGCTCAAATGTTTTCTGTTGATATTAAACAAAAATGTTTGTAGAGGAGATCTAAAACATTGATGCTCGTTTTATTATCATGAAATAAAATTAGAAAGTGCAGTTAGATGGAGTTTTGTATTTGTGAGGGTTTGTGACGGAGTATAAAGATGAAGCTATGCGTTTGTCAGACTAAACTCTGCATCATATTTCCTTGTTTATTTTATATTTTGCATTCAGAGGAAGTTTTAGGTGGACATGTGCTGTCTACGGGTAATACGAGTTTGTCTATTATAGATTTTATTTAGTGCATGTTATTGTATAGATTTGTCAATGTTGCAGGTAGCTTTTTTATGTTCTTTTCCTTCTACAATTAAAAGTTGTTATTGTTCTGGTTAACATTGACAAACTAGTTACTTTGCTTCAAAGCTACATTTACTTCAATTAATGGATCGAGAGAAACATATATAGAAGCACTCTAACACATTGTCATGCCATCAGACATTAATACAAACTTATTGGTGTCATTAGTTTCTCATCCTCTTCAGGCTGAGGTTAATACAAAGCTATCTTCTCTCAAGTCAGTCTCCTCTCATTTTTCCTAAAAGCTTTATTGTCTAATCCAAAATATTTTACAGATTTTTCCCTTCCCTTCAAGAAAAATTCCAACATTTGTTCTCGTTGTTCTGATGTGGGTTTATATTCACATATAAAGTTATCTGTGCTTAAATCTCCTTGTTCTATGTTTTATGCTTTTGTTTAGGTTTACAACTTGCTTGTAAATTATTGTGAATTCGAATTCCATGTTAGCATGTCACAAAAAAATTATTGCCTCACTTGACAGGATAAATTTCTATTTTGAATATTTTCCCAGCCAAAAACCTCAGTTCTAATTTTTAATGTGCTATGATATCCTTACTAAGTTCAAATTGAGAGGGATACGGTTTTACACCTCCTTAAACAATATAAAAGATAAATGGGAAACCAATCAGCTTGTCGAAACCTACAAGGAAGTCTCCTACAACAAATCAGTTTCCCTAACGGTGGTGATCTAAAAATTTACCATTGTATATGAGGCCAAGAGTAGACAAAGATAGCCTGGATGAGCTTGACACAGAAATCCGAATAGGTTTCCAGCTAACTTAGCCACTATTACATGACTTAATTACACCAGCAGCTCCATACAGACAGCTTCGCTGTGATTAATTTTGTTGCAGAGCTTCATTCCGTCTAAGAACTGACAGATAATCCCCAATACAGGTACACAGGCACCGTTATCAATGTGCTTCTCATTTCGGTATTGACACTGATCTTAGAAATGCCTATCTTTTGTTTAACACCATAGAGGAAATTTAATCCACCCAATTTTTTTTTTTTATAATTTTGGGATACTGATGCAAAACACATCTCGTTAGGAGGAAATTAAAGGGTTATGAAGATAGAGTGTGTGTCAGAAGAACAAAAAAAGAGTTAGCAATGGAAATAATAGATGTAAGCACGTAGGGATTTTTACTCGTGTGATGATACTATGAGTAGTCACAAATAAGGGGATGGACTTAGCACAGACTCTTAGCCTCTTTTCTTACTGGCAAAGCTTTTGGCAAGTGTGGTGTCTTATAAATCAGCCATTGTCTCAAAATTATAACCTGTGTGGGATCAACTCAATTACAGCCCGATCATGTTTTCTTGTTAAGTTGAAGGCTCTCATGAACAAGCAGAAATCCCACAAAAGTTCATAATCAAATTAAATTGATTGTGAAATCCTTTAACTGAACTACATTATTGAGTTATTCTTGTTCCTCATTTCTGAGATACCTCCTTTACATGTGATTTTGGATATCTGAGAAAATTCCGTGTGAAGTTTGTTGTGTTTTAATCTGTGGTGGAAACTCTGATTTTGAGTCGTGCATTCACCAGCTGAAGGAAGTTAGGAGTTGTACAAAGGTGTCAACCAATTTGATGTCGTCTTTCTATAATTAGTCCTCTGTTTCCTCTGCATCATGGCCGTTTCAGTAATGTTATTTACTACAAATAACCTGGAAAAACCACAACGTCCTAAGCTCGTGTCTGTCTGTGTACGGAATCAATGTTGAAACGTTTTTCTATGAGGCTTTTGACACCAAAAATGGTATTCGTTGGGTTATTATAATTATCAACCATTAAAAGGCTGATAATAATAATACTAGCCAGAGTACCTCTGGTCATATTAACAGGTGGATAGACTTGTTTAAAAATACTAAACATTTTAATTATTTCCTTTAGCAATAGTATCTGTATTCTTTTTAATTTTAATAGTTTCGAAGAGTGAAGCTCTAACAGAAGGTGAGCACCACTAATCAACCTTATATGAAGCAGCATACACCGAGTGTACCATACATTTGTTTTACTTGTCATATAAGGTATTAGTGTGTGAGAAATATCAACTTGTAATCAGGATGAATCTCTGCAATATATAATGCAAAAGAGAACAAAATGTAATGAAAGGAAAACTAAATGACAAAATACAACTATTGAGATTTAAATTCCTTCTATGGTATCGAATAGGTTGTGGTCCAATGTTGTGTAAATGGTATTGCCTAGCCATCCACCAAGATTCCACTCTGAGGAGATACCAATGAATAAGGGACGACGCTGGGATTGTGCTCTTGATGAATTTGGTGGAATGAAAACCCCTCAATCGTTGATAGCTAAGTTTAAAATTTTTGTGCAGCTAATCCTTACAATTTCATATTAATAAAAAAATAAAAAATTATTTAATAGTACATCCCATGAAAACTGAAATCACTTTTACCAAATAATAATTGTCACGAGGTATGATATGGTGATGCATGGTGAGGGTACTGCCTCAGCCCTCCACAAAAAAATACATATTTATGAATTTAGAAGGATGTTGTTGTACATAATTCACTTTACAACATGGGATTTGCACCTTAGCCTTTAAAAAACAATTGCTTCCAAAGATATAAATGAATGATTGAACATTTTATGGTATGCTTTTTTTCTAAAAAAAAAAACGTCATTTATAAAACTCTTACTGATTATTCGTAAATTGCATTATTCTAGATTACATATTTATTTGTTGATTATTGGTTTAGATTAAACTCTTATTGACATATTTGTATTTTGGTTGTTGATGGAGTATCACTCCATGTAAATGAATAAGCCATGAAGGCATAAAATTTTTGATTGTCAGGTATGGTCATAGGTCTTTGAGGTCATTAGGTGTTAGTCAGGTATGCTAGTTGGAGTCTAAGACATTCAAAATTTGAAACATTCACTTTCCCTCCAAAATGTAAAACTTGAAAATGGGGGCCATTTTTGGCTTGTCATTGTTGTTTTCATAAATTTTTGAGCTTGTAAACTTGTAAAATGATGAAATAGAGGTCAAAATGAGTGTCTTAGGTCTTCTCAAGAGTTTAGAAGTCATAACATGAGTCAATAATTAAGGATTTTGAGTCTTTAAGTTAAGAAATCTAGTGTTGAGTCTAGCAGTCATTCATGTGACCAAGAGAACGAAGAGCTCATTCGGTTAGAAGTTGAGAGATGGCTATATATTGCTCTGCAGATTGATACAATACATTACAAAATAGCTAGGAGGCAAGAAATATACTACAACTTTGATGGAAGGCTAGAAATTCCACAAATTCCTTTGCTAGAAGAAAAAAAGGGAGCATGCAAAACGAGGAATGTCTAACCCTTTACAATGAATCATGCTCCATATTTATAGACTCGAACGGAGAGGGGAAAGAGAGAGAGAAGCGGGAAAAAATAGGTTGAAGCTCAACTACTGCTGTTAATGCCCCTGCTAGAATTTGTCCACAAATCTTCCTTTACTGCAACAACCACTGGTTCGATGCCTTGAAGGATAAGTAAACGACGGAAAAGATCAAATTTGATCTGGTTGTTGAGGCAAGAAGATCCCGCATTGAAAGCCCGAAGATGTTCCTTCCATTTTCCTTTACCTAACCTGCTCAAAATTAATTTTTCAGACCTCCATGGCATAGGCGAGGCCGAGATCTTTCCAATTGTGTCAGATTCACAATATTTCAAGCCCTGAGTCAAAAGATATGCCCCTTCGAAGTTTGTATCAAGTCTGTACAAATGGGCGGAAAATCAATTTGAAAATGAGTCCCCTTTTTGATATGGGACACGTGGCAACTAGATTAGAGAAAAAATCGGGTTTACGGGTCTGCAATCTGTCTTTTTTCTCTTTTGCATAAAAAACACAACTCAAAAAACACCTGTAGCGCCGAAGCTCCGCCTAGGCACGTGGCACCCTTTGGTTGGCTGGGGGATGCGCTTCCATCTTTATCTTTGTGCCTTTTGAACGAAAGGCAAATTTCTCTTTTTCCTTCGACTCCTCGCTTTGGTTTTGACTCGAACTCAAATGCTGACGTTTTCCTTAGGGCAGAGTTACAAGGTAGTCTGACACTCGTTTTGAGATAACAAGGGGTAAATGATCAACTTTCCCCCTCGACGACCCGCTTTCCCCTGGGACATGCGGCAATCTGGCGCTCGTTTGGAAACCTTTTCTCTATTCAACCCTTCAATAAGCCCCATTAAGACACATGGCAGCCTCTGCCGACCGGGCTCATGCATTGATTATTCAACCGAATCTAGCCCTTTTGGAATAACACGTGGAGGCACCGCGCTCACTTGATAGCCCAACCCAAAGTTTACCTGTGGAGGAGCGTCGAGTTGACACTTGTCGACCTTCGCTGATCCATCTATACTTAGCCAATTTTGAAGCCCGCTCTGTCCGCCTTTTGACTCTATTTGACTATTTGCTACGTGGAGGGTTGGCGCAAGTTTGAGTTTCCGCCCTGGCTTCCTTTTCGAATTTGCGCTGAGTTGACCCCTGACACGCATTCTCCCAGCTGAAGAATTTTCAACGCCCCACAACTTTTGGGATTCTGGACGCGTGGAAGCTTGGCTCAAGTTCGGGCTTCCCCTTTTGGATTCACCTTTGGAGAAGCGCCGTTAGGACACGTGGTTCCTTTCGCTGCCTCCTCTATACTTAGTCGATTTTGGGTCTTTTCCTGAACCGTTTCTAGCCCAACTTCGTTGTTTCTTTCCTCTCTTGCTCTCGGTTCCTTATGCGGTACCGCCCCTTCTTATCTGACCCTGTTATTCCATTGTTGAATCTCCCTGTGACTTGAAATGGATTCAAGACACGGAAACGGCCCGACATAGTCTTTTCTTTTGCACAGGGCCCCTTAGTCTTTTTTGGCCCCTGCCCTTTCATTTGTTGAGTTCCTCTGCAACCATTTACAATTCCGAGCGATTTTTCTCATGTCCTTTCTATGCAGGGTTGTGACTGATCCAATATTTGGCCCGGGACGAAATATGGATAACAGGTTGTAGTAAGATCTTATGTCTTAGTAAGTATACAAAGTTAAGCCATTTTTTAGTATCTTAAAAAATGTGTGCAGAACTACTCCCTAAATTTCCTATTAGCCATTCCATTGCACTCGTAACGGTGCAAGGGCTAATAGGGGAGAGGGGCCAATAGGTGAACATGGTCCAATAGTTGACATGAATATTGATTCCACAATACCCAATAGTTGTTATAGTACCACCTCATAGTTGTCGTAGTATTACTAGTGGTTATTTATTTTTGACATAATAATTATGTAGAGTAACCAATCACATCATGACATGTAAGACTTCTCACCCATGTACAAGTATTAAAAATTCAATGTTCAAGGATTGTCAGTGATGTTTCGATATTGATTTCCACCGGGATTGTACTGTAACTCAAATTCCAAAGAAAACATATAAACTAAGACAAATTTGAACTACATATTGATGAAAAAATGATGATCCCGCATGATAAGTTGACCCCTTAACTTGAACCCCTTAACTTAAGATGATCCCACATGATAAGTTGATGCTATATATTGTGGACCCCTTAACTTAGTGTGTACCACTACTAGCCCATCTCCCCTAGACACATATTTCAAATACATACGTTCAACAAAGTTCTATTTTTTTAATTTTTTTTTCAATAATGGTGTTGCGCGAATGACGTACATTTTTAAATCGCAAAGTTGTGTAAAGCCAATATAATTACCAGTACAGTCAAAATCTGTACAATACCTTCATAAAACACCTTCCCTATGCATATTCAAATCCCTTAAGCCATGACTGTTCTCAGATTAGTCTCTGTCTTTCCTTTCATGGAAGCAGGATATGGTAGAACCTGCACATCTATTCCAAACGACTTGTATATCTCCCCAATCATCTTATCATTGAAATCTTCAATACGCCTCGCTGAAGGAGCTCGCTTGAATTTAGATTCGAGAAGATTGAAAAAAAGAGATCTCACACCCCTTCTTAAAATCGTGTGGAGCCATTATGATTAAAAGTACAGTTAAAATCTGTACAATATGATACATAAAACTCCTTTCCTATACATATTCAAATCTTCAGATTAGTCTCTGTCTTTCCTTTCATGGAAGAAGGATGTGGTAGCACCTGCACATCTATTCCAAAGGACTTGTATAACTTGACAATCATCTTATCATTGAAATTGTCAATACGCCTCGCTGAAGGAGCCCTCCTGACTTTGGATTGGAGAAGATTGAACATCGTGCTCACATATCCATCGTTTATATTTGCAAGCCATGATTTTGCAGAAACTTTAAATGCCGACTTTATAAATCTGAGCTTTAACCTTGGCAGAAATTTGAGCTTCCAAGCCATGTTGTTGCCTTGTCGCCCTCCCAATTTCACCGCCCTCAAACGCTTTCTTTTACCGTTTAATTCGTGGAGGCGTTCATATTTTCGGCTCCGCATAAAACTGCTGACAGACGTAGGAAACCCCATCAGATCTGAAATCCCCACCATCGTTGTTGAACACCAGTGAAATTTTGCTTTGTAAGAATACGAAAATCCCTTAGATATTTATAGATGTTTACCTAACTTTATCGTGTACAAGTTTACTGCTGAAAGGTCGAATTAATTTTCGTTTTTGGCAACGAGATCAATGTCAATAAACGAACTCATTTTTAAAATGGCACGTTTTGTGTGGAATCGTAGCTCCACAAAGTTGACGTAGTGACTTTGACCAGATGAAAGGTAAATCTCCTTATAAGTCAGCCATATAAACATGCCATGTTCGAAGCATATACATGAGATCTAATTCAATCGAGTACATTAACAAAATAGTGGACTATTTGATCAAAATGGATTTTATTCGCTAGTAACTTGGTTTATGGGTGAATTTCTTCAACTATAAAGATTCATGTAGGAATTAATAATTCTTGTCAATGGATATTTATAAATTTTAAATTAAAAAGGTAAAATAATTATAAACATGAAACAAATACATTATTAATATTTTTCAATAATTTAATGAATAGGTTTTTATATTACATTAAATTTAAATATTGTTTAGAAGTTGGTGTGTATGTATAATAAAGTCATGGTTTAAATATTTTAATTTGACCTTTATGTCATGGTTTTGATTGGTAATTTACTTGTAGTATGTAGAAAGAGGTCTCTACATGCCTGTGATAGTTATGGGCACTAACCTTGTCAAAATCCTCTCCAAAAGGGATGTGCTAGGTCATTGGTCACTCGACCATCAATTCCACTAATTAACATGACAAATAAATTTAATCTGAACTTTAATATTCATATATTTCGTTTTAAATTTCGACATTTAATTTACTTCAATATAATTTTAGATCCATATATTTGATGCCTAATAATGCATGTTCCATATATTGTATAATTTTTGTATATCAAATATAATATAATTTATTCCTAAATAAATAAATTTCCTTATAACTAGATGTATTCAAGTGAACATTACATAATACGAATATTTAACTCCACATAAATCAACTAAATTTTTTTAACACATTAAAAAAGATATATTAATTTTAAAATTATAATTTGTTGAGAAAACCATAATGTACTACGTATTGAAAGAGTGTGTGTTTTATAATTTTATCTTTCATAGATATATTCATGGAATATACAAGTCATATATACAATGAGTTTACTTCAAACAATATAATACAATACTATTATCTAAATAGTTGTGACAATTTTATCAAAGTCAGTCAAATAGGGTGTTAGCCAAATCTCCACAAGGAACATTTATATCATATGATAATTACCTATTTAACTAAAATTTTCAAATATATACATATATATTCTTGATGAAATATGTGTTACTATCATCCTAACTACCAATACAAATGCAACCCTCCTTTTACATATGTTATGTAATTTTGTTTATATACATGAATAGCAAAAAATGTCATTAAAACATAAATGTATAAATATCTACCTTGCAATACCATATTTCTATGAAGTACTACATATTAGTACATTCAAAGCTACAAGAAATTATTATGAAGGTTGAAGTTATTCTTTCATGTATAACTTATATTTTTTTTCGAATTTGTTATGTGCATTGGATGTTTTGTGATAATGTGTAACTTTTTCTCAAGCCTTACAATAGACACACACACACACACACACACACACACATGTTGTTTGACATGTTCGTCATCTCTATGTTAGAGGTGTGTGATGTATGGGGATGAAATATGATAAACACTTACTTTATATACTACATGATAAACAAGTTTACACATGGAATATATTAAATATCTAACAATCTTCAATTGTTAGAATTAAGAACATGAGTGAAGTGCACACTTCCCTTCGACATTTATTATATTTTGATTTTCATTACTGTTGACTATACACATGGATATTATTGTATCATTTTGGTGTGGCATGATATTAGATGATAGTGATACTTTGACTATTGATGGATTGTGATTCATAACTTGATTTGTGTGGATTCTTAGAGAGAAATTTTATATTGAAGATGATGTGTTGTTGACATATTTATATATTTTAGACATTCTGCATTCTTATCATATTAATAAGGTTTTTTTATCAGTGGAACTAATCTTGTGATCTTATTGGTATTGATGAAATATAGAATTGAGATGTTGTTATAATTTTTAGATAATAACATTATTTGTCTAGATTATAATTTAATTTATATATGGATGATTATAGATTTGTATGCGCATATTTTATCTTGGATGTTTTGATATGGCCACGAGGCTGAAGGAGGTATTGTGTGATTTCACTGGTAATTATATCAAAACAATCAAAGGGGAATTGGAGACCAACCACATCAGAATACTAAATGGATACACCAATTGTCACCATGGCAACTCGTGTAATGTTGTTTTGTTATTTTTTGTTAGGGGATCCCCATGGGGGGGATGACCTGAAATTGTTACCAAGGGTTGTGTGTAATTCTTTTATTTCCTTTTATTTAATTTTGGAGTATGTGATTTAAATTGTGATGTGATTCCCTTCTTTATCATTATTGATTAATATGTCTTAGTTAAATAAATTAATCTTGTTAGTAAGCTAATTATGGATGCGACAAAAGACGCCATTTATTGGAGTAGTTGGGTCTTTTGTTCTTGTGTTTATTAGTTGAGTGTATGTGATTTTGAGTTTTGTACACTCCACCCTACTTGAGAAACTCGGATTTGGGCTTAAGGGTCATTTTCAGAGGATTGTGGGACAAATTAAACTTGTCCCACACCTCTTAATTTCTTATATCAATCCTACCATTGTGTTAGGGGGTAAAAAATAAACCAGATTATGTATTTTGTAAGGAAAAAGTGAGATTTAATTGGACTTTCTTACATGTGTGTTAAATTTTGTCCTTAAGGGGTGTGGGTTGGAGTTGTGTGTAAGAGGTTTGTCATTCCTCTCAACAACCCATTTATTATGCTTTGGGGTATGGGTTTGAATTTGGTGATGTGGGATGGGGAAGAAATGATGTCGCATCCTACACGGAGCCACATCATCTCCCTCTCCCTCTTTTCTATTTATTTGAATTTTTGGGAAGTATTGGGGGTTACTTGCTTGGTTTTGCCTCTCTCATTTTTGAATGCTTGCTTGTTGGAGT
The DNA here is from genome assembly GCA_019776745.2 of Taxus chinensis. NCBI lineage: Eukaryota > Viridiplantae > Streptophyta > Pinopsida > Cupressales > Taxaceae > Taxus > Taxus chinensis. The sequence goes on from CM034148.1 coordinate 813,553,308, forward strand.
TGAAGTTTTCTTAGAATTTCTTGAGTTTGGAGGACTTTGGGACTTTCTTGTAAAGTAGATTCTTTTTATGGAAAGGTAGGGTCTTGTACCCTTGTTTTCTTTGTATGTTATGTGTTGAATGAATGTTTTTTCTTGCTTGAAGTTGTTGGGTAGTGAAATGGAGCTTTAGGTTGTGTTGAGATAGTTAAATGGAGGATGAATTATTTTTGGCAGGCATAAGATGTTCTTTGGGTATTTAGGAGGGAGTGGGTTGGGATGCCCCACATTGTTCTCATTTTGTTATTTTATTCATCGTGGGATCCATAAGAGGGAGGCATAAGAGGAGGGGCATAAGAGACATATATTTGTAGTTGTAGGGAGGTATAAGAGATTTTGGGGTTGATTGTGTTTTAGAGGATTTTGAGGTGGGCATCGAAACCCTTGGGAGGCACAAGGGTATCCCCATATTCCTTTCTCTACTTGGCTTGTTTTAGAGCCATTGTTTTGGGAAGTTTTTAGTCTTTAAAAATGAATGTTTTGTGGTTTTGTTTCTTGTGTGATTGTTTTTTGAAAGTAAGTGTGGAAGCATTGTATAGTTTCCATGTGTTTCATCCATCCCTTATTGCCTTGTGGTTGGGGCTCAAGGGCCAATGAGGAGGATTTGTTCTTCTCCTCATTGGAGTTTTGGTCTCGTGGAGAGTGTTGCCTCTCCCCCATTTATTGTTGTGATCAAGTGGAGAAAATATGGAGTTTTTTTTAAGATTTAGAAACTTGGAGCACTGTATAAAAGACTAAAAATTCTTTCATTATAGTTACCTTTCTTGTAAAATTCCAACTTAAGGTGGAAGATTTATAGTATTGTTTTTGAAAGAAACGTTTAATTGAATATTTGTTATTACGATTGTAATGCATGTGGGAAAGAAAGACAATGTTAGTGAAAAAAGTTTGATATAATGGAAATGTAGTTGAAAAGGAAACAACTTGTTCACATTTTAGTTGATTAATTATCTCACATAGGTGTGTTGCTCTTAGTTTATAAAATTATTGGAAATTTTTGTTGAAACTTTTTTATGGGAATGTTTGAAACTTGCATTTTGTAAAAGAAATAAATACTCATTCTTTTTTTATTACTTGAAAGGCATATAATAACAAGATAAACTATATGTTTTCATTCCAATGTATTAGTTGAAGAAAGTTTAAAGGGTGTTATTCATATGTGTTATGGAAAAGTAAAAAAAAAATAAAAAAATCATTGCTTAGTTATTTGGCCAACAAATGCATTTTTTTTTTTAAAAATCAAGTTGAGTAAAGAAAAGTGTATGATTACTATTTAACCTTAGTCTCATTAGGTTGTATAATTTCATTGTAAATTTGTCATAAATTATATGAGAAATAGAATTAGTTCATTTTTTGTACAATCTATATTTTCATGGATCAAATTATAAGAGATATTCTAAGTATAGGATAAAACAATAAAATAATTAGTTAATACTATTAATAATGTGATTATAGATTATTACATTATTGATGATAATTATAATATTAATAATACTATTAATGTTGATATTGAAAGTAATATTGTTATACTTTATATATATATAATGTTAAATGTATTTTAAACAACTGAAACTTTTAAACCAAAAAAAAAAAACAAATAGAATATTAGTTGAATATTTTTGTGTTGGTCACGACCCTGCGTGGGCACTTAGGTTATTAAAGATGGGTGGATGAGGGGGGAAGGTCGCCGACCCCATTCCCCACCCCATATTATATGGGATGGGTGGTGGGGTCGGCGACCCTCCCTCCCCAAAAACATTACTGCTAATAAACTACCCCCATTCTGGGTAGTGACTGCACATTGTTGGGACTATGTGGCTGCAATTGATTGTATGCGGGCCGTCACATTTTTTAACTTCCTTCTTGTGCATAATATTCATACCCTTAAAATTTGGGTATATATACATCAATCCAACTATTCTTTATAATGGGTAAATACCCATATGCCCATTTGGATAAATGCTAAAATAGTAAAATAAACAAAATAAATAAATAAACACATTGCAAACCCTAGATAATGGTATGAAAGGAATCTTTAATAAAAGGACATTTTTATTCATCCATGAGCTTGGGCTTGCTCCGATGACTTCAACCTCCTTCTCCACCAATCTACAAAACAAAAAGAAAAGAAACAATAAATCAAACAAAAGAGAAAGGATATTTTCATAAGCAAACTTAGGGTTAGATAGTTTCCCAAATCTAAGGGCCTTAAATGAATCCATCCAATTGATGAAATTCATCCCTACAAAAAGTAGGTGGGAAGTGGGTGACCTCAGAAATTCAAATTTAAAATGCATGGGTAGAATTTAAGTGGGGCCACTTAAGTAAGTGTAAGGGTTGAGTGTTATTACTTTTCTAACCCAAATGTTTTTTAGAGATATTTTATTTTAATACAACTTAGACCCCATTTGTGGGTATTATAAAACTTTATTATTTAATTAAATAGACCACTTTTAAGTTGAGATTAACTAACCAAATTTAATTAAGGTGAAATTAAATTATATTAAAGTAAATTATAGGGAAGCCTAAGTCTTGATTTGGACTAACTAATTTTATTATAAATTATTGAGAGATTCTATTATTTTTATTTTAAAAGGGGATCTAGAGGAACATTAATAATGTTGATTAAATGTAATTTTAGATACGAAAATGTGACAGACCATAAATTCAACTATTTTGCAAGCGTGTTTTAACAAAAAAGAAATTATTCCATAATTTTTCTAGTTTGACCTAGGTTGTTCTTGGGTTTCGTGCAGGAAATTTGATGGGTGTTACAATGACGGTATCGATTCTATACTTGGGCGTTTGATTGTGATGGTTCGTTCATGTGAAAGGAAATAAGTGTTCAAGAAAACTAGAGGACACGTACTTTCTAAAAGCTATCACCCTAGTTAAATGATGATTGATCTCTATAATAACAAGTAGAGGTGGGCAGGCCTTTAAAATAGTTACCATCGTTGATACAAAATATACTAAACAATCATTGTTTCTAAGGATTGACATTTTGTTGGAATGAATCCATTCGATAACATTTTGAGTTCTAATTTAGAAATTGGATCATGTGAAGTGTGAATGTATCCTATCAAACAACTAATATACCAAGGAAAGATTTAATTCAGACTTGGAAAATTAGATACTTGCTATATGATTATGTCACACGTTTTCTAAATCTAAATGTTTTCTTTATTTTTAAATATTTTAAAATTTTATTATTTCAATAATTTATTCAAATATTTAATAGTAATTAATTTTTTTATTGATATTATTGTATAATAAAATAGATTTCACATAAACACATGCCTTTATATAATATTTTTGCAAGAAAAAATATAATTAATATGTTTTTAGACAATACAATTTTGTTAGTATTATTACACATTCTATGATGTAATTCTAGGTTATGTAGGTGTGAATTTTTTTTGCACAAAAAGGTTCATGTATTTTTGATAATGTCATTGGTGTACTTAATAGAGGTGAGTATAATTAAGGAAAATAAATATTTTTCTATCTTCTTAATATTTTTGAGAAAATGTCTATTTTTTTATGAAGAATTGGTAGGTTTGGTCGAAATACAAGTTTTCATAAGACAACGAGAGATACATATTTTTTTATTGATTTAAAATAAATGGTAGTTTGATTCAAGTTTGAGTCCCATAACCTACTTAATAATGGTAAATATTACGGGGGGTGTAAGCAACCACTATGTATTAAAATTATATTTGTTGTATTATGAGCACCTCTTGTAGGCATTTCTATCCATCCATGGAATATTTCTTGTCCTTTGTTTATAGGATGCTTTTATTCTTTTTGTACTTCTCCAAATTTTTAATTTAATATGACCCCAACTCAAATTTTAAAATGAGCGCGAGAATGTAAGAAACTTGTGTTTATTTACATGATGAGAAAGAATCATTAACTAAAGTTTTGAGAAGAATATCCACTCCAAGGTATTGATCTAGGGACATTATTAAGCTATAATCAAATTTTTCTAATACAATTTAATGGCCATAAAAATAAAATATACTTTTCAAATTATTAACACTATTCAGAAATTGAAGAGAAAAAAATTCATATATAGATCTCCTTCACTTTCCTCGAGTTCTAGAATAATATTCAATTAAAAAATTATAGCTAATACGAATTAAACAATTGTCAACAATATCAATCCATATGTTTTCGTGCTCTAGGTCATCATTAGCCATATGGTTACCAATATCGAATGTGACCCACATTGGATGGTGCAAAATTTTCTATCCCATGAAATTATATTAGAATAATGACCCACGTGGGAAATGAGAATAAAATTTCTGCTACCACTCATCCTAATGAGAATTTGAAAATTATGCATGGCTAGGCAAATGCACTATAATGTAGTTTGCAAAAGAAATTTTGAATATTTAATATCTTGAACTTATAAATTTTATCTAAGGTTCCTAGAATATTTAAAAGTTTAGATAAAAAAAATTCTTGCCTCATAAGGAAAAGTACATTCCATAAAAACATATTTGTGTCTAAAAATATTCTACGAATAGTCCATGTAAACCATTCCTAGAACTAGATAACACAACAAATTGATTCTAAATAAGATCTTGTTGGTGTGGACATAAAAAATGAATTAGTGAAATCACTCCCTCATCATCCCCCAAATATAATATTTTCTGAAGTTTTAACTATTTTGTACCAATTTTTTGCATAAAATAATTGAGAGTAAAAGGAACTTACATATATACAATATCAATACCATAGATTTAAAATTAAAAAATAAGAAATTCAACTGGGATGGCCCCAGAACCTAAACAAAACTCACAATCTCAAACCTTGAAAATCTCACATGATGGGTTGTTCGATGGTGGCCACGGGAAGCCATAAAGTAGAGGTGGCGTTGATTAAGAGCATATGGGGCTCAGTGGAAAATATGGTACATAGGGATGTAATGGAGAACACGGTGACTTCATGTAGTGCCCACTTCCCTTCGACACTTTTGAGATTGATCATGATACTGCTGACTATATTATGGACATTATTATAGTTTTGATTTAGTATGGTGTTAGATGTCAGATCATGGATTACTATTGACTCTGATTCATATATGATGCATGATGATTGTTAGAGACATTTTATATAGATGTTGACATGTTGTTGGACATGGATATATATATATATATATATATATATATGGATGTTGTTAGGACATGTGATATTTGGATATATTGAGTAGACCGAGAAAATTGAATTTAAAATTGATGATTATATAGTTGCTGATGATTGTAAGTGATATTGTTGATTGTCTGATGTTGTTGTGATTCATATATGTATTGATGATTTTTGAAATTATATTATATTCATTTGGATGTTTTGATATGGCCACAACGCCGAAGGGGTTTTTGTATTGTGCAGGTTAAAAATATCACAACAAACATCGGGGGATTGGAGACCAACCACATTGGAATTCTAGATGAATTCAACAAGGTCACCATGGCAATTTGTATTTGTTTTGTGTGTGTTTGATTGTGTTAGGGATTACCATGGGGGGGGATCACTTTTAAATGTGACCAAGGGTTATGTGTATTTATTTATTTATTGATGTTTGTATGTTTATTAAGTTATGTGTTTACCCCCTTTCATTATTTATTAATTGTGGTGAATTAATGTGAGTAATCATATTGTTATGAATTAATTAATCAAAAATGGTCATGAGAATGCAATTAATAGAGTTGTTGGCTCTTGGATCAAGTGTTGTAAGTAATGTGTAAGGGATATGTAAGTTGATTTTGGAGTAAGAAACACTCCACCTTCTTGAAATTCTAATTTGTCCTTGGAAGCTGATTTTGGAGACTTGTGGGACAAGTTAAACTTGTCCCATGCCTCTTAAATCTATATACCAACCCTGCCTATAGTTGGAGGGTTAAATTTAGACCTTCTTTGTGCATTTTTGTAAGTCAATCCGAATGTTTTTATTGCACTTTCTTACATACTTTTAATGTCAGTCCTTTGGGGTGTGGGCTTGTTTTGGAGTGTGTAAGTAATCTGTCATATTATTCACCCACCCATTTATTATGCATTGGAAAATGAAGTTGACTTTTGGGGTTGGGGTTGAGGATGTGTGATGTGGCATCCTACATGGATCCACCTCATCCTCTTTCCCTTCCCTCTTCTATAAAATTCAAATTCCTTGGCTTGTTTTAGGTTGCTTCACCTTGTAGACTTCATTCTTAGGCGAATTATTTGCTATTTTGGGAGCTTTTGTTGTTGGAGAAGTTTGAAGATTGTTGCATGCTTGTTGTTTGGTGGATTTTTGGATTGTTTGGTTTGGAAAACAACTGCTGTTTGGAACTTGGGAAACTCCATCATGAGAGAGGTAAGAGCTTGGCTCTTGAAATGCTCTTTTTTATGAATGTAAATGTTATTGTGTGAATGTTTTGGCATGTTTGTGGGATGTTGGGTAGATGGCCTAGGTATGGTGTAGGAGAAGACTATGGGGTTCATTTTTGTGGGAGGCACAAGTGTTTTGGGGAGGTATAAGTGTGGAGGGAGTTGGGATTTGGGTTCCACCTTACAAAGAAATAGCTTGCATTTCTTTACTCATTATGGGGTGTCATAAGAGGTTGGGGAGGCATAAGGAAATGTTGAGGAATAAGGGGTACTTTGGGGGAGGCATAAGGAATGTCAGGGTTTTGATATACTATATTTTGGTGGGTTTGTAATTAAGGTGGTGATACCCATTTTCCCTTTTGGGAGGCATAATAAGCATCCCCATAGTTTCTTGCTCCTTTGGCTTGCTTGATGAAGCCTCAGTAATGTTTGTCATGCTTTAATGTATTTGTAAACTACATTCTGTTTTGGACTGTGTTTTATTGTGAAAATGTTGCTTGAGTGTTTGTGGAAGCCTGTTGTTGCCATGAGTTGGATCACATCTCTTATTGCTTTGTGGTTGGGCTCAGGGGCCAATGAAGAAGGATGGCTTCTCCTTTTCATTGGATGTCTTGGTTGGGTGGAGAGCATTGCCTTTCCCCTGCTCTTGTGGTGATCAAATTAGAAGAATGAGAAATTTGCATGTTGTTGTTCTAGAGCTGAGAAAAAGACAAGTTTGACAGTCCTTGTTGAGATTATTCTTATTGTAACCCCTTCCCACTTTGAAGTGGATGACCTTATACATTATTTGTGATGGAAAATATGTGTTGTATTGGCTATGAAAGTTGTAAATTGAATTGTGAAAAGAGATATACTTATGTTCTCTATTTTTTGAATAAATGTGGAAGAAATTGTATTATGTATATTGTAATTGAGGAAGAAGACAAAGTTCTGACAGTCCCTTGCGAAACTAATTTTGTAAACCATTTCCCCACTTGATGTGGATGAAAATTTAATATACATTTTGTGCTGAAGAGTTACTATGTTTTGGAAATGAAATCCCCTTTGAATGTGAAAGAAATATACTCGGTATTCTGTTTGTAAAAAGGAATGTAATGTGAAGGAGTTGTGATTGTAAAGTTGTATTTGATTAAAAAAAAAAAGAAGCTGTAAAAGAATCTTTTCAATCGAATAGATGTTGTTTTACCTTATACAATGAAGTTATTATTGTTTGAAATCTTCTTTGAAAATGTTGTACAACTCTTTGTTCGAATGTGGAAAATGTATTCAGAATTATTACATCCTCTGTGTTTGAAAAGCACATTTTTTTTGGAAAGGAAATAGAAATTACTTTCTTGTTTCTACATTTTTGATTGAAGGAAATAGAACATTGTAATATTGGATTAGAATGAAATCATATTTTAAAGTTTGGTAAAGGTAATGGATCAATTCGAGTTGGAAGTTGTAGAGCTCGGTTAGATGATTTTTCAAACTGGCAAATAATTATCAGAAAACGTACAGAATGACCCTGCAGACTAGGAAAGACATTTGAAACATTAATACAAGCTAAGAAAGATCAAAATGATCCCAAAAAAACTATAATACTTAAGAAATTTTCATAGAACCTTTCAAAATTGAGCTCAAACAATTTCTTAGTCATTTTTGCTGTTAAATTGGGGAAATTCGAATTGATCTTCAATAAAACAATTTAATCCTTGAAATCTATCCTAAATTCTTCCAAGTGAAATCCTCCATGTTTGTTTGGCATGTTGAGAAAGAATAAGTGGTGGATTTGAACAAATAATTGATAAGTTAAAAATACCAGTTCACTTTCTAAGTGAAAGAAAGACATTTTCTCAAAATTGACCCCTTAAAAATTTATCAAAATTAAAAATTAATGATTCATGTGCAAAGAGGACTTCGAGAGCTTTCCAAAAATTCCTCGTTTTCCCAAAACCGAGTTCTCTATCAAAAGTTATGGCCTTCTGAATTTTTTTTTTTCATTTGGCGTCATAAATAATCCTAACTGTAAAAAACAAAATTGGAAAAAATTCCTTGGTGAACCCATAGTGCCCGAATTTTCCCTTAGCGCTTTTTGGTCAAAAATGCCAAAGGAACAAATTTCCCTGCCGCTCCGCTAACCTGCAGGCCTTACTTTTTGTCAAAATCGCCTAAGTCCGAAAAAGAAATTTTGGGAAAATTTCCCCTGCGGACCCGACCGCCCCGCTTTTTGCCTTTTGTCATCTTTCGCGGACCCGCAAAATCAAATTTAACCTTTTAAAATTTTTGGGAAATTTTTTCTAAGTTTCCTCACCTCCCGGCTCGCAGCCAATCAGGGGTTGCCACGTGGCTGTCATGAGGCGTCGACATGGAGGAGCGGGTTCCTTTTTGCCTTTTGCGTTTCAGAATTTTTTTAGAAAATTTTCTAAAATTTCCCCACCGGCGCACCTACCTGCAACAAATGGATGGCTGACACGTGTCTTCACGATGCATTGGCGGAGGTGCAGGAGATTCTCAAACCTTTAAACCTTTTTCTTTAAAAAGTCAAATTATCTAAGTTTGACCCTCCAGCCCGCTCCCCCGCTTGGAAATTGGGACTGACACGTGGCGTCTCTACGCGCTGGCAGAGGAGCGGGTAATTTTCAACCCTTTCGCCCTTTAAAAATAAAATAAAAAATATAATAATGTAAAAATTCAATTTTACCTCCGGCGACCGCCTTCCCAGCCTAGGCATAGATTTTGGACATCATGTCCTTAGCGGACCCCTAGTTCAAAATTTTCCTTTTAGGTGCACACAAGGCCCCGCTGTGGGCTTGGGGGCATGCGGAGGTGAAATGCGCTTTTCACCCAAGAGCGCTAAGGGCAAAATTTCTTCCCCAGGCCCGTAGGCCCGCCTTTGGGAAAATTTTTCCTCCCAAGGTCCACCAGCCCATAACTAGAGAAATATGAGGAGTTAGGAGAACTTCTTTATATCATTGGAAAGGAGAGGAAATTTCCTATCCAATGGGAATGTTTTAGGGGAATTTTTAAGAGTTTTAAATATGAGAAAAATCAAATTGAATCCTTAACCAAGTTCTGGGAGTGGGTAAGTAAGAATTTACTTTGATGATTTTAAATATGTATTCTTTTCCCCCCACTGTAATTAATCCTTGTTCTTGTCTTAGATCTTGTGGAATTAAATGCACTTGGGTATTTAATTGTTTTGGTTCCTTAACCCTAAAATTTTAATCAGGGAATATTTAGCTAAAATATCAATGTAATCAGTGATTAAACTAATCCTTAAGGAGATTTGAGCTAGGTGTGGAATTATTACACTTGTTGCTTTATAATGTGGAATTAGTAATTATTATAATGGGAAAAGTTATCAGTTGAATTTAATTGTCCTTGAGACTATGGTTGTTAACACTTTTCAAAAAAAAAATTATTGCATAATTTTGTAACTAAACCTAGGTTGTTCATTGGTCTCAAGTGGGAGATTCTAGCAGGCATTACACTTCTCCTAGATTGAACTAGATTTTTTTGTGAACAAAGGAAAAGGGGGAGGCACCGCACTAGGGTTTTTTATTGAAAATGAAAAAGAAAACAAAATCCATAACCCAGTGCATGGAGGCTCCATAAATAGAGGTGGCAAGATTATTAGAAATCTGGAGAGTGACAGGTAGAAAGGTGCGGCTGTAGGGGAGGGTTATCCATGTAGAAAGGGGAAGCAGGGAAGCTACAAAAGGAGGATGGGGAATGGAGGTTCCTCCAAATATTTCACTATAGTTGTCTCCATTCGAAATGATAGTACAAGACATGATGATGCGCTGCTAAAACTAGCTCAGAAGACACCATTTTTGAAAATAGGGGAGGACCTATTCCAAACGGTCATTAAGGAGGAGGAGAATCTGGCACAACTTGGCCTCATTTGGAGATTTCAAAATTTATGGCCCAAGCTATCATAGATCCATGACTAGATCTCATAGAGATGGAGACAAGTGATTAAGGGTAAGTTTGAACTCTACCCTTGTGCTAAAGCCTAATTTATTATTGTTTTTCATACCCCTGATGATAGGGAAATGTTTTTTGAAAAATACTAGGTCTGAGGTAAACATGGTCTCATGATCAAGCCATGGTAGCCATCCTTTGATCATCTATAATATTCCTTTGATTCCCACGCAGTATATATTCACTTACCCAGAATCCCTTTGCAGCTTTGGAATAAATCTTGATTTTTTTTCTATTGGATATACCCTTGGTTCTTCTATGAAAGCATATGATAAAACCACGGGTCAAACTCATACTACTTATACCAGGATTCTTGTTGGCCTTGATACTTCCCAATCTCTTTCAGCAGAAATTAATTTATAGATAGGTGAAAGGAATTTGGCTCAAAGGATTGATTATGAGGGTTTAGCCTTTAGATGTTGAACATATTATCAAACTAGGCATCTCATGGATGAATGTGCACATTCCAACTGCAAAGAAAAACCTACTTGGTGGAAGGATTCATTACCAGAACATCTTACAATTAGCCCTCATTCAGACTCAGTTGAGGACTCTTCAAACCCATCAGACGATATTACACAGAAGGAGTCACATCCTAATCTTTTAGTTTCTGAAGGGATAGCTCAGACTTCTCCTACCTTCACGGTTGTTTCTAAATCCAATATGGTTGGTCCCCTCGACAAAGGTCACATTCCCATCATGAATCTTGAAGTTCTTTCGATCTCTTCGAAAGAAGGTAATGAGGATTAGAAGGTGGTGGAGCGAAGGAAGAAAGGATAAAATAAAAAAACAACTCAAACACTTCTAGAAATGCTTGAGTCTTGTCCCGAATTACACTTTTATCGTTGTATATTGGCCAAAGGCCTTTTGTTTCTGAGTTGTTTTTCTCACGCGAGAAGGTTGTTGGTTGGGATCAAATCTATTGTTTGTTGTTTGCTTTTGTTGGGCTTTATTGAACACCTAGGTTTTTAGAACTATACTGTATGTGCTCTTTTTCTATATCTAGGTTCTTGACATTTTTTGTACAGAGGTTTGGTACCCTCCATAAAACCATTTACCATAGTAAAAATAATATGGTCATAAAATATCCTAAAAACAATAAATGGATTTGTATGTGTTATCGATTGAAATATTATTATTCATAACATCAATTACTACAAGCTTCTAAATATCATTCTTTATTTTTGGGATTTACTACAATATCCTATGATTCCTAGTAATTAATTTTATATCGATACCCTCCTTTTTATGAGAATACCATTGTAAATTAGACTAGCAATCATACGTGGAGTGTACGATGGAATGCCAAAGGGGATGGGGTGAAGATTTGAAAATTGAGGTAGCAAAAAAGAGGGAGAGGAGGATGGATGATGAAGAAGGGTTTTGGTGGAGGATTGAGAACATTGTTTGTTTTTATATTCCACTGTTGACATACAATATGCATGTTAGTGAGGGCGTAATTATCTCCTTAGTTATTGTTATCCAAAATTCACCCCTCAAGGTAATTTTGATAACATGCATCAAATTCTTCAGTACTAAGCAAGTAGATTGATTCAAGGCCCGAAATCATGTTTTTGGGGTTCCTTTGGCTTCTCTCTAACTCTCCCATCCAAGAAAAAATCCCAACGAGTTAGAAAAAATGGAAAAAATGCAAAAAATAAGGTTGCAGGGTTGTTTTAAAGAATTTCGGGTCTCAAGGGTTCGGGCCATACCAGTGCAGGTCGTACTGAGGTTCATCATACCAGGTTTGGGGCTGAAAAGAAAATCAGCTAAGTTAGACATTTTTGTCCTAGGAGGTCCGCGGGACAGTTGGGACGTCGGGACACGAAAAGGTGAAACGACCGAAGGTAATAAAAATCGTGCAAGTTTTTTTGTTTTGAGCGGTTTGGGACAGCCAGGAAAAAATTACGCGCGGGGCGTGAATCGGCTGATTTTCTGAGAGACAGTCCATTTCGGGCAGTTCGGAGATTTCCATTCGGGACAGCCGGAACAAAAGTACGCGAGGGATGCAATAAGGCGAAAAAGCCGCAAAAAAGATAAGGAAGCCGGAATCGGCCGATGCGGGAGAATTAATGTGGGACAACCGAGACAAAAGTATGCGTGGGACGCGAAAAGCCGAAATGGCCGAAGGCAAAGAAGAAAAGTCAACGTTTGACCCGTGAACTTCAAACGGCCATAACTTTTGACTCCGAGATCCGATTTAATTCAAAGAAACATATTCGGCTCCAGTCAGTTGATGCTCATTCCTGTCAAATGACAGAAAACGCCTGCCAGACCCAAAATAGCTGCCCGCACTCAGAAGGCCATAATTTTTGCATTTCTCAACAAAATCACACAAAATTGGTACCATTGGAATTTTGGCTCCAAGCCCGATGCACAACAATCAAGAAATTCTATATTTGATGAGATATTGGTGGGGGATTTTCACAACAGTGTTTTATTTGGTAGTTGGGAGTGTAATTAAGAGGCATGATCATCATTCTTTCTCTGCTGCAGCATCTGGGACAGTATGGGGAGCCTTTTGCAAGTAATATACAATCATTTTACTCCATTTAATGCCTCATAAAAGTGGTTGAAGGACAGTTTTCGGGATTTCCATTTTCCCTTCTCTCTTTCTTCTCATTTTTTCTATAAATGGGAGTGTTGGGTTCATTGTAAAAAGGAGGTAGTTTTTGTAGCAAAGCTCTGCCAAAATTGCTTTATGAAGCTGATGTGTTACAGGCCCTTGTTGTGGATTCCTTGCATTGTGATCCAAGCCCTTATCTTGTAACCGATTGAACTGTACATATCATGAAGCAATAAAATATAAGTTTGTGGATGCATCTCCCCCTGCTGTGTTTTCTTGCATTCTTTTTGCCCCCTTCAACCTTGATTACAAGAATATTGTGTCTATTATTATTATCTTGTAAGAATCCATTATCATTGTGTATGTTTGAGATATTGTTGTAAATGCATTTTGCTAGATTATGGATAACTGTCATCACCCCTTCTAGCGTGCGCTTTGCTTCTGTATCTCACGCATTTGAAGACTACTCTCACACCCTCCTTTTTCGGTGTATCACCACTTTAGTGTAGGATTTAATTTTACGCATTCTCTCTCCCTGGTCCCTTGGAAATTTAAATTAGAATAGTTATTTTCCCCTGCATTAGAGTAGATTGTGGTAGGTAGTTTAAGAGCAAGAACCAACTTTCTCTGGAGGTCTATCTCAAGTAGCAAGTCCCACAACTTGGACATAGTACCCATGTTATCCAATCACACTGTGAGTTCAATTATATGAATTTGTATAAACATAGGGGTGCTGTGATTCAGTGATAACAGGTTATTTTTAGTAGTTTTGTCCCCCATGTACTATTTTTTGTTGATTTTTCAATTTTGGAGACGTCTAATGTATCTTATTACCTTGTTCCAAAGTTAAATAGTACATGGGGGACAAAATATTGTGCCACCATGGTTAGAGGTTCTTGTTTGAAGGTTTTGTCACTTAAAACCTCACTTGAAGTGTTAGAAAGCTATTATCCACCAACACTCAAATTTGGACCCTTCCTCTTGATGGAAAGAACCTAAGTGCACTTATGACCGATTTTTTTCTTTTCCTTTACAAAGGTACATGGGGGACAAAAAATTTGAACACCATGGAGAAGGGAGATTTTTCTTACTTAAAACATAACATGGAGAGTTAGAAGCCTGTTTTCACTATGGCCACCATATGGAGAGGAGAAATTTTGTCAATTAAAGTCATAACATGGGGTACAAGGTTTGTGCTTTCAACTCTCCAAATTGCATTGTTTGACCCACTCTTCATGATTCCTCCACCCATGGAAAATTATGACCCACTCTTCATGATTCCTCCACCCATGGAAAATTTTTACACACCAGATATAAAATTCCACTTACAAAATGTTGTAAGGGAAATGAGGACATCTAAAATGCATTTGGAAACTTTTAACTCCACCCCTACCATAGTTAGACAACTATGGTAAAGATTTAAATTAGAAAATAAGAAAACCGAAGGCCAAGCATGAAGGGGTTATTTTAAAAACCAATATGGATCAAATATTATCCATTTTTAAAGTTTCTTCTTGTTTCTATGGCTATCAAGAAAAACCATACATCCATCATGGCCAAAACACACTTTTTCTTATAACTTGCAAACCACACTTCCGATGGCCTTAAAACTTGGATCCTAGCTTCCCTAGATGAAATACGTTAGAATGAGTTGTTAGCTGACCCAATTCATGATCAAATTAATTTTTTTAATTCCTCCAAATGTTCTATCCATGAAAAATGTCTCCTGGTATCTATGGAGTTGTAGCATTTCAAATTGCCTCAAAATTGGAGACAAATAGCTACAACAAATTAGATTTCCAATGAGCACTTCTTGCCTCATTAATTTGAATTTTCTTAAATATATAGGAATTCATAAAAATCTGATGAATAAAACACAAACTATAAGGATTTTTTTTTCATGCAGATCCAAACGAGAGAAAGCCCCAAAAATTTGAGCAAAGCGTTTCCATGTGAAGTTGTTTTTTTTTTAACTGTTTTCACTCTGATCCAGCACTCCATAGAGAACATATATATATTTTACGTCCATATAAATATAATTACTTATTATATTAATTATGAAGTATTAATGGATTTAATTCACTCAACTCATTGCCTAAGAGGAAAAATGCTCAAAAGTAACAATTTGACAAAATTGCCATAACTAATCACCCTGGAAGAACTTATGAAAAATAGAAAATGTCAAGAAAATTATAAAAATTGTCATAGTTTTTATTCCTTCACATACCTCAGTAATTCCAACCTTCGTGGTATAAAATATCGTGCTTGTAAAATTTATCTCAAACAGAAGAGGAACTCTCTCAGTTCCCCATTTTGGTCACAATGGCACATTTTTGTTTCAGTGTGCTTCTCAATTAATTGGATGATTTAATCAAGGGATGAAATAATATTCCATAAAATATTTCATCTTCATTAATTGCATGATCGGAATTTTCTTCATCTCATTTCATGAGTTTGTCCATTTCCTAAGGTTCGGGACCATCTTGTTAAATTGTGCATCCATTGGTCTGAAGTTGCATCAACAATTCCGTAGTTTGGAGACATTCACATGTTACAAAGGTTTGATGGCTTGATAAGGTAAGGAAAATCATCCTTTACTTTATTGAGTGGTCAAATTCTCTTCACATTTTCTTTAAATGAGTCGAAAGGTGTATCATTTTGGTCAGGCCTAAAAGGGGAAATGTTTCTAAAGGATCAATTTTCATCGGTAGAGAATCATAGTGTTGTGGAAGGTCATAATAGAGAAGGATTCCATCTTCATCATCACTAATTAATGACCTATAACAAAGGAGGATTCATATTTATCCACACTTTGGAGAATCTCTTCTCTTCTCTCCTAATTATTTCTCCTCCTCTCTCACCCTTTCTAATTCCTCATTGTATGAAATCATGGTTTTTAGCCCTATTTACTTACGTGAAAATAAAATATTTATAAAGTGTAAAATTTCTCTCTCAAATTATAAGAGAGGTAGTTAATTTTTATTTTCTAATGGTAATGAAAAAGTCACAAAAGGAAAAGGAATGTGAAGAATCATGAAGGGGTAGATGAATATTTTCATTGTAAAGCTATAAATTTGGAGAGCCTCCTCACTTCAAAGTATGTTAATTTTTGTCTACTATATCCAATTCCTTCTTTAGGAGCAAGTGATCAAATTTATTTTGTTTCCTTTCTCTATGTTTCCTATCCATATCAAATACAATCCATGACCATGTACTTGTTGGATATTATGCATTGACACTTTTTTCTTCTCATTTTTTGTTCCTTTTTCTATGTGAATGGTGTCTTCTCATTTAATTCATGGATATATTCTATTTTTGAGCAAATAAACTCATCTTAAATATTTATTGTGTAAAACTATCCTTTATATTCTCTTCACACCTCTCTCTATCCGAATATGTTTCCTCACTTGTATTATCTACAAGAATGTTTCCACAAGTGTAGGTAAGTACCCATGTGTGATCCTTAGTCAAAATACCACCCATAAGAAATTATAATAGTGTAAATATTTTCTATTTTCAGTAATAGAGCTTCCCCATTCAAACAAAGGGACTTATTCCCACATATAGTTGGTGAGAAGTAATGAAACCAATTTTTTTCCTGCCACCACCGTATGTCTTCCGCCCTACTGGCCACATAGCTTTCAAAAAGAATCGGATTTTTATTTGATCGTCCTTGTGTTTGTCTCCTTCCCGCCATGGCATTAAAGAGCCCTGCACCATTTTCTTGGCGTGTTCAGTTTTTCTTCCTGGTTGGTAGCCGCACATGCCCCAGTCATTAATTCTTTTAACTTGCAACATGCTGATGCCTGTTGTTTTCTGCCCAAACCACGAATGCTTGTTGGCGCTCCATCAAATGCTACAATAGATGAATTTCTTCAGCATGTTCTGGATAGTGGATTCATTGATGGTGAAATGAAAGTCTACCGCCATGATGTTGCGTGGGTGGGTGTGGGTCTCAAAAATGGTGTTGTATAGGCAGTTCAGTGGAGTCACAGGATTTTAGAAGCTCTTCTTTTATTGCTCCTTTCCTCTGCCATGGCCGCACAGGTTGTTTTTGGAACGATTTTTCTTGCTGACGGATCGTGCTTAGAATGGGGCCAAATGTTTTGTTGTTAAATGATTTCAATGGTTGTAGCTGCCTGTTCCTCCCTCCCATCTCGTGAAGTCCAGAGAGAGGAAGTGTGACAGCTGTTACAGGGTGAGCCCAAGGAAATGATGGTGTTGATCCTACTTATTCTGGTTACACGGCGACCATAGTCATGATCAGTTGTGTAAAATCTTACAGCTGTAGTAGAAGAACGAGATAAATTTTTAGTTGAGCCGTCTTGACTTTTCATTTTGGAAAGTTGCTTCTAGCTAGGCTGCAGGCCAAGATATCCAATGAGGGCAGTTTCTTCATGAAAATCGCCAGATTTGGGTGCCACGCTTACCAAAGAAGCCTTCAGGCAGGCCGTCAACAATACGCTAGAGAGGAGGCTCTTTTATATACCCTCCTTCAAAAATTTATAGAGGGGTTGTTAGATTATTTGACTATGGTTCTCCCGGTTGCACTGTCAAGGCCAATGTCATTGCTATATTGGTGACAGATATGTTGTTCTAAGTTGGGTTTGATATGGTGGTTATAGTTGAAATTGCAAGCTAGGGAAGTAGCCGTGTTACCTCCACTTTCATTGGGTGTTGTATGGTGTGTTCTTGTTGGGGATCCACAACAACTGCCTGCAACAGTAATTAGCTAGGTAGCAGGCATGTTGTAGTATAGTAGAAGCCTGTTTGAGCACTCCAACAACTAGGTGGTCCAACTTTGTTGTTATCTGTTCAACATTAACTACACCCTTGAATTCGGGATTCTCCTTCAAGGGTGACAGATCATACCCACGGGCATAGGAGATTCTATGCAATGTTAGAGAAAATGTCTTGGGAGATGAAGGTAGCAGGATATTTTCAGATCTAGATCATGTACTGAATTTTGTTTCTTCAAAATCAATTATGTGATAGTGAGGGGTGTTACCAGTAGACCTGATGAAATTTATTTACAAAGATCCTACTTGTTGTTCGATGTAACTCATAGAAGAGAACCTCATAGAGGCTGATCTGTTTCATATCAGAATATTCATGAAACATAATTTGCTCTGCTATTATATGAGCTGCTTCAACAAGTCACTAGGTTGGTAGGCATAAAGTTTGCTGTTGGAATAATCATGCCTTACATACTGCAGCTGAAATGTTTGCACCAAGAGTTTGATGATGTCCCCAAATCTGATGAAGGAAAAGTATTTTGTATCAATACGGTAGATTCCTTTCAGAAGCTGGAGTGGTGTAATCATTATGTCTTGTGTCCAAGCTTCAAACCATGGTCGGGTGTTTAGCTTTCTAGTGCAAGTGCTCTCATACTGAGTGGTAAGAAGTTTGAATCTCACCCCCCAAAGCAGCTGCATTGAAGCAATCTAGTGTTTGGACAGACCACCTATGGCATTATTCTAGTCGTGCCTTCAAAAGGGAATCTTGGTGTGGTATATTACAAGAAAAGACCAGTGAAGCAGAGGATAAAACAGAAGGCATGTGGCTGTAGCAGTCCCTGTTGGATGTTCACAACTGTTGGATGCGTTAAAACATGCAAGATAGACTAACCATATACATAATATGCTAGTATCTAATAAACCTCTTCAAATGAAACTTTTTCCGTCTAGAAATTGGTTTAAATCGGTGATTTTGTGGATTTTTGTTCAGTATATGGTTAATAGTTTGTTATTTCTGGTTTTGCCTCTGTTGGTTGTTCTTATTGATGTGATCAAACCCTTTTATTTATAAAACAAACAAAGGTTCTCAGTGTATGCTTCGATTCACCATATGAAAATATATATATATATATATATATATATATATATATATATATATATATATATATATATATATATATATATATATAATTTTAAAGTTACTTCCTTTTGCAAAAATTTCGCTATTTCTTTTGTGAACCTAGGTATGTAATCGCCCCTAGAACATTGCATCTTTGACTAGTATTTGGCTCCTATTATGTTATTGCCCTGGAGGAAGATATACAGTTAAATTTTATTATTTTTTTATGATAATCGTGGTTATGCACTTCGTGTATTGTGCAAATTATTAGGGCCTTTGAAAATTATAAGTTCAATATATATGCTTGTTAAGGAGGAAGTTTTGGACTGAAATTATGTCCTGGGTTGATAGAAGGGCATAAATTATTGATAGAACCCCATTTTGATTCTACTCTTGCTATGAGTAAAATTTGATAAAATTAATGAACTTTATGGTGTTAAGATATGGTATGTTGATGATTCCTTGTGTGATCGATTTAATTATGTATAGACATAATGCCTTGATGGAGTAAGGGTAATATCTTTCACGGTTCGTGAAAAGTTAAGGTTTTCATCAACTACTGAAGGTAACATGAAGTTCCTTAATTTAGTCAAACTTGTTTTGTACTTCCTTCTTGATGAGTGACCCTTCATTATAAATTTAGAATGATTGTGATGGAAGGTCGTGAATATATTTTGTTGTATCAAAAGGAAAAAGAAGCTATGGAATAGTTTGTTTATGTCTCGAACGTAATAATTGTAATTACATCATTATAGAAGTTCATTATTGGAGGATATTTATCTTCAATGGTATATTATGTGTTTAATCACTGCATAGGTTACCATAACTTAGTGATGAGATGTAATTTAAGGAGAGTTGAGAGACCTTTTCCTTTGTATACATCATTTATGGATATTATAAAGTGAGTTGACGTCGGAAAATTTCAACCAAGTCTAGATTCATGGCTATGTTCCTCTAGAACGGGAAGGTTATAAATATAAAGTATTATGAAAATTGAAAGGATGTGTTTAGAATGCTAGATTACCTACTCAACTTGGGTATTAATGAGGCTTGTCGCTATTCCGACCCTGGTTATGTTCAGTAGGTAGGTTGTTAGGCAATGCCTATTCCGGAGCATTCTTACCGTCCTTTCCTCTCATCCTTATTAGCTATGAAGTCACTTATTACCTAAGATATAATGGTTGTGGGTTTGAATATAAGATTTTCATCCTTTAAACCCTTTTGATTACATGATGGAACTTTTTTTTTACCCTTGTTGTTCGTTTTCTAGCCGATTAGGTCTATGGCCCTATGGAACAATTCCAAAACTATATTCTTTTTGGCAACTAAGATCGGGTCTGGTTTTTATCTTTGAGTTCTCCTTGAGAATGTGGATTGATGGGTTACACCTTCATATTTCAATCACATAATATACAGGATCACATAATTGAAATCCTATTACTCTCAACTCTTGTGTCTAATCATTTAAATTTCATAGTCTTGCGTATTTGATTGTCAAACTTTTGTAGTTTTCGAGGTATTTTCATAATTAAAACTTATGGATTTCTTCTTAGTTGATACGTTGAAAATTATATTTTGTTTCAAAAGGTTGTTAGAGGTTAGAACTTTGATCCATTTCTTGAAATAAAATGCTTCCTTTCATGGTTTTCTTAGCTAATAGCTTATTGTTGCTATGTATAGTCTTATCTTGCTCAGTTCTCATGAACTGACTCAGGTTATTAATTGTTGCAGATGGCTTATGTGGTTAGATTATGGGAGAACTTCTAGATTATTGCATCAATCTTGGTTATGATGTTCCTTTTTACGAATGTGTACTATGTTATAAAATTTGGAAAGGCGCCTTTGGACATTTTAGAAGAAGGGTCAGTGCCTAGTAAATGTATTGTAGAGTATTGTTGTTATAACTATTGAAACTTTGGTTTGTTTGGTTATCGTGTGAAAGATGAAATTTGATTACCACTCGGTTATGGGATATTCTAGTGAATTTTAATCCTTAGAATAGTAGCGGGGCATGTCCCATGTTATTACTCTCTTGCTCCCTAGTCATGGTTCAATAGAGATGGTATGTCCCTTTAGTTTGTACATCATGTTGGAATGAATTGATGTAACCTTGTTTTGTTTTCGCAAATGACTACTGTTAAACTCTGCTCTTGAGTTAAAGTGTTTAGTTGTAAATCCTCCTAAGGCTTAGTAGCAATGAGTTTGTAAGCACTATGAAGTGAGCTAGATAGTCCTGATCAAAGTTAAACCAAAATTTATGTATATGAACATATTAATGTAGATGTGATCTACTTGATAACCTTTGAGACCTGGAACAATCAAGAGGAAACTATCTTTTGTAATGAAATATGATAACTTATTATTATTATTTTTTATTCAAGCCAAGCTAATAAACATTATCCTTTTATGGTGAGATATTAAATGACCTCATGGTGAAAGCAATGGTTAGATTTTAGAAGATGATAGGATTTAATAAGTAGGAGGGAAATCGATTAATTAAACCTTAAATCTCTCTCTATCGTTTGGAATGTTTTCCTTTGTCAAACTTAATTAAGTAAGGTCTAGATGGAACATTTAACCAATCTTGATAAACCCTTAACCTCAATAAAAGACGGATAGTAAACCATGTGACCCTGAAGCTAAATTCTGTTGTCCTGTTCTGTTAACCGATGCCTTAATTCATGGTGATATTTCTTAAGCAAGGTCAAAATTTGATCCTTAAACAAGAAGGTTATTGTTATGAACCCTAAGTGGTACTTCCCTCAATCAGAACTTATGCCTTCACCTGTGTAACAGAGGTGTGGAACTTGTGTTAGTGGCTTGAATAGATTAATTAACCTTGTAAGAAATGGAAAATGTTCTAAAATCAAATGAATAAAAAGCTTTGGACATAAAATTGATGATCCTAGTTTAGAAAGCCTGGCCTTAAGCTATTTAGCCAATAGTTGAAAAGAAAGAAGTTCTCCCTTGTGAAAAGAATTGTGTGAATCATTACATGAAATTTTATAAGAACGTAAGTTAAGAATTAAGAGACACTTTAGTAAACAAGAAAATTTAATAAGGAATTCCTCATGGGATGCCCTAGCTGTGAGTGTGTCATGTGGATTGGACTTCCATGTTGTCTTGTCAAAAGAAGAGTACATTGTCCTTGATAGGTGTGAATGTTTCCGTGCTGACCTTGTGGTCTCCCCCGTAACAAGTGGTTCCTAGTGTTGGTTGTAACCTTGTGACGACATGTTGTGTCGTGTTGTGTCAAAGCAAGTCAAAAGAAAAAAAAATTTACTTTCTTTTTCCTGTGTTGTCGTTGTGTTACAATTTTGGGTTGTTACATCTATTATCATAATTATTTACCTAATTACAGAGTATAGAGTAGGGCAGAAGGCTTCTACACAAGGTGATGTGTAAACTAGTGGCATTATACTCTTAGAAATGTTCGTAATAAAAAGACCTAGTGATGGCATGTTTGTTGAAGGATCTAACCCACATAACTACGTGAGCCCAAGGTTTCTAAATAAATTGTTAGAGATGATTCATTACAGTGTACTGAATGAGCTGCAAGTGCTGGAAGATGAAGAGTTAGAAGAAAATAAAGTATATAAATTCCTGATTTATTGAGTGTGTGTTGATTTTAAATGTTCCGAGTCCTCACCTGTTGATCGACCAAATATGAAAGATGTAATTTTTTTGGAGCACCTCAAAGAGGAATTTGTGAACTCAGGTTTGATGAGAAATCACAGTTCATAGAAAATGAGACATTTATATGATGTGTAATGGATTTCTATTGTAATAATTGTTTACATGACTGTAAAGTACATAGTAGGGAAGAGGGCTTCCACACAAAGAGATGTGTAAAGTAGTGACATTCTACTCTTGTAAATGTTGACAAGAAAAAGGCCTAGTGATGGCATGTTTGTTGAAGGATTTAACATGCATAATTGGGCGAGCTAAAGGTTTCCAAAGAGATTGTTAGAGGTAATTCATAAAAGTGTAGTGAATGAGCTGCAAATGCTTGAAGATGAAGAGTTGGAAAAAAATAAAGAATATAAATTTCTGGTTTCTTTCGTGCATACTGGTTTGATTTATTCTAAGTCCTCACTTTTTGACCAATTGAATATGAAATATGTTGCAAAGTTATATATAAGACTTAAGTTTAGAATCTTCTTCAAGAAACCATTTTCTGCTCTCCACGTTGGATTTGTCACAACATGGTTTTCTACCCATCTCTACAAAACTGATTATAACTGTGAGTTGGACACAATCCTACAAAACCAAACTTCTCTTGATGGATCAAGAAAAGGGTACCTATAAGAAGGGGGATGCTTACAAGGTGGAATTAATGGTAAAATACAAGCCGGTTTTAACTATAAAACAACACTTTATTTCTTTGTACCCTAGATTTTTTCATCCCCCGGGTTGTCCTCTCAGTACTTATTAATAATTTTTTTAGGTTGTGTAGTGCGCACATCCTCTTCAACATTAATCTTACTAAAATTTTTTTTACCTTGATTGGAGAAATGGACTTTATTATCACATTTTACTATTAGATATTGGTGGATGGACATAACTATAGTCACTTAGTAGTTTGATAGATTGCATGGATGTTTTTGACTTTTGACAATGATGTGACTTATATTATGGATTACATGCATGGATTGACCTTTGATTATTGTTGATCTAGAGTTACCACTTTGTAATGATCACTGCTGACACATTGGATTTTGATACATAGAATTTGTAGATGACCTAGCTAAGCTTGTGATCTTATTATTGTCAATGAAATGGAAGAATTGAGATATCTTGAAATTGTAAAATATCGATGAAATTACTTGATTTTAGTGATGATTTAGTTGTGTTAATTGATGATGTGAATTGATATGTATATGTATGTTTTATTGTATCGATGTCATAAATATGGCCACGAGGCTAGAAAGGTATTGTTTTGATTTTTGCAAGAATTTGTAACACAACAAACATAGAAGGGGATAGGAGACCAACAGTGAAGGAATTTGGGGTATTGGCAATAGAGTCACCTTGGCAACTAATGTAAATTTATGAT
Organism: Taxus chinensis; assembly: GCA_019776745.2. NCBI lineage: Eukaryota > Viridiplantae > Streptophyta > Pinopsida > Cupressales > Taxaceae > Taxus > Taxus chinensis. The sequence continues at coordinate 813,577,160 of CM034148.1, forward strand.
GTTTTGTTGATTATATTGTTAGGAGGTCCCCATTAGGGGGTGGCCTCAAATGTGACCTTGGGTAAATTTATGGTTTTCCCTTTTTGGTTTTATTTATTTGTGAGTAATTGTATTATTTTAGTATTTTGAGTCACATTTATTATTGTTTGTTAACTACTCCATTTAAGTTAATTAAACTTGATTAGTTAGTGTAAATTAGGATGTGACAAAGGGGGGTAATTAATGTGAGTAGGTAGTTCTTGGTTTGTATTAGATTTGAAAGAATTTAATTACTTTTGAGTGTTGTGCACTAAACCTTGCATGTTAAATTTCGGATTTTGACTTTCAAGCCAATTTTGGAGGCTTGTGGGAAAAGTTAAGCTTGTCCCACACCTCTTAAAGTCACCCACCCACTATGCCTATGATGTGAGGGGCTCAAAAATAGGCATTTTTATATGATTTTAATGGAGAAAAAGAGAAATTAATTGCACTTTTCTTACAAGAGTCTTTAATTGTGTCCTTTAGGGGTGTGGGTTTGGGTTTGAGTGTGTAAGATGGTTGTCATTCCCTCAACCACCAATTTATTGCATGCTTTGGGGTTTGGGTTTGACCTTGTGATGTGGAATGGAGGAGAAATGATGTGGCATCCTACATAGAGCCACATCACCTCTCTCTCCTCTCTTTTCTATTTATTCTAATTTGTTTGAGGATTTGGGGGTTACTTGTTTTATGTTTGGGTCTCTTGTATTTTGGAGGTGCTTGCTTTTGGAGTGTTTTGTTGGATTGGAGATGGGATTTGACTTGCTTGGACTTGGAAAGGCTTGGAAGTTTCTTGTGGATTGGATACTCTTGTAATGGTCAGGTAATGGTCTTCACCCATGTTTTCTTTTGTTATTTTGTTGTGCATATGTTTGTGAATGGATGGTTGTTGCATGGGTTATTTCGGGAAGTAGAATGGGCCTTAGGTTGTGTAGGAGAAAATGGAAATGGGGATATTTTGGAGAGAGGCATAAGATTTTTTATTAGGCATTTTAGGAGGGAGTTGAGTTGGGGTGTCCCACCTTGTGATAAGTAAAATTTGTTCTTATCTTGTTGTCTTTTATTGAGGGAGGCATAAGAGTGAGGGAGGCATAAGAGTTTTTTTCCTTGGAGGGAGGCATAAGAGTTTTGTGGGTTGTGATTGAGTTCTTGGAGGTTTTAAGGTGGGAACCCAAACCCTTAGGAGGAATAAGTATATTCCCCATGTTCCTTTCTCTTTCTTATCTTTAGTTATGGAGCCTTTGTGCTTGGGAACTTGATTGTTTTGATGTGATTTTGTTATTGTGTTTATTGTGTGAATATATTGATTGGGTGTAATTTGTGGAAGCCTTGATAAGTTGCCAATGGTTGTCTTATACCCCTCATTTGCTTCATTGTTGGGGCTCAGGGGCCAATGAGGAATAAGTATTCTCTTCCTCACTTGGATTATTGGTTGGGTGGAGAGTGTTTCCTACTCCCCTATTTTGGTTGATGTGTTTTGGATTTGGAGAAGAAGATGGAGCTCAAGTGAACAATGTTCTTAGTAGAATTTGAAGAAAATGGGAGGAGATCCCTCTTTGTAAAGAATTTTACCATGTTGTCTCCACTTAAGTGGAGGGCTTGCAAATTGTATTTAAACTTGCATTTGTAATAATTTCAATCTCTTGTAAATATATTGAGAATAGTTGATAATGTATTAAGATCTCAAAATGTATGTGTGTTGGAATGTGAGCAAAAGAATTTGTATTTTCTACCATGAAAATCTACTTCATTTTTTAAACTCTACCAAGAATGTTTTGAATGAAAGCTTGTATTTTAAATATGTTATTTTTAGGCATAAAAAGGAAGCTCTCAAATATTGTATTAGTTGGATGAATTTTGAATTTGAAATGGTTTCGAAATGAATTTGATGTTTTCCTCTATCGAAGCTTGCCATATTCAACTTAAATATTTTCCTTAAAAGAGTGATAATAATCATTTTAAGAGGATTGATTGTTCGTATTGAAAATGCACTTGTTGTTTGAAAATGGTGGTCATTTATATTATTATGTTGAAGAAAGGGGGGAAATAGTTCTTGTATCTTAGTGAAAAGAAATTCTACTGGAAATATTAAGATTATTGTTACATTTTTTAGTTATGTTGAAGAAATAGATAGAGAATGAGTTGATGTTATGTAATTCTGAGTATGAAACGAGAAAGACCTTCTCCTTAGCAAACAATAGTAGGTTGAATGAAAATTTTAGTATTTTCTCAATTTACTCTTATTGAATAGGTAGAAAACTATGGTGACATTGAAAACTGTGTTAAAAATATGTGTGTGTGTGTGTGTGTGTTGTGCGTGTTTAGGGTGAACAAAACCTCTTATCTGTGTATTGATAATTAAAATTAATACACATAATTAAGTATATATATATAACACTTATTTAAATTTAACAACACTATTATTAAAACACAAGCATAAATGATGTTTGGATGAACCACCCCCCCAAGGAGGGTTGCATGGTTCATTGTTAAGACCGCCGGCTTGTGTAGGGCAGCGGTTTCGCCACTATCAACGGAAAATTAATATGGTGTCTGGGGTTGGTAACAAAAAAAACACTAGATTTAACATTTGCCATGAAATATCTTCTTAATGACCACATTAAATAGGAAACCTGTAACAATTAGATAATTAATTTTGAACCTTACAATGTTTATGCGGTCTCCAATCTATTTATGGCACCACATATGTGTACAAATTTGTATGATTTTATGAAATGGGGTTTCCCCCCATATTGTTGAACTAAAAAAACAAGAAAATATACCCATTAAATAACAAAAACAATCCATTGAATTATCTCTCCATTAAATAAAAATGTAAGCAATATTACAATAGGAGTTATAAATATTTTCAACTAAAATAAAAAATTATTTTCCATGGTTGCAGCTTCTTGCTCTGATAGGCTCCTCCTCTTCCTCTTCCAAAACCTGCAAATCAAAAATGAGCAAATAAGCCAAAAAAATGAATAAGAACACTTCATAGAGATGAAGTTCAGGGTTAGTGTGAAATCCATAAGATCCAAGGGCTCTCATTGAATCCATCTAAGGGTTGGGGTTCAACCCTACAAATGTTAGGTGAGCATTATGTGTGTATATGTCTAAAGTAAAAGGCATGTGTAGCTTAGGAATGGGGCCACTAAAGGAGTGTTAGAAGGTAAACTTAAATTGTAACCTTAATATTAGTTGGTGAATTTTAAACTTGTAAAAGGCATTTGAATCTTGTATTTAATTAAATAAAATTTACTCCATGGTAATTAGACAATATTTATTTTAGGGATTAAATTTATTTGAATTTTGATTTTATGGGAGGATAAGTTTGGACTTAGCCCTAGAATAATAAATTAATGAATAAAATTAGAACTATGGTACTAAACTAAATAAAGATTGTAACAAGGGGATTTTAAGCCCGAACTGGGGAATTAAATAATATTAATTAATTATTAACTCAAACGAAGGAATGAAATTTTACAGAAATTAACATAAACCTAGTTGAAGGTACCCCATTGGAACTAGTTTAAACAAAAAAAAATTATTTCGTAATTCTTTAATAACTAATCTTTGGGTTTTGTGCTGGAAAATTATGGGCGTTATTACACTTGGTATCAGAGCCATGGGTTCAATGCTTGGACCCTGGGAAATTTAGGAACATGATAACTAGTTAGTGAAACTTAAATCTAGGACACTTGTACCTATAAAATTAAAATAATAATACTAATAATAATATTTTTTTGGATTGTTGTACTTGCTTAATTGGGGATCTCTTCTAACCCAGATAATAGGAAATGTAATCCAATTTGATATGATTATGAGCTACCTCAATATTAGAAACTTGGTTCCTAGCGAAGATGTTGGCTAATGAAACTCCTAGCTTTTGGTTGCGGTCATGTGATGGTGTGATTCTATTGGGATACCCTGCCTTGTTTGTTTTACTATTTTTTTTTGTGCTCTTGTTGGGAATTAATACTTGAGGTATTTTTTAGAAGGCCATTTTGAAGAAAATTCGAGGATTAATTTGATGTTTAGAGGTCCCCTTTTCTTCAGCAAGGGTTAGACGAGTTGGTTTTAGATGTCACTCATAGACATAATCCCATTTTGGCAGAGTAGATATCATGGCTTGATGTCGTAGTAGATCCATAGTTTGTATGTTTATTTTGAGATGTGAGATCAATGTTGAGTACCCCTACCAAGGCCCACGAAGGGATGTGATGTGATTGTGATGTTGATATTTCCTATGTTTTATATTTGTAAACTTAAATATTTTATCAATGACCAACATTTTATTTTAATGATTTGATTAAGAAGCTCCAAGATTCTGTTTATTATATTTTCTTTCTATTGTGAGATTTTTGGAGGATTGCAATACGACTACATAGCCATTTTCTTAGATTTCTGAGATTTCTTGGAGTTTACCTTGGATTGGTGACTCGGAGCTTGTTTGATTTGTTGGCCACTTGGCTAAATGTTTTCAAGAATTTTACATGACTCTTTCCTTGTCGGTGGATGAGTTGGTTCTACATTGTTGTGTTATGTTCTCTCGTTGTATGGGGGTAGGCCCTAGGAGTCTTGGTTGTTATCCTAGGTGCTTCTGGTCATGCCTTTGGTTTTGGAGTGATGGAACTTTGTGTTCTTAGACGTTGGAGTAAATATTTCATTACTCAGCCTTCTAGGGAGAGAGTTCCTTATGTCATGTGACATGGTTGGAAATTGTGAAAGTGGTTGTGTTCCTTCTTCACCCTGGTAGGAGCCTTATTCCTCGTCAGAATAGATGTTATTTTCTCTTTGGACTTATGGATTTTTTTGGGGTGTGATGCTCCACCGATGGACATACAGGGGTCCTAACTAAGTTACTTTATTCTATCTATGAAAGGATCAAAATTTTGGATTATAAATACCCTTGATGAATATTCTTGTACTTAAATAAGTGTGTTTTTTTTTGTTGTCAAGGACCCATACATAGTTTTACCCTTTCCTTAACCTCTTGTATTGTTTAATATTTACCACACTACAACCTGTTAGTGCCAAGCTTATGTTAGACAAGCATGGATGATTTTGGGTCCTCCCTTGGACTTGTGTTGGGAGGTTTTGGTTGTATAGGTCATAAGAGTTTGACCATAGTTATGGACTATGTCATACTCTTTCCTCCAAGGCTATGACTCTCGGCCTTAGAGGATATGTTTGAGTAAATTAGTTGGCGGCCCTCTTACTATTTTGATGCCCTCTCAGTGAGGGAGTGTGGTGCCTATGGGTTAACTTATTTTCCCTTTGCTACCTTGATTTCTTGGTTGATGGCATTTTTTGTGGATGTATGTTTTAGTGGGAAACTATTATTTCTTATAGTAAACCTATTTTGAGTATAAGTTATAAACATTGTTTTTTCTCCCCATATTGATATAAACTCCTTGAATTGGTAAAATCAGTTGGTAATTATAGTGTCTGTCATCATCGTAACTCATGTTGACATTTTAGAGATTCATTTGGAATGCATTGGTGATGCATTTGATATATGAGAAAACTCTTATAAATTTGGTGTGTTCTACTTTTGGTTAATGATTTCTTGTTCCTATGTATTAATTAATGTGTTAAGCTAGCTCTTCATACTCATTAAAATCCAATTGGTAATGTAACAACCTGAACATATTAGATCTCTAACCTTGTGATTTAATAGAATAAATAAAACTTTGTGAAAATAGCAAGAAACCTCTTTTGCTCCCCCTAGAAGTAGAATGAATAGATTTTTTCACTTTGATGGAATGGCGAGAAATCATGTCAACATTGGTCATGACCCTAATGATAAAATATATAGGATATTGTAATATAAGAAATGCATTAATTAGAAAACTTATACGAAATGTGTTTGGAGAACGTAACTATAACTTTTGTTTTATAATTTGGAATTTATAACGAATAAGTTTCTGGGATTCAAAACAAGAAATAAAAATGAGTAATTTAACAAGTTTGTTTGTAAAATTGATATTACTTACCCTATAATTTATAGAGGGCATAATATGAATGTTTGAGCTGATTGAAATATTCCCTTGAGATGATGTATGATTATCTAATCCCCATCTAGGTGTTGAGTGTGTTACAAATAATAATGAAGTATTATAAGAGTAGATCAAATATATACATATAACCTTAATTTAGCATATCTTATGTTCTTATTATAAAATTATCTTAATATTTTACGATGATTAGAATATGATTTAATTCCAGAAGCATAAATCATGAAAGAATAAGTTTCTTCAATGCTAGACTGGTACAAAAAAATTAATTATTATTATTATTATTGTGAACCTCGTAATGAATTTCAAATTTGAAACCATGATAATAAAATTATCATACCCCATGTTATTTCAAAAAGTAATCACATGTATAATGTTTATAACGCAAGACACATGCTATATTATTTAGGTTCTCTCTCTAGTTAGTATGATATTTTAGAAGTATGCATAGGAAATAATCACCTTATTTGAATAAAGTGATTTGTTGAGAGTGATGTGTTCTAGTTATGTCATGATCCCTTGAACATCAATGTAAGTAGTCCTCCTTGTTGGGGATTTTTAGGCCGTGGTACCCGTTTTCCCTTATCTCAACATGTGTATGAATCATGACCCCCCTGCTGAAGTAATTCTTTATCTTAGAATTATTAGGAAGGTGTCTTCTTGTGTTGGAGTAGGTCATTGGTGACCTAGGATTTTCAACAAGCTTAGGCAACATATGTTAAGGATATGAATTAATTCTGGAATTATTTACCATTTTTGAGAATCGTGATGTTTTTTTCACTTACCCTTGGGAAGAGATTGGTAAAAATAGTTCGTAAGTGTCTTTAGGAATGTTCTATTTGTGTCACTCTCATAAATTGCTAGTTGGACCCTACTTGTTGCTTAATTTATTTTTTCGTAACTTACTTGAATGTTTATATGTGCTATAATATTAAGTTATGTTCATTTTAAGAACCTTTTGAGCTAGGTCGGGCCTAGATTGTGAAATTTTGTTCTTTTATAGAGTGGATGGTATCTCTTGTGTCGATATGATGGTATGAGCTAAGATTTCCTTTCAAAAACAAAATATAGAGAGAAGGATATGAAATTAAATCTAGTGGGTTGAGCTATTAAATCAGAACGTATGATTGTGTGTTACGTCATTCAGGAAAAGATGCAAGTTATGGAAACCTTGTGGTCAAGAGCATGTTTTTTGTTACCTTAAACAATCTAAGAGAGACCTTCCGAATTATATGAAGTATTGTTAATAATTAGTCTTCTCTTCCTTGTAAACATTTGATGAAATGCAAGTGTGTTCCTTGATTGCTAAACCTCATCATGTGTGATCCTAAGTTTGTTAGGCCTGTGAGTAGGTGTGTTTTCTCATGCACATTATTGGACAAAAATGGGTAAGTGTTAACCTTGTCTAAAATAACAAACATTGCAGCGTAATTCTACCTTAGTGGAACTATTATGCTTTCTTGTTACTATGTGTGTTGTATTTATTTGTTGCTACATTGACACCTGGCATATATAACATGTTCCTATTCTTCATGGACCTCAGTTTTCATTCAATGGTTTTCCATTGACCATTCTTGTTTAAATATCCTATGTAGTTAACTTGGCTTACCTTGTAGATTTTATTCTGAAAGTTTTTTCATTAACAGTCCTTTTTGGATGAGATTTGTTATCTGTGCCTTATAGCCTCCTTGCCCTTATTTAAAAAATTATTGAATCAAACTGGATTTACAATGAGCACAATTTGCTTGAAGTATAGAAACTCTCTATGGAAGACTCGATTGCTAATTGTATGCTTTGTTGCCTACCTCTTTCTGTAAGTTCCAGGAGGAAGTCGAATCTAAGGGAAAGGGGATGTAATGTCCACTCCTCTTCGACATTGATCTTACTAGGAATATTCTTACCTTAATTGGAGACCTATAATTTATTATCACATTTGATCATTAGACATTGGTGGATGACTGCATGGATTGACCTTTCAGTATTTATGATCTAGAGTTACCACTTTGTAAGATCAGTGCTGACACATTGGATTTTGATACAGAGAATTTTTAGATGACCTAGCTAAGCTTTTGATCTTATTATTTTCAATGAAATGGAAGAATTGATATATCTGGAAATTGTAAAAAATTAACAAAATTAGCTGATTTTAGTGATGATTTAGTTGTGTTAGTTGGTTATGTGAATTGATATGTATATGTTAATGTGGCCATGAGGCCATAAAGGTATTGTTTTGATTTTTGCAAGATTTTTTTATACAACAAACAAAAGGGGATAGGGGACCAATAGTGAAGGAGTTTGGGGTATTGGCAATATGTCACCTTGGCAACTAGTGTAAATATATGATGTTTTGTTGAGTGGATTATTAGGAGCTCCCCATTGGGGGGGTGGCCTCTAATGTGCCATTGGGTAAATTTGTGTTTTTCCCTTTTTGGTTTTATTTATTTGTGAGTAATTTTATTATTTTAGTATTTTCAGTCACCTTTATTATTTGTTGTTAACTACTCCATTTAAGTTAATTAACTTGATTAGTTAGTGTAAATTAGGATGTTCCAAAAAGGGGTAATTAATGTGCATAGGTACTTCTTTAATTGTGATGGATTTGAAAGAATTTAATTAATTTTGAGTGTTGTGCACTCAACCTTACATGTAAATTTCGGATTTTGACTTTCAAGCCAATTTTTGAGGCTTGTGGGAATAGTTAAGATTGTCCCACACCTCTTAAGGTAACCCACCCACTATGCCTGTGATGTGAGGGTCTTATTTTAGGCCTTTTTTGTGTTTTAATGGTGAAAAAGAGTAATTAATTGCACTTTTTTTATAAGATTCTTTAAATGTGTCCTATAGGGGTGTGGGTTTGGGTTTGAATGTGTAAGAGGGTTGTCATTCCCTCAACCACCAATTTATTGTGCTTTTTGGTTTGGGTTTGAATTTGTGATGTGGAATGGAGGAGAAATGATGTAGAATCATACATGGAGCCACATCACCTCTGTCTCCTCTCTTTTCTACTTATTCTAATTTGTTTCAGGATTTGGTGGTTACTTGTTTTATTTTTTGTCTCTCACATTTTGAGGTGCTTGATTTGGAGGTCTTGTTGGATTTGGAAATAGCTTGTGATTGCTTGATCTTGGAAAGGTTGGAAATTTCTTGTGTATTGGAAACTCTTGCAATGGCCAGGTAGGGTCTTTAACCATGTTTTCTTTTGTCATTTTTTGTGCATATGTTTGTGAATGAATGGTTGTTGCATGGGTGATTTTGGGAAGTAGAATGGCCCTTAGGTTGTGTAGGCGAATATGGAAATGGTGATATTTTGGAGGGAGGTATAAGATTTTTTATTGTGCATTTTAGGAGGGAGTTGGGTTCGCATGTCCCACCTTGTGATAAGTAAAACTTGTGTTTATATTTTTGTCTTATTATGGGAGGCATAAGAGTTGTTTTCTTGGAGGGAGGCATAAGAGTTTTTTTTTTCTTGGAGGGAGAAATAAGAGTTTTATGTGTTTTTATTGAGTTCTTGGAGGTTTTAAGGTGGGCACCCAAACCCTTGGGAGGAAAAAGTAGATTCCCCATGTTCCTTTCGCATTCTTGGCTTTATTATGGAGCCTTTGTGCTTGGGAATTTGATTATTTTGTTGTTATCTTGGTTTTGTGTTTATTGTGTGAATGTATTGATTCAGTGTAATTGTTGAAGCCTTGTTAAGTTACCAATTGTTATCCTATACCCCTCATTGCTTCATTGTTGGATCTCGGGGACCACTAAGGAAGAAGGCTTCCCTTCCTCATTGGATTATTGGTTGGGTGGAGAGTTTTGCGTACTCCCCTATTTTTATTGCTGTGTTTGAACTTTGGGAAGAAGGTGGAGCTCAACTGAAGAAAGGTATTAGTTGCAGTTGGAGAAAAGAAGCAAGATCCCTCTTTGTAAAATTTTTATCATGTTGTCTCCATCTAAATGGAGGGCTTGTAACTTGCATTTTTATGAATTTTAGTCTCTTGTAAATATGTTGAGAAATAGTTGATTTGTATTAAGATCTCAAAATGTATGTGTATTGGAAAGTAAGCAATAGAATTTGTATTTGTTCCTATGAATATTGCTTCAATTATTAAAATTTACTAAGAATTTATTTAATGAAAACTTGTATTTTAAATATGTTGTTTCTTTTTAAATGAAAGGCTTATATTAGTAATATGAAATAAGAATTTGAGATGGCTTGCAAATGCAAATGAAGTTTTCTCCATCCAATCTTGCATACAACTTAAATCTTTGCCTTACAAGTGTGATAAAATACTTCTAAGAGGATTGGTAGTCTTGTTTAAAATACACTTGTATTGAAAATGATTGTCATTTACTTATTATGTTGAAGAAAGGAAATAGTTCTTATTCCTTATTGAAAAGAAACTATATTGAGAAATATCGAAGTTTTTGTTACTTTTCTTGTTATATGGAAGGAAAGAATAGAGAATGAGTTGATGTTTTGTAATTTGGTTATACAAACTAGAAATATTATCAATCTAGAAACCAATAAATGGAAGACACTTTAGTTCAATTTATTATTACTTTAAAAAGCAACTTAAATTGAAAACTGTTAAAAAAATGCATTGTTTGAAGCTTACATTTTCTGGGGAACAGAACCACCACCATGTGTAGAGTGGCAGTTTCAGAACCATCACCCAGTATAGAGTGGAAGTCAATGAACCACCCCCTAGGCAGGTCGTCGGTTTTGTCACAGTCGATAAAAAAATAAAATCTGTTTGTAAAAAAACTCAAATTTAAAATTAAATGAAATATAAGCTTAAGACCATTAAGAGGAAGCCTCCAACAACTAGAAATGAATTTAATTTAAATGTTTAAGCTCCCCAATCTCATTATGGAGCCCATATGTGTAAAATTTGTAGATTTTATGAAATGGGGTTTTCCCCAATTGTTGAACTAATAAAAACAAGAAAATATTTGCATTAAATAACAAAATAGATCCATTGCACGATCTCTCCATTAAATAAATGAGCGATATTACAATGGAAGAATATTTTCAACTAAAACAAGGAATTTTTTCCATGGTTGCACTTCTTTCTCTCATGGCTCCTCCTCCTTCTCCTCTTCCAAAACATGTCTGCAAATAAAAAATGAGAAAATAAGCTAAAGGAAAAGAATAAGAACACTCCATAGAGGATGATTAGGGTTAGTGTGAAATCCCTAAGATCCAATGGACTCTCATTGAATCCATCTAAGGGTTGGGGTTCAACCCTACAAAATGTTAGGTTAGAATTAGGTGGGAATATCTCTTAAGTAAAAAGACATGTGTAGCTTAGGAATGGGGCCACTAAAGGAGTGTTAGAAGGTAAACTTAAATTGTAACCTTAATATTAGTTGGTGACTTTAAAAAGTGAAAAGGTCTTTGACTCTTGTATTTAATTAAATCAAATTTACTATATGGTAATTAAAAAAATATTTATTTTAGGGATTAAATTTATTTGACCTTAATTTTATGGGAGGATAAGTTTAGACTTAGCCCTAGAATAATATATTAATGAATGACATTAGAACTATGTAACTAAATTAAATAAATATTGGAACAACGGGGATTTCAAACCCGAACTAAGGTAATTAAATAATATTAATTAATTGTTAACTCAAACGAAGGAATTTTTTTACTGTGAATTAACTTAAACCTAGTCGAAGGTACCCCGTTGCAACTAGTATTAACAATAGTTTTTTTTTTCCATAATCTTATTTCTAACTAATCTTTTGGTTTTGTGGAGGAAAATTGTGGGCATTACAGATTGACCTTTACAATTGGGACCTTCCAAAATTCAACGATTTGGGAAAGTGATCCTGTAATATGGGAAATCCTTGGAAACCTCTGAGCATGTTATAAGGAATAAAAGGGCTCTAAAAACATATATAGAAGGATGAAACATATAGTAAGTGGAGAGTGGGCCATAGGGAATAAAATTTGTAGCTTATGTCCTAAAACGATTACAATCCATCCAGTGAAACACCTAGGTGATTTTCTTCTTGTCCTTCTCGTTGTGAAATCTATACCATCGTAATAGCAATAATAATAATTATGAAATGATGTTGGTTTTTTAAAATATTGTAATGTGATTTGAAAGTGGAGTGCTAGTTAACCATGGTCTTCAAAAGCCTTCACTTGATATGTCCACCATCACTTATTTTAAGAACCTAGGAGGAATAATGTATTGTTAATTCATGTAGCCTCCATTAAAATATATAAATGTTTGGAAAACACCTGGTGTCAAATCAGCTATCTGGTAGCCGCCACCATCTTTTAAAATGAAACTGTGCTAAACGGAGCTCTCACAAATAGTCATCCCAAAATCAACACCATTACATGTTAAATCATACCTGTAAACGAAGATAACTCTGTAACCCTAATATCTCCTCATCTTATTATATACAAATTGATTGAATTGGCTCTATATTTGTATCTGGAGTAGGTTCAATATTGGTCCGTGAGAGGAAAGTATTGATTGCCACTGAGGTAGGAGACATGTGTAAGGACTTATTGGACGAGTATTTAAAGGTGAACGGGAAATTGCTAGAAAGAATAATTTTTTCAGAGATGGGGTGAGAAAAGGGCAGTTCGACATGGTTCTGAACCAAGAGATCATGAATTTAAATATGGGGTTTAGTCAGTTTAGAGATGCCTACAATCTGATTGTTTCGTTTATAGTCATGCAGAAGCGGCGTCACATCAGGATGTTCCCGGCGGGTGAAGTGACCAAGTACTGCAAAAGATGAAGGATTAGGAAGCGGGTTCAATGTCTAGCTGTATTGATTTTTCTATTTCTTCTTGTGAGCACCTATGCCAAGTGCACTGTAACCTTTGGAGCACATTTTTCGATGCAAGCGGGAGAGTTAAATTTCACCGTATTCTCTCCACTAACCTTCGGTGTCCAAGTTCTGATAGATGTCAGAATCAACCGGAGGAAACGCTAAAGGAAACACCTTACGACTTAATTGATGCGACTTTTAGTAACAGAAAAAAATTTCCAGTAATTTTTTAGTGGTAAAGTTATGGGGGGGTAATTCAACGAGTTGTTTTTAAAAATGCTTGAATGAGATGTTATATCATGGAATGCAATGATTGCACAATATGAGAAAAATGGGTATAAAAAATATTCCCTAAAGTGTTTTGGAGACATAAAAAGAGAAACCCAAAAGTCACAATGTTTTTCAAACAAAAGAATCAAAACTATTTATACTATAAGAGGAATGCAAATTTTATGTCATGGAAAAAAATGAAATGTATTATCTCCAATATACACCTACAACAATAATCTAAGTGTATGTAATATTTTTTACTCTTTATTTACATATGTAGATCATGTCTATATGAAGATCAATGAAATGCACACTTAGAAATCAAACTTACAGTGTATCATATCATCAGCTACAAAAGAAAATTGCTGATTTGGAATCCCAGTTGGCATCCACGTAGGTAGAGGTCGTGTGCAAGTGTTTGTAATGGGATAAGCTCAAACGACTCCTCATGAATGTATCCAACGAAGGAAATGTTTGCATCGTTGGAAAGTTTAGAACAATTTACTGGGGAAATATGAAACCTAAAAGAAATGTAAATATAAAGTTTACAACAACAGAAATGAATTTTGGAAGGTGGGAAATTAAAACCTTCCCCAGCCTGAACAGAAATACGTGGCACCCAGGTATTTCCTTCCTGTCCACATTGGACCATACCACATGCAATATCTAATCCACTTCGGATGTCAATTCTGTAACTGTGTTTTTTAGGTGTCCAAATCCATTTGAATAGGAAAAACCAACTACGTGTACCTGCCAGCCATAAATCCGACGAAGGAATTCAAACAGGGAATGAAAACCACGTGTACCTGCCACCTGCGCCACGTGCATTATAACCTTGGTAGCATGATTTTCAAGGAAAGCAGGAGAATTTTATTTCAACATATTTTCTCCACTAATCTTGGTCGTCTGGTTTATGATGGATGTCAGAATGAGCAGGTTGAACCTCACTATGTTATGCCTTCGGCATAATAATTAAATTACCCTTATATCATCATCCATTTATATACCATGTTTAAAAGGTGTCATCGTCAGGGAGACACAAAAATGGTCGTGCAAACATAGTAATAAGTACATTGTAATTTCCCATTATAACATAACAATTTGACCTATTTCTGTAATATGATTATCTGTAAGATATGTGTAGAGTATAAAATTGGGATCCTGAGGATTTTGTGAATAGATGTGTTTGGGTCAAAATCATAATAGTTTGGATAGAATCATTGAGAATGTCATCTACATGTCCATATTTTGGAGAATTTAGGTGGAGGCAATTCTTCCGACAGAATGCACCACACATACAAAAAAACATACATCCATTCATCGATGACCATCCGCAGTCACGTGGCATGCGTTCCCAACAGGTAGTTTTTTTTTTCCATATTTTGGTTGTTGAAAAATACACTGTTTTAAAATAATGTTGAAAAGCACAATGTTTTTTTGAACAATTTCTAAAATAACCTTGCAATAGGTTGATAGTGTTCGAACCAAACACCTTTCCTTTACTAACATGCTCTCCAACCAGTCCAGTTGTAGTTGTTCACATTCAACCATTTGATTTCAAATTAATATGTTCAAAAAACATTAAACGTGTGATTTTACCACTGACGCACGTGTCCCACCCAACATGGAAATACATGTCTTATATAGTGCATTTTATGGGGCATGGACATAGAGCGGTGCATTCTATTAGGAGAATAGATTTCACCCATAATTTATGGATATCTATAATGTGGTTTCGATATAAAAAGATCTAAATAATGTGATCTTTCTAGAGAATATTTTCCTTTGTGTTATCTTATATATAATTGATTTGTTTTTGTGAAATATAATGTGATGGTACAAAATAAACAAATATTTGTAAAACTCCTACCAATCAGTTATTACTTAAAAAGACTTGAAAATGGGTTAAAATTTTGTTCCATACTAACCTTGTCATACACATGATGGTTGATAATTGAAAATATATACACATGATGGTTTATAATTGAAAGTATATACTTCTTCGCTGAAGAAATAAACAAATCATATCTATCCCACACTCCTATATGAATTCAACGAGGAAATTTTTTAATGAAATTTATGATAATCTATCACTTGTATAAAACACATAGAAAAATGTGAATTTATGTGTGTACTTTACATTTTAAAACCATAGACTTCTTTAAATATATTTGAGATGAATCTAAGATTTTATAGAAACACGCAAAATATATGATTTTAGAATTCTTATGATTAGATCCTTTAGGGCTATACTTATAGGGCTCTACTTATATATGAGAGAATTTTTTATTCCCGTTCCCTAATTTCCCACGAGATAGTAACTTAAACAATACTGGGAACAATATTATCAAAGGAGATAATATCTTTTAATTAAACAATTTACGTGACTATGATAGAATCCATGAAGATGAAAACTCATAAATATAAAATGAAGAGATGTCTATATGTGTGTTTAGAATTTTTTTTGTACACATCTAAGTGATTTTTAAGATGGATATATGGTTAACATAGTTAGCCAAGTGGAATTTTAAGAAGTTTGAAAGATGAAAATGTTCTTAATTAAGTGATATTAAGCCATATGTATCAAAATGACACTGGGAAGTTCTTTGTCAAAAATAAGGGTAGATGATATTTCCCCACCTTTAAATATATTATTTGAATTAAAATACAAAAAACTTAGTTTAGATGGACATTGGAAAAACACATCTATATGACATCCAAATAATCTAAAAATAATTAGTGTCTATGCACATACTTACAAAATAGATTAAATGCAGATTAATATTCGATCAGATAATTTAGAAAAATAATAAATTGTGAAAATTTATTAACTTAAAGATCTGACAATTGAAGTAGTAAAGGAATCAATACATCTAGTGGTACATGAACCAAATTATCACTTTGAATCCTTTTAAAGAGTTTGATGGGTTGTAGATGGCTGGAATAATTGATAAACTAAAGGAAGCCTAAAATATGGTGAAAAGGTAATGTTGAAGGTTGTTGTATCCTTGAAGATATAATATTAGGGTGAGTATAATGGGCAATTATGATTAAGGTGTTATTTCCTAATTTGGGTTAAAATTTATTAGTACTAGATATTTAATACTAGTCCCAATTTATGCAATCTCACATCCTATGTAGAAATATTAATGTTGTAAACAATTAATTAGGCTAAAGGTTTTCTAAATAACTCTTTGGAGTATAGATTTGATGATTTGATAGATTTTTAGGAAAACTATTCTAGGTTTTTTTAGGGACTTATTTTATTAATTTATAAAAATCTTTGATTTTAGGAGAATATTAGGCTTTGATAATTGTTCGAGCTCTTACGAATATTGTTTTTTAAAAAATATATCTAATAACTCATACACTATTCTTTGTTTTAATATACTTTGATTTTAGTAAATATGGATAGCCACATGGGTATGCATTCTTACCCTAGGTACAAGATCATCAACAAAATAATTGATTTAGTTACCTTGAAATATTCTAGAAAAGAGTGTTTAAAGTCTATTTTAATGAAGAATTAACTTCTTTCTTATCTTTATGAGAACCATGAGGATACAGGTGAGGAGAGGTTTAATGGAGAGGCTCATTATAATAATATTGTTAAGAAAGTGAACCTAATATACTGTAGTATTTCTAACTTGACCATATCTATGTTTATATTGTATTAAAATGTTGTCTTTCAAGATCAACATAGCGATAGTATGTAGAATGTTTAATACATCCAATAATTTCTTATATAGGAAACCACTGATGTTCTTTACCTAACATTGTCTATATTTATGAATTAGTGGATTGTATACCCATTTTTGTTAAGGGGTGTGTTCCTACATATCACTCATCATAACATTTAAAGAGTTATATGATATATCACATGTTGTAGTATATATAAACAGAAAGTAATGGATTTACTATGAAAGCATGATATATTAATCTTGATATATATGTTTTCAATTCAAATAATACATGTAACATGTAATTCAAAGAAAAAATATCAATGAGTGTTAGTGGCTTTTAACATACCGTTATTAAAAAATGACTAGAGATATAGATACGCATCAAGAAAGATATAACAACAAAAAATACAAGCACCTATATGCACCCAGATGTATGATATGAATCATAGCAACATGAGCGTTGAAAGCTAGATAACACAGGAAAAAGGTAAATGGTACAACCAAAGGCACACAATGAAAATGGAGGAGTTGATTTTAGTCATGGAGGCTTGCATTTTGGATTTGGGCGAATAAATTTAAGGTAGGATGAGAAAATTGTAGGGAAACGTAGGAGATTAAGCTATTTTTGGAGAAACTTGAAACTCCAAAACTCTAAAATTTTAGACTTTTGGGTTTCAGGGTTTTAGAGATCTTGGAGAGCGAAGTTGGAAAAATGGAGGAAAAGTTCTCAAACCTGAAACTCCAAAAGTTTGAACTTTTGGGTTTAAAGGTTTCAAGGATCTTGGTGAGATGGAAAGGAAAAAGGATCAGCAAAGTCTGAAATCTAGAACTCCGTAAGTCTGAAATTTCAGACTTTCGGGTTTGGAGGTTTCAAAACTCTGAAGGCGCTCAAGTGGAAAAATCCACAAAAAAAATTTGAAATCCCAATGTCTGAAAGTATAAAATTTCAGACTTTTAGGTTTCAGATTATCGGACCTCTCAAACTCCAAAACACAAAAATCACATCTCAACCTTCAAAATTCTGATCTCTAAAAGTCTGAAATGAAATTTTGGGTTTCAGAGTTTCAGAACTCTTAGGTAGAATTGGCGGATGAACAGTAGCATACTATCTGAAACAAAAATGACTGAAATTTCAATTTTGGGACTTCAGACAATACATGGTTTTTGGAATCCAAACAGGACAGAGCTAACCACCTGCCATTTTTACAGAATGACACCTCGAGCTTCAGATGGCCAAAAATTTTGATTGGAAGCTCAGATTTGCACAAGAAAGGATTTTTTTGAAAGGACTAAGTTATTCAAAATGATAAATATAGTTCACCATTTTGGAGGGTGTCCCATGTTTCTCACCTACTATAATAATGAAGGTACGGGCTTCCTTTCTTTCCCAACAAGGAAGGAGTACATGGAGGTATGGGTTTTACAGTAGAACCTATCATTGTTGTAGGTGAATTCAATGGATTTTAGGCTGGTTAGAGAAAGAATTCAATTTCTTCTCTCTTTTCTCTCTCATTCTTCCTATATATTGTAAGGAGGGGAATTTTTCAAGAGGTTGGACAATTTGGATTTGCACCCTCCCTTTTTCTCTTGTCTATAGGTGGATTTGTGGAGTTCAAACCTCCCATCAAAACTGTAATGCAAATCTTGCCTCTTGGCCTTTGTAGTGTATTGTATCAATTTTGTGGAGCAATAATACCTGTTTGTGGATGATTTTCAACCCTCTATTGTTTTGATTGCACCTCTCTTATCTCTCATTGCAATCTTAGTTATCTGTGTATGGTGGTTGTATTACATTTCAATGGTTTCTATTTAATGGCAAAGCAAGTGTTCATCATTCCTTTGGTGCATCACCTTTGTTAGTTTAGGTTTACTTTCATGTATCTTCTTAACCCTGTCTCCTTGACAAGTTAGAGTATATTTTGGGGTAGATCCTCTATAATTTTTATGTGTGCATCAGAACAGAGGAATAGGAACTGGCCTTCATTTAGAGAGATTTCTCGACTGCAAACTCCCACACATTGGGAAAAATCCATGTTATACTGTCACACTAAGAGTTTCAACCTATCGAGTTGCAAACATTCAAGGGTGTTGTGATTACGCATCAAAAATTATTCATAGGAAAAGTTAAATATATTATTCTTATTAAGTGACACCATTTTAGGAAAAGGTAAAGTTTTAGTACTTGAATATGACGAAGGTGTTAGTTAAAGTGATAAAATCCTTGCAAATTATGACATAGAAAAACATCCAATGGTTTTGTGAATTACGTACGTGAACGTCAAAATTAAACGACCTACTTTTGTTTTGTGAAAAATTGGGCTTAAACGTTAAAGGTGCATTGCAACATCCATGATGTTTATCCATCCTGCCCCACTATAACCTGACCAAATCATGTTGGCCCTATCGTCCAGAAAATTGTCCTGAAACTACAGGTTTTCAACAAGAACTTTTATCGCTTTAATTTCACCAAAATCTAAAGAAGAATCACAACCATTCTCCTTTATAGATGAGATTTCCCCTTCCCAATGCTCTAAATTTACAACCGGGCTAGGAGGTAACCCCATCTCATCGTCAGAGGCCACAAAAGGTAATCAAGAAAAATCACACCATGTGTGCTTACGCAGGCTTCATTTGTTTATCAGAAGGGATCACATAGTAATTTGTGTGCCAAATTCTCCCACTATCTCCATCGCCATCTATCTAGAACGCCCCTAATTTTGTCATAAGCTAAAAAAAACTAGTGCTTAAAAAACTAAAAATTATCTTTAAATATGGACCTTTTCCCAAATGTATATTCTAAAGCTTTGTTAAGGTAACAAATACATCACTTTCATTGGAAATAATTTACCAAACGTGTACCATATGAATTAGCAATGCTCGCTGCAACTATCCAATTACTGCTAAATTTACAATCGTACCTTGGGTTTTTTTGACATGGGTATATTTTTCCCATTAAACTTCTATTTTGCACTTAAATACATGGACAAAAAAATAGCAGATACGAAACTTATGAAGCAATATATATGATTTATATAATATATTTAAGAAAGGGGTCCTCACACAATTCTTTACCTAAAAGATTTTTTATTTTATTTTATTACTTTCTAATATATATTTACAGCTATTAACTTAACAATATAAATCAATATTATAATTTGTGATAATAATTTTTTAAATATAAAAAATATTGTAATTTATAATCATCTATAAATTGGTCTTATAACATAAATCAATATTATAATTTGTAATCATATTATAATTTGCAGTCATATTTGTAATCTTACCTAAATCCTAAATTTCCTAAATTGAATTTGTCTTATTATGAAATTGATAATGCGTACAACATGAGGACGAATGTATAATATCTATGACCTACAAACCCTAATTTTTTTTTTTGTACTTGTCATATCGAAGAAAGATAGTCACCCTCTTGACCAACTAGGGTTCCAAGCTACAAATAAACAAGAACCCAACCTTCTGAATGTCTCATTGTAAATGCATGGCACACCATATTATAATGGGCCTCCGCTCTTTTCAGATGAAAAAATTAGTGGGGAAATTACAAATTTGGTCGTTAGTAGCTCCATTGTAAATGACGTGTTTGCATTCTCTTTCTTCCAATCATAGAGACAAAGTGAATGTTAACATATCTCTTGTGATATACTGAACATGCATCTTCACCATTTCCTTCAAATGAAATCTTTTATTGGCACTTTCCTATGCCAAATGTAGGTCTTCCATAAATGCCAGTGTTGTTTTAATGAATTTGAATATGTATAACATGCATTGATACCATTTAATTTTCCAATTAGCAGATGCAAATCCACTCCTAAAGTGTTCATTTCAGATGTCGGTCACATGTGATAACTATTTCAAATTCCCACTTGCTGTTTAAATATTTTGGTTGTCAGCTGCCAATGATAAAATTATTATTGTTTGATCATAAATGTAAAGGTTAAATACATATAGATTTGCGCCAAAGATATGTCTGAGGTGGGTTTGGGTGGGGGGATGATATGACAGGTGATTCGGTGGCCCATAATTAAATGTACGTCAACATCCTTCATGGAACCACCTGAGATCATCAATCTACATGTGCTGTATCTTTGTAACAACCCAAAAATCCACACACGAACAACACAGTGAAATACAGGATAACTTTTTTTTTTTGAATTGCTTGACACATAACACGACGCAACATGTCGTCACCAAGGAAATAACTAAATAAGAGAATAACTAGATACAAGTATGACCACAAAGACAGCATGGAAACGTTCACACCCACCAAGGACAATTCATTCTTCTTCTGATAAGACACCCCAAAAGACCAACCACAATACAAGGCTGCAGCTCAGGATGTCCCACTGAGAAAATCTTCTTAAGGTTAATTATTCACTGATGGTCTACCAAGACTTGACTTTGGGACCTAGAAAGTTCATGTTGTGTTTCTTACAATTCTTCTTATGGGTATGGGTTTCTTTTCTTTCATACTTTTAAGCAACTATATTAAGATCATCTCTAAATGACATTTACTCATTTATCTGGTTTACAAAATTATTGTGAAAATGGTTAGAGAGAGAGAAGGTCAATTCATTTTATTATGGTGATCTATGTAGTTATTAACCAGACTTTCAAAGAGAACCATGATTTAACTGGATTAGGGTAACAATCTTCATTTATTTATTTTCTTTTTATTTTTATTTTTATTTTTTTTATTTTTTATTTTTTGACAAGGAACACAAGACTTATTATGTCACAATACTGACAATAAGGTTTAATCCATAGCTTAATGTTCGAAAAGGTAGAATATTTCATGTTAGAAGAAGACTCCTCTCTTTTCAATAGGAAAACTCTTAAAATTATTCAATAAGGTACACAACTCCATAATTATTTTATTTATTCACTCAACTTATGAATTCATTTTCTGTTATGTCATTCTTTGATTAACTTTTTGAAAGAGGACTTCCACCTACTAACATGTACCCGGAACTACACTGATGTCAAGACTAAGAAGAGTTATAAAAGCATAAAAGTCTTATGACTAGGAGGTAGAAGCTGTCAGAACAAAAGAGAGCGAAGAACACGGTTAAAAACCTTTCTATTCAACAAGGTACACAACCTTAAGGTGATCACAAGGTTCAATAGAACTTGGCTGAGCATAAGAATGTGCCAAACATAATCAAGCCACGCAACCACAACGGTTCATAACCGATAAATAATATTATCAAAAGAATTCTCATAACAAGGTGAAGATTGAAATATTATTTCTCACAAGGATAATTACAATCTTAGTACAACAGGACAAAGCAACTTTATAACACATTAACCGAACATCCAAGGCAAGAGGCCTTCCAAATCCATATCAAGAATCATAGCATTAATTTCAACATGAGTGAAATTGTACAAGAAGAAAAAACATAAAACAAACTGATGAAACCTTCACCACTCTTCCCTCTATCAACAGGCGCAAGCCATCTGCACAAGTATTAACTTGAGTTAGTTCACGAGAACTGAGCATGTTAAGGACTACAAAAAATACATCATGCTACTTTTAACAATATCATGAAAGGAAACTTCTATATTCTAGAAAAGGATTGAGACTCTCACTACAAGTCAAATTCTTAAGAAAAAATAAAATTTTCACCATGCCAACTAAGAAGGAGGTCATGTGTTGTAGTTAGGAACAACGTCTCTATAGAAACAAGAGTTCAACAACCAATCAGGTAAAACCATAGGCCTTAAAATTTAGAAACAAAGTGTGGAATGTATTGGATTTCAATCATGTAATACTATAGATTACATAATGGAAATATAATACTCAACCCACCGATCTAAAATTCATAGGGAAAATACAAAATTACTAGTTGCGATCATTTCTCACTTATACGACAATAGTTTATTAATTATTCAAGAAGGGCCATAATATATATCCAAAGGTCGA
The DNA here is from genome assembly GCA_019776745.2 of Taxus chinensis. Taxonomy (NCBI): domain Eukaryota; kingdom Viridiplantae; phylum Streptophyta; class Pinopsida; order Cupressales; family Taxaceae; genus Taxus; species Taxus chinensis. The sequence goes on from CM034148.1 coordinate 813,599,878, forward strand.
ATGTATAGGGATTTTAATCATGTAATCATGATGATTATATGATTGAAATCTAATACTATCAACCTATAATACCCTACCTACCAAGAGGCTCCACAATTAATACTAACAAAATGTTTGAAATAGGCATTGCCTAGTAGTCAAGTGACCTAAGATATCCAAAGAAGGAACAACAAAAAGACTTGAAATTACCCAAGTCCGTCATGGAAGTTGGCATTATAAATATCCATCCAAATTTCATAGTACTTTAAATTGATCATCCTTCTTATGTAATTTTATAATTTCGATTTATAAAAATTTTAAAAAGAAAATCATTATTTTCTCATCACAATATTTTCTTAATGTAACCATCATTACCAAACCCAAGTCCCCCTTATATATATTTACATATACCACCAATAATAGTTAACAAACTTAACAACAAAATTCCATCATAACACAACCAGATAATCATGATTACATCTACAAGCCAAAGAAACAAATCCGGATAGCCACGTACCAAACTTGTTCATAATAATAGAGAGTTCTGAGATAATCATCAACAAGCCATTCTACTGCAAGGTTCATGACCAAGTTACCAAAATTCATATTATAACCATATGAAAACCAAACTTTAATCATAAAGGAATTTAGAACTACTTTTCATTTTTTATTAAAGAGTTTCACATGCTAGCTGCAACAACAAAGTTGATATTAAAAATAGCTAATTTTAGTCAGATTCATGGCCCAACTCACTTTCCGTCTCACCCAAAAGAAAACAATCATGCATGAGAGATCTAAGAGCTCTCAAAGTATGTTATAATGCCATCCATATAGGTGAGACAACAAAGGTAAGGCCATATACCCTAACAAAAACTCATAAATATGATAGTATGTTAAGGTAAATCCTTATTTGCCTTAAACAAGTCGAAAGCCCACAATACCTTCAGATGCCACGAATAATTGCAAAAATGATAACCCTAAAACAAAGTAACCATTCCATAGATATTCTATGCACCTTTATAGGTAACTGTCACAGAGGATTAATATCATTTTAGATATTTAAACTCACACCAATATGCAACTATTTTTCATTACAACAACTATAATCATTTAGAAGGAAGATGCGTGATTAAACTGATATAAAACCATGGATTCACCTACGAATCCATATCAACTAAGCTAGTATTAGCTTATTCGAAACCCATCATTAGCAGAGACTAGGATTCCACTTCAATATGATTAGCAAAGTTTTTATTTATTTATTATTATTTGCGAACACAAGGATTCGAACTAGGGACTAGATGATAAGCCAACAAAGAAATGCAAATCTACGGATATAGAAACAATCACACATAAACCTGACTAAAATAACTAGATGGTTTTTTTTTTTTTTTGGAATAAACTAATCCTCCATTTAAAGACTATGAGTCGACCCCCCCCCCCCCCCCATACAGGTCGAACGACAAAGACCCAAAAAACTGTCTTCACAAAATGATAAGCCATAAAAAAAAATCATATTCAAATCAAAGGATTTAGTATATTAAGAGTAATAACATCCTAAAGTTACAGGGCATTCCATATCTTACAAGCCTCAGAAATCACAGAAAATTATACAAATGAATATATCCACAATTAGCCTAACAACAACAGATCGAGTGAATCCAGTAAATTTCCAAAGCACAAATTCATACCCAACTTCCAATATCAAGTAACAATGATAATACCAAAATAATAATACCACTTAAACCCTTTATCAACATGATCACACAAAGAACTATTGCAGAGAATTCATTTATACAAGAACGAAGTGGAAAACGTTGTAGAGAGAGGAAAGAGATGTTCTAAGAAAAATACCATTTAGAACATGAAAAGATTTCATTTCAGGAAATTTTTAAAACTAGTAGATGTTAGATTAGGTAGTGCTTAACATGCCTAATTTCCAGTCTCTACCAGCCGCAAGGACACCTCCTAGAGCAGCAGCAGCTATAACAATCCCCAGTCTTGAATCAGAGGATACCCAGAAGCAACAAGAAACCCAACTGTAGAAAATGGGTGAACTGAGAAGAGGCGCAGAAGTATTACCCAGCCTCAAGATTTGATTGAGCTTCTTCCATGTTAAATTCACCACCAGGACAGAAGCAACTTTCCAAAATGAAAAGGCAAGACAGCTCAACTAAAACTTTATCTCGTTCTTCTACTACAGCTGCAAGATTTTGCAACAACTCATCACGACTGTGGTCGCATGCAACCAGAACATTAGGATCAACACCAATTGTTCCTTGGGATCACCCTGTAGCAGCTGTCGCACTTAACTCTCTCTGGAGGCCACTGATTTTCTGAGATAAGTTTACTTCTCTTCCCTGTAGCTGCTGCATAAAGCCAAATACTTCCTCACGACACTCTCCTAGGAGAATTTCGGTTCTACGCTCCACTGAAACTGCCTGTGCAGCATGATTTTGAGAACCCACACCCACCCACGCAACATCAGGGTGATAGACCTTCATTTCACCATCAATGAATCCACTATCTAGAACACGCCAATGCAAGCTATGCGGCCACCAAAGTTTCTTTACGTGAGTAGGTCAAAAAGAGGTGTCAGGGTTATAAATTAAGGTAGCTTGGTGAACAAGTAGGCATGTTGAATAATGAATATAGTTGGTGGAGGCACCCAACCACACACCACTTGCCAAAAGGACAAAACAACAATAGCAACCCACAGAACAACTTCTCCCTCATGCCAGGCAGGTCGCATAGATGGCCATAAAGGATGGCATGAAGGTAGGTGAATGCAACTATTTTCCATTAATTTTAAGCTTGCATGGAGCCAAGGGAAAAAGACTAGAGGTTGCAGTTTTTTTAAGGCAACACATTTGATTGGCTAACCAAGGCAACAATAATAGGCATCCTCTTCAATTGCGTGAACCCAGGCTCAGTCTACGGGAGCGACCGACAACGTAAAAAAAAAACTTAACGATAATAATTAATACTTAAAATTGATAACAATTGAAAATAAAACACAATCACCAATCGACAATAATAACAATAGTAATATTATTATTATTATTATTATTATTATTAATTTGTAGCTTAAAATAGTTATTAATTATAGTCGTAACGGTCAGAAGTCAAGCTCGAAAATAGAGAAAAAAAAACTTATTATTATTATTATGGATATTCCTCTTTAACCGAACACATCCTAACACACCAAAACGTCATTCCAACCCTCTACTAGGATAATAGAACACGATATGCCTTTAACAGGGTATTCATAAAGGACACTACGAGGTCTACATCTAGAGGCAACGACAACAAAAAGAGGAGGCAAGATGGAGACAAAGGATGCTAATCCTTCTCTGTGAAAAGGAAGAAGTCATCTAACGAATAATGAGAGCACTTGCAAATGTTCAATGTTTAGCAACGGGGTCACTGAAACAAGGACTAGGGTACGCCAAATGGGGCATTACAATCTTGGTTTTCTTGAAATTTTCAATGCACGATTGATCCTTTCATAAAAGTAGAAGACTACGACTTATTGGATTTAATGATTTTCATTTACTCTACTTTATCCGGTAATGTCCTTCGTGGGTCCATCCGCTGATGTAAACTTCATGAAACATATTTTGTGCATTCTCCATGTATGAACCTTGCAGGTGTCGAAGTAGTTCTCTTCCATGTTATCATTTTTTTTTCTATCACTTTTCTTAGTTGTAGACACTTCCAAAAAGGAAGAGAAGGATTGGGAGGAATGGGCATCAGTGAAAGGTTTTCCATTGACTAACAAGGATTCCTGCAACAATATTCCTTGGAGGTTTGTAGGTGGTCAGCGATTCAAATACCCATAGGTGTAGGTGATAGGTAATAGGAATTAGGGATTACTATTTTTGTTTCAAGAATAAAGCTAGGTAAAAAAATGATTTTAAAAACATTAAAATTAAACAGAAAATACTCTCCCTATCTCTACTAAAATGGCCATCTTTTGCCATTGTATTTTCTGTCTCACTATTGCGCCAAAATTTTTCACATAAACACATCGGGATAAAATGAGTCATTGAAACCCTTGGAATGGTATAAGTTCCACAAACATCAAATGGGGTGTGTTAGCATCATAACCGAAATTAGTATATGTAGGTGATAATTTCCATATAGGTTTTATAAAAATACATTTTAACAATCACAAAGAACAACACTTGAGGGAAAGCATAGAACAAGCACTTGAGGGAAAGTTATTTAAATTTCATTAAAATATAAAATATGTCTTGGTAATGGTTTTCTTTGTTGTTTTGTATTATATTAGGTAAAAAACAGGAATAAGACCTCCAAAATCCGTTCCCCCCCTAAGATACATCATTAGAAGAACTGCGGAGAGAGATAAATCATTGAGGAACAACAGAAAATACCTCTACCAGTGTGTTGAAAGAGAAACAAACAGAGACAAAGGAAAGATAATCCAACCATTTGGTCAAGGAGGCTTGAACCAAACCGTTGAAAAAGCAAAGTTCCTAAGAAGCTCCACCGGAGGCCACCGAAGAGTGGCTCCGATGACCCCGATCAGAAAAGGCCACTTTATGTTTCTTATGAAGGATCGATGTCTAGCCATCATCATCGGTTTCTAAACCATTACTATCAAACTGCACCTCTTTGTGGAGAGAGGCCCCCCTCACACCCAGATTGAGGAGCACCACTAAATTGCCATCAAGCATGGAGGGTGTGAACTACCAGAAAAGCCGCAGTAACCTCCCTGACAAGTACTTAATGCTCCACCCAAACCAACACTGAACATGCTAGCCTTGTTCCGTGAATCCACAAGCACCCCGTTCGTCCCAGTCAATAGTCATCGCAATGGCCATCTCCGCATATGGCTCCAACAAGGGCAGTTCACCATCGTCTGACCTGTTTTCCCTCTGAAAATGCATCCTCGGATTCATCAAGTAGTTCAAGTTCAGAGGATTTGCTTGGCAGGGGATTCAAACCACTGTTCTTTGGACTATCCACATCATCTCCCTGGGGGAAAGTTACCTCCCAAGCCATAAATGCAACACTCCTTTGCATCAAATCTGGATTTCCTGCAACTACAACAGAAAGTTCGAGAATCTTCAGCAACAATGTCTAGCTCAACGTTTTCCAAAAGCCGAGTTCAAAAAAATTCGCTTAGGAACTTCAAAACCCACTGGAAAATTGATAAAGAGCCTTGCAAAAAATAAACCTAATACGAGCCTTAGTAGTGGAATCAACATCGATCAGCAAGACCAATGCCCTAGCGATCCCCAGATAGACCTATGGTTCCCATAACTCTAAGCTAAGTCCTGGGAGATGGATCCAAACAGGAACTGCCTTAAGGTCGAAAGCCTGAGGTAGGCCAGAAGTCAACCGGTGGAAGCTGAAAAAACATTCCCAAAACACCAGGGCCCCTCGCGAGGTACTCTCTGCAAATCCATTTCATTTTGGAAGAAGAAGAGAAAACCTTCTCCTGCAAGTACACTAACATAAACTTTACAGCGCAATTTCCTTCTGCACCACTCCCTTACAGAATCTATGTTTGGGCGGTGACCTGCAAACATTCCTACAAGTGGATGTTTCAATCTATCCTTCGCTCTATCAGTAACAAACTTAGGGATGTCTAGCTCTTGTTCAACATCCTTCCATGAAGCGATGAGTTTGGGAGGTTCCTGGTTTTCCTCACCAAACAAATTTACTAACCAAGTGTTTCCTTCCTTCGTTACTATAACCATGTTGACTAGGATAGAACAAGTATAACACAGAGTAGGGTAATGGTTTTATTTGTTGTAGTGATAATTGGTTTCTATTTTGATATCCCGTGTTACTCTTTACTTATTTCATCAATCCCCACAATTGTTTTGTGGCTCAATACAAAAGTTAATCGCTGTGAACATTGATTGCATTCTTGAAATCTAAATAGAAACCATTAACATACATTAACATGAGAACTACAACATAATACATATCTTCATCCTTGCAAAAAATATAGATTCCACAAAATTTTTACCCCCAACATTATCCTCTCCCATTTAATTGTCCTCCCTCAAACCCCCTCTTCTACAACCCTCTTTATTCTTGTATGTTTTAGTCCCTTGCAATATACTTCATCTCAAACTTCCCCTTCGGTGTTCATAACGCACACTTTGTGTGCGATTGATCGTGGTTAGTTTTTACCCTCTTAGCTGACCAGGGTTGTAAGTTCCACAAATAAACAAACACCCCATCGTCTGTGTGTCTCACTGAAAACGCATGGCATGCCATGTTGTATTGGGCTTCCCCTCCTTTCAGAAGAAAACATTGGTGGGAAGTTACTAAATTGGTCACCATGAGCTGCATTGTAAACATCGTGTTTACAATATCTTTCTTCCAATCATAAAGACGAGAGGAGTGTTAACATATTTCTTGTGATCTTTTGAACATGCATCTTCACAATTTCATTTAAATGCAAGCTTTTATTGGCGCTTTTCCATGCCATATTGAGTTCTTTCATAGATGCCAATGTTATTTTATTGAATTTGAATATATAGCATGCATTGATACCATTTAATTTTCCAATTACCAAACGTAAATCCACTCCCAAAGCAGTCATTTCAGATGCATGTCACATATGATCGCAATTTGAAATCCCCCCCCTGTTTTTTAAAAATATTTTGATTTTCTGCTACTGATGATTAAACTATTAGTGTTTGATCATAAATTTAAAGGTTAAAAACATATAGACTTTCCCAAAGACATGTTAGAGGTTAGTTTAGGTGAGGGGTGGTCTGACAGGTGACTCGTTGGCCTATAATTCAAAGTACGTCGATAACCCCCATGGAAACAACTAAGATCTTCCACCTATATGTGTTGTATCCTAGGTTTCTAGAAATCAAAAATGCATGTTTGATCCTTTCATAAGCATAGAAGACTACGGCTTACTAGATTTAATGATATTCATTTACTGTACTATAACTGGTAATGTCCTTCATGGACCCATTCACTAATGTGAACTTCATGAAACACATTTTGCACATTCTCTATGTATGAAACCCACACGTGTCAAATTAGTTCTCTTCTGCATCATCACTTTATTTTTCTAGCCCTATTCGGAATTGCAAACACTTCCACAAAGGAAGATCAGGAACGGGAGGAGTGAGCATTAGTGAAATGTTTTCCGTCGATTAAAAGGGATGCCTGCAACAATATTCTTTAGAGGATATATTTGGTTTCATTGTAGGTGGTCATCGATTCAAATGCCCATAGGCATAGGTGCCATGTAATCTGAATGAGGGATTAATATTTTTGTTTTAAGAACAAATTTGGCTAAAAACATGATTTTAAAAACATTAAAATTAAATGGAAAATACTCTCCCTATCACTACTAAAATGACCATCTTTTACCTTTGTATTTTATGTCTCATTATTGCGCCACACATTTTCACACAAACCCGACGAGATGAAATGACTAATTGAAACCCTTGCAACGAAAAAAAAATCCACAAACATGAAATGGGGCCGTGTTACCATCATCACCGAAATTTAGCATATGTAGGTGAGAATGTCCACAGAGGTTTTAAAAAATACATTCGAGCAAAACACAAAACAAGGACCTCAGGGAAAATTACATAAATTTCGTTAAAATATAAAATATATCTCGGTAATGGTTTTCTTTTTTGTAGCGATAAGTGGTTTCTATTTTGATGTCCAGTGCTACACATTACTTCTTTCATCAAGCCCCACAACCATTTGACAACTCAATACAAAATTTTATGGCGGAAAACATTGACCGCATTACTGAAATCTAAATAGAAACCATTATCATACATTAACATAAGAACTAAAACATAATACATATCTTCCTCCTTGAAAAAATATAAATTCCACAAAATGGTCCCCCCAACATTATCCTCTCCCATTTCATTTTCCTCCTTCAAAACTTCTCTTCTACAACCATCTTCCTCCTTTTATGTTTTGATCCCTCATAATATACTTCATCGTAGACTTTCCCTTTGGTGTTCACAATGCACACTTTGTGTTCAATTGACCGTGGTTAGTTTTTACCCTCTCGGCCGACTAGGGTTGTAAGCCATAGGTAAACAAGCACCATGTCATCTACGTGTTCTGCTCATAATGCATGACAAGCCTTGTTGTAATGGGACTCCTATCTTTTCAAAATAAAACATTTATAAGAAGGTGCTAAGTTGGTCATTAGTATCTCTATAGCAAAAAACATGTTTACAGTCTCCTTCATCCAATCAAAGAGACTAATTGTTCATATTAGCATATTTCTTATGGTATATTAAATGCACAACTTCACTATTTCCTTCAAATGTAAGATTTTATTTGCACTTTTACATGCCATATTAAGGTCTTTCATATATGCCAATATTGTTTTCTTAAATTTGAATATGAATAGCATGAATTAATACCATGTGTTTTTCCAATTGACAAATGTAAATCCACTCCCAGAGCGGTTATTTTAGATGTCGATCACATGTGTTCACTATTTGAAATTACCATCCATTATTTAAATATTTTTTCCTTTGGTGCTAACGATGAAATTATCAATGTTTGATCACAGATTCAAAGGTTAAATACATATAGACTTACGCCAAAGGCATGTTAGATGTGGGTTTGGGCAGGGAGTGGTCTGACAGAGGAGTCAGTGGCCCACGGTTCAAAGTATGTTGAGATCCTCCATAGAACCGCATGCAATCGTTGACCTGCAATCCATCTTGGGTTTCTTAAAATCAGCAATGCATGCTCACTCCTTTCATAAGCGTAGAAGACTATACTTGTTATATTTAATGATTTTTGTTTAATCCGCTTGAAATGTTGATGTCCTTCATGGGCCCATGTTTAGGCCAAGAAATTATAGTTTTCCATGGCAATATTAAAAATTTGTTGAGAGAAGTTACTTTTTCAAATCTCAAATGTTAAAAGGTCATTAATTTTATAGCTATGTCCAAAATTCCAAATCCATCTCCACTTCCATATGTTGCTTCTATTTTCCCCTCAACAAAAAATTAGAGGCTTTTAAAGTCCTCCCACTACTCCATCTTCTACAACCCTTTTCCTCCCTTTATGTCTATGTCCCTTGAAGTCAACTTCATTGCAGACTTCCCCTTCGTTATTTACATTGCACAGTTTGCATGTGATTGCTAGTCTTGAAGAAACCCATTGCGGACCACACTGATTTAATATCTACAACTCTTTAAATTTATTTCATGTAATTTCAAAACTATTTCAAATCTTAATAGTTCCTTAAATTTGCAATATCCTCAATTTTTCAAGCCTATAGGAATCGATCTTAGAACTTGTTACAGTTGAGTTTCCATATACTAGAATGAACAAAGTTGACATCATTCCAAATGATGAAGGAAACATGACTACTCCATCTATTGTCCATTTCACTCAATTTATTGGTGATGCAACAGAGAAGCAACTCTCTGTTAATCTAGATAACAACATATTTGATATGAGAAGGTTGGTGGTGAAGCTTTTCAATGAAGATTTAGTGTAGAGGGACATGGTTTTTTGGCCTTTTCAGGTTGTTTGTAGAAATAATAATAAGCCTTTTGTCGAAGTAGAATACAAGGGTTTTGTTATCCATTTTACTCCCTGGTAAAATGGAAAATAGGCAATAGTTGGGCTTGGCACTGGAAAAGGCTATCACAGGTGAATTCTGGGTTTTCCACGTCCATCTCAGTTTAAGGAGCATTAACATGCATTCAAGAAGTATTTGTGGAAATCGAGGTCATTAGGACTTGTTCCAGGCCATTCAGGGTCCAAGGAGTTTACCAGGGTGAAAAAGGCTCTCTGAGCCTACATTCGAGAAAAAACGAGCAAAAATGCAAAAAGTGGAAAAAATTAGTTTAAGCTCTCTTACTATCCCTCCATGGTCTCTAGCATCCAAGCATTTTGAGAAATTTTAAGAAATCCTGTTATTTTTTACAAAAACGTGTTAAGATGCCCAAATAGGGCTAGGGAGGTGACTCAGCTAGAAACTAGCTCGCCGAGTAGCTTAGTGTTTTTAGCCCCAAAATTACCGTCTTTTGAAGTCAAGTTTCAAAAAAAATTCGTCTATACCTAGGAATATTTAGTCGCGCCGAGCTTGGAATTGTTTGCAGTTTTCATATTCATGGAGAACAATTTGAAATTTAGGCATAAGGTGAATTTCCTTTCTTTCTTTTTATTTTCTTCCCACAGTCGGGAATGGTAGGCATATCTTCCCTATTAATTTTTTCCCCAGAGTCTGTCAACACCAATCTGGCACTATGATAATTATTCACCGGGAACTCCTCGTGCTATGATTATTTACTAATGCATAGCCTTTAGTTTGGTGGATGTAATCTGGAAACAAAACAACAACATAACACAAGAATACCATCAACTATGATAAGATAGAATGATGACAAATCTGAAATATCAAAATAAATTATAATATTAACATGAAACTGTTACAATCTCACCCATGAGGTACTTCAAGTGTTATTGACTTCACTTGCCTTTCACCAAGACTATGGGAGAAACTTTACAATTACACCTCTTAATGGCTTCTTCAACACACCTTTAAACTGATGGCTTCCTTCGCACACTTCCTACAATATTTCTCACTACTTCCTTCTATGCTAAATGAAGGGGGTGGCCTCTCTATTTATATAACTTCTAGGCTTATCCATCTTATCTCTAAGATAGGATAAGAAATCCACTCTGACGAATCATATTCCATACCTTAACTCTTATCTGTACATGTAAGCTTATCTGTTAAGATAAGATAAACCTTATCATTTTACATGGGTTCCACATTTTTAGACTTTTTACAAATAAAATACACAAAATATTTATGACCTCACTCCTTGTCTTTATTACCAATATAATATTTCTAATTCCTAATCATGTAGACCCTACTTCTTTAATTACCAAAACTTTGACATTTTAACATTATCGGACCACTTACGACAAATATTTACTTTTTACAACATTCCTATTATACTTTGACTATTACCATACTCCACATTATTGGCGGCACCGTACTGACGGCACCGTTATCTTCTATCAGACGCTACTACTAATTATACTTAACAACATCCCATACATTAATGAAATAGAAATTACGGAGGAAAATTTTAGTGTCGACATCTTCCCCCTTCCTAGCTTCTACTCCGTCCTCAGAGTAGACTATTTTGGTGCTTGGAAAATCTTCAACTTGTCGTGGTTGACCCATTTCGTAATGGGAGGTTCCATCCAATTCCTCCAGTCAGGTACGTACCATTTTCATGCACAGCTGCTATTTTGTAGGGCCACATCCATTTTGGAAGAAATTTTCTCTGTCTTCTTTTTTTTGTTTCTGGAATCATATACTAGAACCAAGTCATTCACATGAAATGCAGACCAACGGATCTTTTGATCAAAGTATTCCTTCTGCTTAATTTTCTTCTTATGACTTGTATCCTTTGCTATTTCTCTCATTTCCTCCAGCAAATGAAGATGTACCAACCTTTCTTTTACTGAATCACTTTCATCCATCCTTTCATTTTTTCATAACTCTCACAGTGGGAATATCAAACTCAATAGGAAGAACTGGATCAATGCCATAGGCCAACTGAAATGGGGAGTATCCTGTTGCTGACTTTGATGTTGCCCTATATGCCCACAATGCTGCATGAATCCTTTTATCCCATTTATGTACCTGCAAGGCTGCATCTTTTGCTAGAATTTGACACAACACAAAATTTGTTCGTTCCACCTGTCCATTTGTGCTTGGCTTGTATGTTGTTGCCTTCCTGTGCTTAATAGAAAACTTATTGACTAGGGCTTCTACCACCTCATTAATGAAGTGGCTTCCTTGATCTGTTATAATTTCTAATGGGAAACCAAATCTAGTGACAATGCGTTCATACATGAACCTTTCCACTTCATCCATGGAAGCTGTTTTCAATGGCCTAGCTTCAACCCACTTGGTTAAATAATTTGTGGCAACTACAATATACTTATTTTGGCGTGATGTAGTTGGAAGTGGACCTACAATGTCTATTCCCCACTTTTCAAAGACACCAAGGGGAAGAATAGGACATAATGGAGATGATGAAGTCTTACGGTTACCATGTGTTTGACAAATATCACATGTCTTACAATAATTATAACAATCTTTAAAAAGAGTGGGCCAGTGATAACCTGCATCCAAGATCCTTCTTGTTGTAAGTTGTCCAGAGAAGTGCCCTCCACATGTACCATTGTGGAATTCTTCTAGCAGTTCCTTCCCTTGATCACGTCCAACTGCCCTCTTGTACTGTCCATCAGGTCCTATTCGAAATAATACTCCATGCAGAATAGAATATGGACGACTGGCTTGAGTAGTCTTTCTCTTAGTCTTTGCATTGGCACCATCAGGAAACTTGAATTCATTCAGATAATTCCAAATATCTATGTATTCACTAGGGATTGTGTCAAGGGATAACAATGCTGCATCGGGGAAATCATCATCATCACAAGATGATCCTAAACCATCATAGGCTCGAGAGAGTGCATCTGCATTGACATGCTTCTTTCCTGGCCTATCTATAATATCAAATTCAAATTCTTGTAGCAAAATTATCCATCTTGCTATCCTCCCTGATGGGTTAGGCTTATTTACAATATATTTTAGAGCCTGATGATCTGTTACAACTAGAAATTTTTTCCCTAGCAAGTAATTTCTAAACTTCTTTACAACAAAAATGATAGCCAGAGCCTCTTTTTCAGTTACAGTATAATTTACCTCAGCACTGCTCATTTGTCTGCTCCCAAAGTAAATTGGATGTTCATTCCCATTTTCATCCTTTTGGCTCAAAGTACTTCCTAGTGCTGCATCTGAGGCATCAGTGTACACAATGAATGGCTTGCTCCAATCTGGATTCTTCAAAACAGGTGAAGACACCAGGGCTTCCTTCAGTTGTCCAAAAGCTTCATGCGCCTTATTTCCTGGTTCATAAGTAACATCCTTCTTCAAGAACTGGGTTAGTGGCTGTGCAATCTTTGAGAAATTCTTGATGAACCTTCTATAGTAACCCACATGGCCTAAAAATGATCTCAACTTACTTCTATTCATAGGAAATGGTAAATCTTTGATTTTTGAAACTTTATCAGGATCAGTACCAATACCATCTTTGGATACAACATGCCCTAACAAAACGCCTTTAGAACATCCAAAGACACACTTTGTAGGGTTTAGTGAGGCTTGTGCTTCATCTAACCTTTGAAATGTTGTCTCCATTTGGTGCAGGTGGTCCAACTTGCTCCCATAGATGCAAAAATCATCCAGAAATACTCTGATGAAGGTCCCAATGTAGGGTTCGAACACCCTATTCATCAAACGCTGGAATGTTGCTGGAGCATTACACAACCCAAAAGGCATAACTCTATAAGCAAACGTTCCCCAAGGAGTGGTGAACGTGGTCTTCAGCTGATCTTTCTCTGCTATACGAACTTGGTTGTAGCCGCTATATCCATCAGCAAAACTATAGCACTCCTGGCCAGCTACTTCGTCCAAGATCTGATCTGAAAATGGAAGAGGGTAATGATCCTTCTTTGTTGCCTTATTGAGCTTCCTGTAATCAACACAAATGCGTAGCTTCCCATTCTTTTTTATTGAGATCACAATGGGAGAAACCCATTCTGAATTCTCCACAGCAAATATGAATCCTGCATCAAGCAACTTATCTATTTCTTCTTTTACAGTCTTGGAAAAATTAGGATTCATTCTATATGGCATTTGCTTTATGGGCTTAGCACCATCTACCAGCTCAATAGAATGTTCTACCCAACTTACTTGACGGAGTTCCTTGTAATCAAAAGTGAATAGGTGTATGTACCTTCGAAAGAGCTGGAGGTAGGATTCCTTCTCACTCTCCATCACAGCATCACCAATCTTTATTTTTTGGAGATGATCATCAACTTCTTCTTCAGATAATTTTATGGGGTCATGAGTTGGTGTGACTGGAAGGATATCCATGACTGAAACATCAACCTCACTTTCTTCATCTTCAGTGTCCACTTCACTGGTACTAGAGTAATCAGAGGATGTCCAATCATCAGTTTCATCACTTGAATCCACAGGTTCTGCCTTATGATGTCGAGGGATCACATTTATTTTCACCCTCTCTCTACCACGTCCAAGTGTCATGAAACCTTCATTCCAGTAGTTTCTTGCATGAACTCTCCTTAGCCATGGTCTTCCCAGCAGCATTGGGTACGCAACAGTACCATTTTTCATCACCTGAAAGTCTACCACACATACAACACCCATAACAGATATTGCCACATTTGAAACTACACCTTCTGGTTTAGTTTTTCCTTTATTTAATGACCTTAACATAAGTGTTGAAGGGCGATCAATTTTTAAACCCAACATATTCATTATAGACTCGGTCATTACATTAACTGCAGCACCTCCATCAACTAAGACATCATGAATTGAAATACCATTACATAATACCTCAGCTTGTGGAGCATAGGGATCCGCCTCTGCCTCCAAAACAGGGACCTCAACCTCCTTCCTTCGTCGAGCATTGAGTCCACTTCGCAACTCCCGCCTCTTCTCAGAAGACATAGCCAAGAGTTGACCATATGTAATATTTGCAGGCCTTTTGGACAGATCTTCCAAGATGGAGTATGGTCCTTGCCCCTGTGAAATCAGAAAATCCTGCACACCCAACTTTCTTCTCCTATGTTTCTTACTAGTTTCTTCCTTTCATCTTCTTAGGATCATTTCCATCTTGATTATCTTTTTCTTTCTTTCTTTTTGTTACAAACACATCTACTTCATTATTTCTGCTCTTATCTACTACATCAAAAGAATTCACAGGTGCTTTTCCTTTATCATTATCTCCTTTACCAGATGTAGAAGCTCTATCTGGACAATTATACTTATAATGACCCTTTTTATAACAACCATAACATACAACTTCAGAAATATTTCTTTTTGGACCTCTATCTCCTCCCTGAGAACTAAATTCCTTTCCTTGAAGAAGATTAATAGTTAACTGACCCATCTTTTTGAGCAGATCTTCATACTCAGTAGATGTACTAGGAGAAATATTTGTGCTCACCGGGAGTGGTTGTGGATTCTGGACCAAAGGTGCTGGTGTAGGCTCTACTTTAGCAACAATTTCTTTGGGCTCCTCTTCCATGCTTTCTTCTTGCCTTCTTGCAATCTCCTTTGCTTGTTCAATGGTAGTTGGGCGGTCATACTTCACTCGTTGTCTGATCTCTGGCTTCATCCCAAGAATGAAGTGCTTATAGAGGAGATTATCCACGCCATTCATCAACCCATCCGCTAGTCCTTCCTTCCGGATCTGGGCATCGAGCTTCCTCCTTAGCTCTAGAACACGAGCATGATAATCCCTTATCTTCTCCTTCTCTCCTTGGGATAGCTTTGTGATCTCGATCATGAGATCTGCATATTTCTGTTGTTCACCAAATTCTTCAAGAAAACTTTCAGTTAATAAATCCCATGAATTTTTCACATTATCACCTAGTGTTTCAAACCACCTAAGTGCTGAACCATCCAAAAAGGTAGGAAAAAATTCAGTCCATTGTTCCCTTCTTATAAGGCCATTACAAATACAAGATCGCTTAAACTCTTGAATGAAAGAAGAAGCATCTTCATTAGATTGAGCTGAAAAAATAGGAATCTTTCCCATTTTCAAAAGTAACCACCGTGAAATACCAACTCACAAGTACAATCAACAAGACTTATGTGTACAAATAATTGGAATCACTATACTAGAAAGTGACTTTACACCTTTCTACAGTAAAATAGAAATGACCACGGTAAACTATGGTAAAACTTGACTTACTGCGGTAAAAACTGACTTTACTGTGGTAAACACTATTCACAGTAAAAAGTGAAGTTACTGCGGTAAATACTATTCACGGTAAAAAGTGACTTTACTGTGGTAAATACTATTCCAGCAAAAATGACTTTACCATGGTAACTACTATTCATGGCAAAAATGACTTTACCATGGTAACTACTATGCACAGTAAAAACAAGGTTACCCTCTAATTGATTTTTGACTAAGTGGGAATATCTCTCCAGAAAATCCACCAACGAGGAATGGTCCCGGCAACGGAACCAAAATGTCATCACCAATCCGGCACTATGATAATTCTTCACCGGGAACTCCTCATGCTATGATTATTTACTAATGCACAGCCTTTAGTTTGGTGGATGTAATCTGGAAACAAAACAACAACATAACACAAGAATACCATCGACTATGATAAGACAGAATGATGACAAATCTGAAATATCAAAATAAATTATAATATTAACATGAAACTGTTACAATCTCACCCATGAGGTACTTCAAGTGTTATTGACTTCACTTGCCTTTCACCAATACTATGGGAGAAACTTTACAATTACACCTCTTAATGGCTTCTTCAACACACCTTTAAACTGATGGCTTCCTTCGCACACTTCCTACAATATTTCTCACTACTTCCTTCTATGCTAAATGAGGGGGGTGGCCTCTCTATTTATAGAACTTCCAGGCTTATCCATCTTATCTCTAAGATAGGATAAGAAATCCACTCTGACGAATCATATTCCATACCTTAACTCTTATCTGTACATGTAAGCTTATCTTTTAAGATAAGATAAACCTTATCATTTTACATGGGTTCCACATTTTTAGACTTTTTACAAATAAAATACACAAAATATTTATGACCTCACTCCTTGTCCTTATTACCAATATAATATTTCTAATTCCTAATCATGTAGACCCTACTTCTCTACTTACCCCAACTTTGACATTTTAACATTACCGGACCACTTACGACAAATATTTACTTTTTACCACAACATTCCTATTGTACTTTGACTATTACCGTACTCCACATTATTGGCGGCGTCGTACTGGCACCTGTTATCTTCTATCAGACGCTACTACTAATTATACTTAACAACATCCTAATACATTCATTAATGACATAGAAATTATGGATGAAAATTTTAGTGTCGAAAGTTACGGAGGAGGTCTCCACGTGCCACAACGATGCCAGTGAAAAGTGACACAAAAGGGATAATTTCCAAATGAGCACCAGATCGCCATATGTCCAGGGTCAATAGAGAGATAGAACTAACCATTAGGTAAGTCATTAAAGTCGGAGAGCATGGGGACAAGAGTCTAAGCTTGATGGAAGGAGCCATGCGTTCTCAAACTTGGCGCCAGTCCTCCGCGTGTCCTAGGTCTAAAAAGGAGAAAGAGACGATCATTAAAATTGACTAAGTATGGGCGATTTGGTGGAAGTCTCCACGTGCCTTAACGGATGTAAGGAAGTGAAATTAAAGGATCAGTCTCTAAATGAGCGCCAGCTAAACCACGTGGTCAAAGTCAATAGAGAGATAGTTGGTTTGAAAAGTACAAGACTGGTGGAAGGAGACACATGTCAGCTTGGTGCAATTTCAAAGGCGTTTCCAAAACGCAGAAACTCAAATGAGTGAGTGTCTAAGGGTTAACATAAGTCAAGTAGGAAATTGACCTGAATTAGCTAAGTATAAAGGAACTAGTAGAGCTCTCCACATGTCAGCCCACAACTTCAATAGGAAAAAGACATGCAAAAGGCATCGCAGGCCCACTCCAATCAATTCCTTCCATGTGGGCAACCCAGATTTAAAGTTGTAAAAGCAAATTGAATGGCCCATGTTTTAACTGGAAAAATAATGAAATGGTTGTGTATTTAAAAATCTAGTTTTTCCACCATTAACGTTTCTTTACAAATCAGGAATTCGAAAGGACGCGAGTGATTGGAATAAGTTGTAACTATTTATTTCTTGCTCGAGGAAGTTGTAACCATATTCTTGTAAGCTATATTATGGGATTTCAAAGTCATTGTAAAAGGTTTGGAATTTTGATTATTCTGGAACTGTAATTTGAATTGGAAGAAATCAATACAAAGGTTTTTTCCCTTTTTTCCTTCTACTTTCTCTTTATTTCTAGTTCTGATATGTGAATCATATAATCCTTGCATGCTTGGAAACTTTGTGTTCTAGTTTATACAATTTCAAGAACTTTGAGTCTGTGAATTGTGTCTGTTATAAACGTGGATGGTTCTATTCTATATCTCATTTGCAAAATACATATAAGGGTTTTCTCTGCCATCTCTTTTCCCTGAAAGTATTGTCTTCTTCTGCCTCCCTCCTCTCTTCAAAGTCTTCTATCCTCATGTATTGATAACTTCCCAGGATTAAAACACATTTCAAGATATCGGGAAACCACCATTGAATGAAAGACTGTGCATTTGTACATAGGTTTTGCCCCTACTTTCAATAAGGGAACCTCTCCCATTAAAGAGGAGGGACTTGCTTGTCCCTTGCTTGTGGTTTCATCCCAAGTGCTAATCTAAAACCAAAATTTTTTAGTGACTCTACTGGGGATTTGTTCAACAAATTTCCTTTCTAAAAAGAACAACTAATTTGATCATTTCTTTGATCTGGTGACTCTAAGATATACTTGGTGGTAGAAGGGCTCTTGGAATTGAAGATCCCCAATTTCAACTCTTGGATCAACAAGGTTTTCAACTTCCTCCAAAAAGAAGAAATAGAAGAGCTCATTCCACAAGAACACCTCCTGTTGAAGACAAAGCTTCTGGTAGTAGCATTCCTCAAGCACAACTTAGCCCTAATCTCCATGCCCTAATTCTTGTTGGTGTCTCAGTTCCACTTCAAGAAATCTTTCCAAGGATGGTAGCACCTCAGCCTTGGGGACAAAGAGTTGGGCCTCTAGCTCTTCCTCAACCGTTGCATGAGTTTACGTAGGGGTAACACGAAGAATTTTCCCAAATTTAGAGGTGATGGAAAAGTACACCCTGATGAACACATTGTAGCCTTCATTATTGCATGTGGGGTCCTGGGAGTTGAACATGAAGATGTCTCTGTTAGGTTGTTTGTGGAGACCTTGCAAGAAAATGCTGCAGATTGGTTTTATCATCTTCCTGCCAGGACCATCACTAATTGGGATACCTATGATAACTCAGTTTGAGCAACATTTCAAACCTGTTGAAGATGTGCATGCTTTGCTAGCTCAAATTTCTCAAATCAAGAAGGAGTCACATGAGCCTATGAGAGAATTTGTGGCCAAGTTCAACAAGTTGATTAACAAGATTCCACAAGATACTAGGCCTGTTGATCAAGATTCAGAAGTGTTTCTTCTTGAATGCTCAATTGTCAGAAGTGAGCTATGCCCTAAGGAGAGAAAATCTTGCAACTTTGGATGTTGATCAGAGATTGGCTATCAGTGTGGAAGATGATTTGATCATGTCTAGCAAGCTGAAAAGGGAGTCTTTCAAATCCAAAGCATCCTCTTCTTCTCCTTCTCCTGGAGGTAATGCAGATTAGTTGGTGCAAAAGCTTGCTAATGACCTTATTTCCATCAAGAAACAATTGGCTCAGCATGCTCCATATCAAGATGTTCCAAGGAAGAAAATTTCAGCCTAGGAACCGCTTGCCCTTTCCTCAGACTAAATTGGCCATTGAAGGTCCACCCCTCAAGGTTCTTGTCAATGCTACTTGTGAGGTTCTTGAGCCTGATGATGAGGAAGAAAATGGACTCTATGATGAACAAGAAGAGGAAGCTGATGAAGAATCTAGAGGAGCTTGGTGATTCTCGGGTTCATTTCCTCACCACTGAAGGTGTGGATGATGAAGATGACTATGATGATGTAGTGGCTGAGATGAAAAGTGAGTCATATGTTGTTATGACCTCGAGAGTAGACCAACAAAAAGGAAAAAGTGGTGCAACCTGCAAAAAGATCCAAGGAGTACCCCATTACCATCCTGGTGGTTATCAAGAAGAGGAGCTCCTATTCCTACTACTTCCACTCAAAAGGTAAGCTCTGCTAGTCCTTCTCCCTCTACTTCTGCTTCTAAGAATTCTTGTCCAACAAATGATAAAGCTGATAGATCAAAATCTCCTCCTACTCCTAGTAGTGATTCCCCATCCACATCTGGATATTTTGATATTATAGACCATCTTAAGAAGACCAAGATTCAGATTTCTGAGGCAGAGTTCTATCAAACCCATCCTAAAGCCTTTAGCCAAAATGGTTTAACTTTGTAAATTCTAAATCTAAAACCCCAAGCCCATTCTTCTAAAGGCCTTTTGCCCACTCCCTCTTCCTCACCTCAATCAAGCCTTGTAGCTACAGTCACGTCCCCTAATGAGAAGATTGAACCATTCTATGTGACCCTTCTCATAGCTGGCCATAAACTTCAGTAATTGTGTCATAGATTTAGGAGCATCAGATAATGTAATACCTACAAAAGTGGCCCATGCTTTGGGTCTAACCCTAACCCGCACTTATGGCTCTTGTTATTCCATGGAGAGTAAGAAAGTACCTTTGGTTGGGAAGAATTAAAGATACACAAGTAGCTTTTGCTGCTTTTCCAGAGAAAAGGTCTTAGCCACCATTTTGGTAGCTGATATTCCTCCTTTCATATGGGTTGTTGCTGAGTAGAAATTTCTGCAAGGAGGTAGGAGGTGAAATCCAAATGGATTGGTCACATGCCTTAATCCATTGTCAATGGGAAGATGAAGAATTTTTTGCCTGAGAAACAAGCAAAGTATATTGTGCAAAAGACAAATGATCCTAAAGCACAAATACTGTATGAAGACATTGGGCATGGGAACTACATGATCATGTCACAAGAGGAGGAAAGTCTACCAAAGGGAGTGTTACTTGACCCTAATGGTGTGTGGACTTTGGAGTTTGATGGGAGTTGTTCTTCAGCTGGTTCTGGAGCTGGTGTAGTGCTCATTTCTCCTGGGGGTAAGGTTCATCCTTTCTCCTTCAAGTTTTAGTTTGAAAATACCAATAATACTGCTAAGTATGAGGCCCTCATTCTTGGGTTGAGCATGGTGAAGGAAATGGGAGTGAAGAAACATTCTTTCTCGTGTAGATGTAGAGATAATTATAAAACAAGTTATATACCTTTATCAAGTAAAGAACAAAATGTTGAAAAACTATAGGAATCTGGTTTGGGATTCCATCAAATTCCTTGATGCTTTTTCCATTGAAGTTGTGCTAAGGGAAAGGAATAATAGGGATGACTCTCTAGCTATTTTGAGGTCCTTGTTAATTCCTCATCCTTATTTTCCTTCAAGATAAATTAACCATTGAGATGATCCATAGACCCAATGTGCCTGACAATGTAAATAATTGGCAAGTTTTTAAAGATGACCAACATTTTATTTCTTTCTTAGAGCTTAGAGACAAATTTGATCAGCTATACTTTGAAGGAAGTGACAATCCTGCCTAGAGATTGTGTTTCATCAAATGAAGAGGGCATCAAAGAAGAGATGGATCAAGATGGATGCATCAAACTAAAAGGAAACAAAATCCCGAAAGGGCTGGTGAGTTTAGAGGATTTTTTTTGATAAACATGATAGATATATGAAGTCTAAATTTTCCCAAGGAGCCCGACAATATGCTGAGACTGAGAAAGTGAATATTGGGAATCTTGATGATCCTAAAAATGGTCAATATTGGAAAATGCTGCAATCAAGAAGAAAGAAAAAGATGGTGATGAATTTGTTGGAAGAGGTATGTTGATGTTCTGGCTTACTCTTATGATGATCTTAAGGCTTTTCAGCCTAAATAAATGTAACATTTCATTCCTTTTAAGCCTGGGATCAAACCTTTCAAATAGAAGCAAAGGCAATATAATCCAAAGATAGCTGATACAATTTTTCAAGAAATACAAAATCTTCTGAAGGCTAGGATCATCTTCCCCATCCACCATTCAACGCGGATTGCTAATATAGTGCATGTCAGGAAGAAGAATGGTTAGATCTGGATCTGTGTTGACTTTAAAAATGTAAATTCAGGGTTCTTTGAAGGAAAACTAACCTCTCCACATGGTGGACCAAGTTTTACAATTTTTTTACAGTCTCGGAGATGTTATCTATGTTAGATGGATTCTCAGGGTATAATCAAGTAGAGGTGAATACTGCTGATCAACACAAGACTACCTTTACTACTCCTTGGGGCACCTTTGCATACAAAAGGATTGCCATTTGGTCTCATAAATGTTGGTGCTACTTTCTAGATGGCCATGGACTTGGCTTTTGGTAGTTTTAAAGGGAAATGCATTGTTGTGTATTTGGATGACTTGAAAATGTTTTCTAAAGCAAGAAACGATCACATCCAACACCTTGAAATAGTATTGCAGAAGTGTAGAGAGCATGGGATTTCTTTAAATCCTAAGAATTTTGTGTTTTTTGTCATAGAAGGAAAGTTTTTGGGACACATTGTTTCAAAGGAAGGGATAAATATTGATCCAGAGAGAGTTTAGGCATGTTGGTGCTCAAATTAGTCTCACCCCGTTTGTCATTGAAATTCCTCAGCTTGTAGCCTCTGTCATGTTTTTTGTCTCCCCATATTGGTGCTTGAAGACTCTTTCCACCATTTGGTTGCCATGATTAGACCCTTCCTTGGTCAAGGATCACTTAAAAGTCTATAATTTTTTTGTTCTCTCCATCTGAAGGAGTCTGTAAATTGGGCGTAAAAATTGGGCTGCTCCTTTCTTTCCATTTTTCGTAGTCACGTATTGTTGTCCCTATCATTTTTGTCCCAAATACCTAAGGAAACAAGATTGGGTGTATCTCAAATGATCATGTTTGAAACTTATAACATCTCCAAATTCTCTTTCCTTGAAGAAAAATTCATCTCCGGGCTCAAATGGTGGTTTTCCGACATTTTTATGGTTTGACGGGTTATTTTTCCCCAAATTTTCATGTAAATTCCTAAAGAGGCTGGGACACGTGGAGGGACCATGCATGTTTGGGGATCAGCCCTTGAGTTTGATTTTGAAGATGTGCAAGGAGGACACTTGGAGGCTTCCGCTCAATCTACCTTTTGCTTGGACTTTTCAACGGCCGAAACAGATTGTCTCGGACCATAGACACATGGCACCTTCTGCTGAACCTTTAAATTTTTGACAGAATCTTTTGAAATGAGACACGTGTTGAGCTCGCACTTATTTTGGGTCTCTACATTTTAGAAACATCTAAAAATGCGCCATTAAGACACGTAACATGTGGGGAAATGGAGAAACGGAGGTTTGGGATTATTTAAGGTTTTTTAAATTTTGTAAAAAGGGATAAAATTGTAAGTTGAAGCATGGACCTAACAGGAAAGTAGTTCCAGTGATGAATTGTCAAAAACAGAGGTGCGAGCCTGTGGGGAAATTGTGGAACTTTTTCCTTTTTGGAAAATAAGGATAAAGTGAAAAAATGAAGCGGAGGTCCGTTGGGATCCACATTAGAAGCTAAAGGCAGAAGGGCAGAGCTGCGAGGAAAGTTTGGAAAATTTCCCTTTTTCCAAAAACAAGCTAAAATAGTAAAATCAAGGGGCAGAGAAAAATTTCGTAATTTTACTTTTTTCCCAAAAGTTATAGAATTTCAAAAAGTGCTCCCATGCCCATTTCAAATCACATTTTTCCATGTGGAGGGCTCAGATTAAAAGTGGAAAGGAAAAATCAATGGTAGTTGTGCATTTCATTTGATTTTGCCACCATAGAAGCTCCAGGATGTTTGGAGATGCATTTTTTTCATCATTCTTCATCAATTTTTTGGCAATTTTTTGTCATTTTGGTCTGCAAAGCTAAATTGAATCAATTTGGGAGCTCAATTTGTAAATATGAGGTAATTTTGAAGTGGAATTTTTCTCAGGCTCGTGCAAAAACATAAAATGCCAGATCCAGAAGTTGTAGGATAAAATATTGGAGGGAAAAAGGATGAAATTATGAGGTTGCAGGTGCAAAAAGTGAAAAAGGTGTTGCCTCGAGAATGAAAAATATTACTTGTTAGATGCATCTATGCAGTTCCTCCTGAAAATGATTAAAAGGGGAATTTTGAGTATCACATAATCAAAATGATTAAAAAGAGTGTGAAAATGGTTGTGAAATGGCATCGTAGTCATTAGTTGAGGGTTTGAGAAACGTGATCAATTCATGATTTTTCCACCTGGCAGATGCGGGTGTGAATTTGTTAAACGTTGCTTTCTATAACAAATTAGTAGAAAGAAAAGTTCCCTCAAATATTCTTCTTTTTGGGGACTTTAAAATGATCCATGTGCATACATATTTGAGAAATTTGAGCATTTACACCGTTAACATGTGTCTGGTGCCGTTGTCAGGGACCTGATTTGTGTTGCTAGGAACTAATTTTCATTGCAAAGAATGATTTTTTTATTTGATTCCAGTTCATATCCATTTGGCCCATCAACAACACACTTCTGGTGTGATTTCCAGGGAACTGGTTTACGTTGTTGGGAATTGGTTTTCATTTCTGAGACTTATTTGTTGATTTATTTCTAGTTTGCATCCATTTGGGCCATCAACAATGCTTCTATCACCGTTGCTAGGGATTCTTTGAAGAATTTAAAGTTCTCCTAACCATGGTAATGTTTCTTGCAGTTCTATGTGCAAATACATTTTGTAAACATCATTCTCTGATTAGATATGTAAGAATTGAACAAAGTTATAAGTTCTGCATGTTGTATGTCAAATTTTTCCAGTAGTTATTGTACTGATTTTTCCTCGCCATTGATAAATTTGGGTGAAGGAAAGTCTGATTTGTAAAGCTTTGCATGATTTTTAGTGCTGAAAGACATTTGATAGATTATTTTAGTGCATCTTCACAACTAGGGTGAAAATCCTTAGTGGTGACTCCGTGTTGATTTGTTTTTGGTAAATGCATGTGTCTTAACCTTTGTTAATGTAAATTTGTTACTAATATTTGCAAAGTTAGAAGGAAGAAGATATTTCTTTAGTAGAAGGTTGTTTCTAGAGTTTGAAAAGTCTAATTCAGAAGGAGAAAGAATTTGGAAGGTTTTTTGAGATCAAGCATCAAGAAAAGAGATCTCCATTGGTGAAATTGATCAACACATGATTGAAGATTGTGACGCTTCCTCAATTGCTTCTGAATCAGGTAGTCTCTTTGTAAATATGAATTCTCCATCTGGAGAGGGGCCTTCTTTTGTATTTGAAAGATTTACATCTCATTCTACCCCTGTATTTTCCAAATCTGATAGTGTCTTCCATGAAAAAGAGCCATTAGGGGATAGTCTTTATGAAAATTGTATCCCTATACCACGCAAACCCCTCATTCCTCATCACTCTATTTCTCCTGTAATACCACCTCCTCAGAATAATATGGCACAACCTCCATCTAGACCTCCATTTGTCATTAATACTTTTGGTCCCATCAGTTTTAGATGTATGGCTGGCTACTTGAATGATGTGCCACATGATGTAAGAAACAAATTGCCTAAGTTTCAAGGAAATAATGCAATAATTGGTGATCAACACTTGAAACTCTTTGTCAATATGATGGAGGATTTCGAAATAGAGTTTGAAGATGTATACATTAAATTATTTATTCATACATTAGAAGAGGATGCAAGGGACTGGTATAAATCTCTGCCTGATAACTCTATTGATTATTGGACTGAAATGAAGAATGTGTTTAGATTGCAGTATGGTGACAAAAAAAACCTAGGTTTCTTTTGTCAGAATTTGATAATATTAAAAAAAATCCTAATGAATCAGTCTATGATTTTAATACAAGATTCAATAAGACATTGAGAAGATTTCCTGTGTATTTGATACCATGTGATGAATCTTCTCTTATAAAGTATGCTGATGCATTTGAAAAGAAAGCTGCATATTATTTGAGGGATAAAAACCCTGGCACTTTGAGGAAAGCCTTTACTATGGCTCTACAAATTGAGAACAACATTAAGGCCATTGGAAAACCTTCCAAGATGGAGGGTGTTAAATTGATAAGCCCATAAAAGCCTCAAGAAAACAAAAGTGTTGATCTTGAGGAGGTCGTTAAATTTGGCAGGGGCTGTCAAAGAAATCTCTTACAAACTAGTCCGGGCAGAGACAGGAATTGGGAAGAGTTCACAAGGTTAGAAATAGGCAAAAAATCATGACAGATTTGGCAATCATCCTAGGGGTGATTAGAGGTAAAGGACCCATGGGATCTGCAAATAGACATCCCCAAGCATGTGAAAGTAGAATGGTGTCTAATCCTTTGACTACCTGGGTTGCTGATGTTGATGAAGCTAATGAGATTGATTTGTGTGATAGATGGTTTTTGCCCCATCCTCCATGTGAAGTAAATCAGCAAGAAGGAGAAGATGATAATGATGATGGTACTGATGATGATGTTTGCATGATGGGTTGCTCTTCAAGCTCACAACAAGGATCAATTTCAACCAAAGTGATAATTTCTCAAACTTCTAAATTTTTTTGGGATTGCATTCACCAGGTACCACTTCTTCCTCTTGTTATCACCGAATCACAGCACCCCTCTATTCATACAAGTGCATATACTTGAACTCACGGTGTGATTGGATAACATGGGTACTATCTCCAAGTTGTGGGACTTGCTACTTTGAGATGGACCTGTTATCACTGGATCACAGCACCCCTGTGCATGTATTTGAACTCACAGTGTGATTGGATAACATGGGTACTATCTCCAAGTTGTGGGACTTGCTACTTGAGACAGACCTCTAGAGAAAGCTGGTTCTTGCTCCTAAACTACCTGCCATAATCTACTCTAATGCAGGATAAGCTAACTGTTCTAATCTAAATTTCCAAGGGACCAGGGAGAGAGATTACATAAAATGAAAGCCTACACTAAAGCGGTGATACACCAGAAAAGGAGGGTGTGAGAGTAATCTCCAAATGTGTGAAATACAGAGGCAAAGTGCACACTAGAAGAGGTGATGACAGTTCACCATAATCTAGCAAAAATGCATTCACAATACTATTCCAAGCATACACAATGATAATGAATCCCTGTAAGAGCATACTAAATAGACACAATATTCTTATAGAAAGATCAAAGGGGCAAGAAGAATGCAGGAAAACACAGCAGGGGAAGATACATCCACAAACTTGTATTTTATTGCTTCCTGGTATGCACAATTTAGTCTATTACAAGATAAGGGCCTGGATCACCATGCAAGGAGTCCACTACAAGGGCCTACAACACACTGGCTTCACAAAGCAATTTTGACAGAGCTTTGCTACCCAAAAACTCTCCCCTTTACAATGAGCCCAACACTCCAATTTATAGAAAAATGAGAAGGA
The DNA here is from genome assembly GCA_019776745.2 of Taxus chinensis. NCBI lineage: Eukaryota > Viridiplantae > Streptophyta > Pinopsida > Cupressales > Taxaceae > Taxus > Taxus chinensis. The sequence goes on from CM034148.1 coordinate 813,626,990, forward strand.
AAAGAGAAGGGAAAATGGAAATCCCGAAATCTGTCCTTCAACCACCTGTAAGAGGCATTAAATTGAGTGGAATGGTTATACATTACTTGTAAAAGGCTCCCCATACTGTCCCATGTGCTGTAGCAGAGAAAGAATGATGACCATGCCCTCTTAATTGCACTCCCAGCTACCAAATAAAACACTGTTCTAAACCCGGCCAAGTTTTCTTAAAAATATCAATAAATTTCTGATCAAATCCGGAATTTCTTGATTTCTATGCATTGGGCTCGGAACCACGATTCCAATGGTACCAATTTTGTGCGATTTCGCTGAGAAATGCAAAAGTTATGGCCTTCTGAGTGCGGGCAGCTGTTTTGGGCCTGACAGGCATTTTCTGTCATTTGACGGGAATGAGCATTGACTGACTGGAGCCGAATATGTTTTTTGTGGCGTAGAGGATGTCGTGCTCGTTCCAGAAAGTCCAATTTTATCAAAATTGGAGCTCGGAGTCAAAAGTTATGGCCGTTTGAAGTTTCCAGACCAAACGTTGACTTTTCCTCCGATTGACACGTGTCATGATCTGATTGGTCCTCGGCTCCTTCGGCTCCATTTGTCCCGGATGTCCCATTTGATTAGTGCTGTCTTGACTGATTTCGGCTGATCCGGCCGGTTCGGGCCCATTTGTCCCAGTCGTCCCAAACCCCTCTTTGACTGCCTGTGCTCATTTCGGCCGGTTCGCACATTTTTGTTCCACTTGACCCGCTTTGTTTTTGGACTGCCTTGACTGATTTCGGCTGGTTCGGCCGGTTCGCGTCCATCTGTCCTATTTGTCCCATTTTCCTTTGGACTGACTCAACCTTTTTCGCCCGGTTCGGCCGGTTCGCGCCTTTTCGGCCCAGATGTCCCAATCGTTTTTTGACTACCTGTGCTTATTTCGGCCGGTTCGGCCGGTTCGGGTCTTTTTGTCCCAAACGTCCCGAGCAACACTTAGCCAATTTTTTTTTCCTCTTTCGACCGGATCGGCTTTTCGCGCCCGCCTCGTACTTTTGTCCCATTTAGCACAGTGCTCCTTATGCTGATTTCGGGCGAACCGGCCGGTTCACGCCTTTCTGTCCCACACGTCCCGGAGGCGACCTTGAGCAGGACTTAGCCAATTTTCACGATTTTTCCTGGATCGACCTATTTGCCTTCTTGAACCTTTTTTTTTCGCATTTTCTCAGAACTTACTCTCTTCCTCTTGGACAGGGGAGTTAGACAAATATGAGGGGACCCTAGAAACATGACATTTTGCCTTGAATCAATATAATTGCTTGCATGTTATCAAAATTACCTTGGGGGTGAATTTTGGATAACAGGACCTCCAGAGAAAGCTGGTTCTTGCTCCTAAACTACCTGCCACAATCAACTCTAATGTAGGGGAAACTAACTATTCTAATCTAAATTTCCAAGGGACCAGGGAGAGAGAATGCATAAAATGAAAGCCTACACTAAAGGGGTGATACACCAGAAAAGGAGGGTGTGAGAGTAGTCTCCAAATGTGTGAAATACATAAGCAAAGTACACACTAGAAGAGGTGATGACAGTTCTCCATAATCTATTAAAATGCATTCACAACAATATTCCAAGCATACACAATGATAATGAATCTCTGCAAGAACATAATAATAGACACAATATTCTTGTAAGAAGAATGCAAGAAAACACAGCAAGGGAAGATACATCCACAAACTGATATTTTATTGCTTCATGATATGCACAGTTCAGTCTATTACAAGATAAGGGCCTGGATCACCATGCAAGTAGTCCACTACAAGGGCCTACAGCACATTGGCTTCACAAAGCAATTTTGGCAGAGCTCTGCTATCTAGAAAAAAAACTCTCTTTTACAATGAGCCCAACACTCCAATTTATAGAAAAAATGAGAAGGGAAAAATGTAAATCCCGAAATCTGTCCTTCAACCACTTGTAAGAGGCATTAAATGGAGTAAAATGATTATATATTACTTGCAAAAGGTTCCCCATACTGTCCCACGTGCTGCAACAGAGAAAGAATGATGACCATGCCTCTTAATTGCACTCCCAACCACCAAATGAAACACTGTTATGAACCCAGCCACGTTTTCTAAAAAATATCAACTAATTTCTCATCAAATCTAGAATTTCTTGATTGCTTTGCATTGGGATCAGAGCCACGATTCCAACAGTACCAATTTTGTGTGATTTCGTTGAGAAATGCAAAAGTTATGGCCTTATGAGTGCAGGCAGCTATTTGGGGTCTGGCAGGCGTTTTCTGTCATTTGACGGGAATGAGCATTAACTGACTGGAGATGAATATGTTTCCCTCAATTAAATATATCTAACCTCATTAAAAATAAGAAATCCAATTTTTTTTGGCGTAGAGGACGTCGTGCTCATTCCAGAAAGTCCAATTTTATGAAAATCGGAGCTCGGAGTCAAAAGTTATGGCCGTTTGAAGTTTTACGGGTCAAACGTTGACTTTTCTTCTTTGCTGTTGGCCGATTTGGCTTTTCACGTCCCACGCGTACTTTTGTCCCAACTTTCCCGAATGAAAATCTCCTGCTTTGGCCGATTCGGGCTTCCTTGTCCCTTTTTTGTTGCCTTTTCACCTTTTCGGCCAGTTCGCGTCCTCCGCGTACTTTTGTCCCACTTGTCTCGGACTACCTGGGACAAATATCTCTGAACCATCTGAAATGGACTGACTTGCGCCAAACCGGCCGATTCGCGTCCCGCGTGTACTTTTGGCCTGGATGTCCCAAACCGCTAGATAACAAAACTTGGCGATTTTTTTCCCACTTTCGGCTGGTTTGCCTTTTTGCGTCCCGCGTGTCCTGACGTCCCAACTGCTGCGCGGACCACCTGGCGGCTTTTCGGCCGATTCGTGCCTCGACATCTCAACTATCCCGTAGACTGCCTGGACTAGGAATTAGCCGATTTTCTTCATTTTTCGGCCCCAAGCTTGGTTTTTTGCAATTTTTTCACATTTTTAAAACTTGCTAGGTTTTCTTCTTGGATAGGAGAGTTAGAAAGAAGCCGAGGGGACCCCAGAAACATGATTTTTTTCCTTGAATCAATATACTTTCTCGGGACTGAATAATCTGATGCATGTTATCAAAATTACATTGAGGGGGTGAATTTTGGATAACACCTCCTTCTCATACTTTTGAAGTAGATGTAGTGCAAGATTTTGAAATACCTAATAATGACATTGAGTATTTAAGATAATTAATGATAAATAAGTATGATGGAGGAATCCCTTCGGAGGAAGATAGGTACTGATTGATGAACGATGTTATTGCACAAGAAAAGGATTATAATACTAGGAATAGAGTTGTCAAAAAAGCATGGCCTCAAGAAAAATATAAAACTCCATTGCTTACTAGTAATCCTAAAGAAGATCCTAAGAAAGATACACCTTCCAAAGGCCTTGCTATCCCAAACAAGACTCATACATCTCCTCATGCCCAAACTATCAAGAATCCCATCCATCTGATGAGTTTTCTAATCTCCCTTCCAATGCTGCCTTGCCAAAGAATGTTCCATATGACATTGCCCAAGTTTTGAGTTAAATCAAAGTTAGTGTTTTGATTGTTTAGTTTCTTAAGATTCCTGAGCTCAAGAAGAGAGCATTTGAGTACTTGGGATTGAAAGAAGAAAAGAGTACCCCAAGCATAAATGTAAACATTATAGAAACTCCTCTTCCAACCATTACAGACCTTGAAACACCACCATTATTGGAAGAGCTTGGATAAGCACCTGAGGATTACTTGGAGACATCTTTGGTTGAATCCTAATTAAATGTTGATCCATTTTTTACGACTTTGATCATTAAGGATAGACTGTTGCACAATTGTATCTTTGATTTTGGAGCATCATGCAATGTCATGCCGCTTGAGGTCATGAATGAGATAGATATCAAAGTGACAAAATCATATGGAAGATGCATTGCCATGGAATCTAGAGAGGTTCCCATTATTGGATGTGTGAAAGGTTTGGTGGTACAACTTGTAGATTATCCAGGTAAGAACGTTAAACTTGACGTTGTCATTATTGATTACCCTGCCAAATGGGGCATGTTGTTATCAAGAAAGTGGGTTGCAAGTGTTGGTGGAAATGTTCACATGGACATGTCTTATGCCACCATACCAATTGAGGAAAACCTTGTGAAGATACCCGGTGAAAAGAAGATGTTATATCTTATTGAGGACCCTAACAATGCTTCTTATGAAGTATTGCATGTAGATATTTATATTGATAACACTGTGAGCTATATTGCTTTCAAGGAATATGAAATTGATCCATGCATGTATCATGAGTAGGATGATTTTTCTGGGACTTTGACATTTGATGCAGCCTCAAAGGATGTTAAAAAACTTGGCCCAGGGATGAGGGGTAAGCCTGAAAAAATGTGGTTAGATAGCAACTTGTATGGAAAAGAGAGACAATCATATGACTAGTTGTTAAAGACATATTAGGACTGCTTAACATGGTCATATCCAGAATTGTAGGAACTTGAAGATTTTTCTTGATTGATTTCTTAGAATCAAGGTATACTCCATTTGTACAGTGGATAGTTCTTTGTTCTCATCTACTTTTGTGTTTTGTTCGTTTTGGTCCTTGGTGACCTAGTTTTGCTAGTTTCACGGTTCATTTTTTGAAGGATGGTTGTGGCTGTTTTGCTCTGCTAGCTTATCCTTTGAATTTGTTGCCAAATGGTCTATTTTTTGGAACTTGGTCTACTATTTGTTCTTGTGACACTCAGAGGGAGTGCCCATCCTTGAGTTGGAGCTGATGTTGGTGCTTAAATTAGTCTCGCCCTATTTGTCATTGAAATTCCCCAGTTTGTAGCCTCTGTCATGTTTTCTATCCCCCCTTATTGGTGCTTGAAGACTCTATCTAGCATTTGGTTGCCATGATCAATCCCTTCCTTTATCAAGGATCACTTAAAAGTCTAGAATATGTTTTTGGTTTCTCTCTCCATCTGAAGGAGTCTGTAAATTGGGCGTAAAACTCACGCTGCTCCTTTCTTTCCATTTTTTACAGTCACGTATTATTGTTCCTGTATTTTTTGTCCCAAATACCTAAGGAAAAAAGATTGGGTATAGCTTGGAGGATCATGTTTGAAACTTATAACATCTCCAAATTCTCTGTCCTTGAAGAAAAATTCATCTCCGGGCTCAAATGGTGGTTTTCCTGCATTTTTATGGTTTGACGGGTGAGTTTTCCATGACTTTTCATATAACTTCCTAAAGGGTCTGGGACACATGGAGGGACCATGCATGTTTGGGGATCGGCCTGTGAATTTTATTTTGAAGAAGCACCAGGAGGACACTTGGAGGCTTCAACTCATTCTACTTTTTACTTAGACTTTTCAATGGCCGAAAGAGACTATCTCAGACCTTAGACACATGACGCCTTCCGCTGAACCTTCAAATTTTTGACAGAATCTACCAGAATTAGACACGTGTTGAGCCCCCACTTGTTTGGGGTCTCCAATTTTCATGACCATATCAAAATGTGCCATTGAGACACGTATTAGGTAGGGAAAAGGAGAAATGGAGCTTCGGGGTTATTTAAGGTTTTTTACCTTTTGTAAAAAGGTATAAAATTGTAAGTTGAAGCGCGGCCCCAATAGGAAAGTAGTGCCAATGTTTAATAGTAAAAAATGGAGAAGCGGGCCTATGGAAAATATGTGTAACTTTTTCCTTTTTGGAAAATAAGTATAAAGTGAAAAAATGAAGCGCAGATCCGCTGGGACCCACATTAGAAGCTAAAGGTGGAAGGGTGGATTCGTGGGGAAAATTTGGAAAAAATTTCTTTGTCCAAAAATGAGGTAAAATAGCATAATCAAGCCATGGTTCCTCTCAAACCCACATTGGGACACGTGTCAATCCCATTTTATGAGGGCAGAGGGGCGGAAAAAAGTGTCAAAATTTTACTTTTTTCCCAAAAGTTATAGAATGTCAAAAAGTGCTCCTAGGCCCATTTCAAATCACATTTTGCCATGTGGAGGGCTCATATTAAAAGTTGAAAGGAAAGATTAGAGGTAGCTGTGCATTTCGTTTGATTTTTATGCCATTAAATCTCTAGGATGTTTGGAGATACATTATTTGCATCATTCTTCATCAAATTTTTGGCAATTTTTTGTCATTTTGGTCTGCAAAGTTCAATTGAATCAATTTTGGAGCTTAATTTGTAAATATTATGTACTTTCAAAGTGGATTTTTGCTTGGGTTGGTGCAAAAATGCAAAATTCCAGATCCAGAAGTTACAGAGTAAAATTTTGGATGGAAAAAGGATGAAATGATGCGGTTACAGGCATAAAAGGTGAAAAAGGTGTTGCCTCGAGAATGAAAAAGATTACATGTTAGATTCAACTATGTAGAGCCTCCTGAAAATGATTAAAAAGGGAATTTATCACATGACATAATTAGAATGATTAAAATTAGTGTCAACACATTTGTGGCATGGCATCCTAGTCATTAGTCGAGGGTCTGAGCAACGTGATCAATTCATGATTCGTTCAACTGACAGATGTGGGTGCGAATTTGTGAAACGTCACTTTCTGTAACAAAGTAGTAGCAAGAAAAGGTCCCTCGAATATTATTATTTCTAGGGAAAATATTTGGGGTGAATGGAATATATAAATGTAATGAGATTATTCTTGCAAATGGTCAGAGTTTGAATTCTTGAAAATAAATTTGAGAAAGTCGTCTTCCCGAGAGACCAAAGCCAAGATTACCTATTATTATCTTCTGCTTTAGATTTTTTGTCGTGTCAAGTTGGTTACAGATGTATAGCCATTGAAAAAAACTGATATTGCTTTGGAAGATTTCCCTTGCTAATGAATCTAAGCAATTTTGGAATTAATTTGTGTCTAATCTCTAGTAAGTTTTTGTCTACTTTATTTTTAGAATGTCTGCAAATAGTTTCTTTCATTCCTATTGCAATATTACACTAAATATTTTTGTGAAATCACATAGGATCTTGTACTTGTGATTGTCTAATGGTATTTGCAATTTCATTTCAAGAAGAGCCTTCATCTTAGATGAGATAAAAAGATTTAAAATCAATTCACTGTAATTTGTTGATAAATATTGTCTATAAGTCTTTGAGTGTACCTTAGGCATGATTAATTAGAAACTTTAGTGTTTAATTCAGTCTTCCAATTCAAGCCTTTGTGTTGGAGTCTCAAATATTATGTGAAAACGTGTTGATTTTGGCCTCCATTAAAGAACACCTTCTGGTTAAAGGAACGTCTCGACTATTCTGAAGCTTTCTGTTGTGAAGTTGTTCATTATTGTGAATTCCCTCCAAAGATCCAATATAATCGACTTTATGCTTCATCTCAAAACAAAATCATTTAAAAACAATTGATCCACCCTTAACAACCCCTATTTTCCCTGTGTATCAACAAAGGAATAAAATCTACTTGTAAAAATATGTAGAACAATCAAGATTTCTTAATGTTTTTAGTAACCTTTGCCTTGTATTGAAAATATCTCCGTAATTTGGAAGTGACAACTCATGGGAGTTAGATTTGGTGTGTTGATCATATTTTCCCAAGGCATTCTCTATAAAATTTGTGCAAAAGAAGGATTTACCAACATTCTTCAATAACAAAGGTTACAAAATAGGTTCTCTTACCTTGGTTGAAAGGCACAACCTAAAATAGTTACGATAAGATCACATACTTTTAAGGTACTACCCACTTCTTCAAATCCTGAGTGTTAAAAGTACGATAGATTGCTTCCTTGGCTATAAAACGACATACATAATCATCTATTTGCCTTTGAGTGTCTTATCAAATACATGATGTTGCTTTTCCTTTTAAGGAGATTAAATTCAGGTAACAAATTCCTCTTCCATCAAGTAATAAAGGTGTCCATTCTTTCTTTGGTAAGATTAAATTCCTAAGGAGATTCATCCCCGATTTTGCAGAACTTACTATGAGCATTGCTCACTTGATACAAGAAAATAAAACCTTTAGTTGGTCCTCTAAAGGGAAAAAATCATTTTGAGGACATTAAATAGGTTATTGCAAAGACAATAATCTTAGCGTGCCTTGAATTTAGCAAATATTTCATTATCTATTGTTATGCCACTAAAAATACCCTAACTGTTGTGTTAGCCTAGAAGAATGCTGAAGATCACGAGCTCCTAATTTCATTCATGAGTTATGTCTTGAAAAATCATGAGCTGAAGTACAACATGATGGAGAAGCATGCTTTTGCAGTTATCCAAGTTGTCAAGCAGTTTAGGTTTTACGTCCTTAATTCTCATTTTGTGGTGCTGGTGCCTGATACAACAATCAAATCCATTCTTACTTAGAAAGAATTTGGAACAAAGAGAGGTAATTGGGTAGTAAAGGTGCAAGAGTATGATCTATATATTAGGCCAAAAAATATATTTCAGGGTAAGGGCCTGTGTGAACTCATTGCTGAGGGAGCCACCAAGAATTTGTCCAAAGATGAAGTTGATGTCACTGTTGTTTTGTTCCTCAGCTTGATAGATGTATGGTATGCTGACATTGCTCACTTTCTGACCTATGAAGAGTGTCCATATCACTTGAGTTGCAAAGAGAAGAGACCCATCACACTGAGGTCTGCACAATATGTGCTATGGGAAAATGCTTTGTTCAAACAAGGCATAGATGGAAGGTTTTTGAAGTGTGTAAACAAGAAATAACAAAAGAAGTTGTTCTCTTCTTTTCATGACCAGGCTTGTGGAGGTGATTTTTCCTCTGCTATAACAACTCATAAAATAATTTGTGCTGGTTATTATTGGCCTAATCTTTTCAGAGATGCATCAAAATGGGCTGGTAAATGTGAATCATGCCAAACATTTGTTGGAAGACCAAAGTTGGTTGTTTTGCCTCTCAAGCCTGTAGTGATTGAAGAGCCATTTCAATAATGGGGTTTAGACTTCATTGGAGCACTCAATCCATCTTCCAGTGTTGGACATACTCATATGTTGACTGCCAAAAATTACTTCACCAGGTGGGTGGAAGACATCCCAGTCAAGAGAACTAACTCTGAGGTAGTTTGCAACTTCATTAAAGAGAACATATTGATTAGGTTTGGGATCCCAAACAAAATTGTGACCAATAATGCTTCCAATTTTTTTTTTTTTTCTGAGGTTATCGAATTTTTCTATGGGTATGGGAACACCCTTGCTCATTCTTTAGACTGCTACCCCCAAGGGAATGGACAGGCAGAATCAACAAACAAGAACTTGTAAAACATATTTAGAAAGCTTGTTAATGATTCTTAGAGGAACTGACATAAGAAGCTATATGATGCACTTTGGGTTGATAGAATTACACCCATGAGAGCAATTGGAACGTCCCCTTTCCAAGTGGTGTATGGTGTAGAAGCTCAACTGATAGTCATGGTGGAATTTTCATCCTTCCATCTAATGAAAACTATTGAAGATTCAAGTTTCAGTAGCTGTTTGGATAAGAAAATTTTGTACCTTCAGAAGCTCGATGAAGACGGATTGCAAGTGGTGGATAGTATAGCAGCTCATCAATTGAAAGTGAAGGCTTTGTTTGACAAGCAAACTAAACCTTGATTTTTCCAAGTGGGAGACATTGTGTTGCTTTGGGACAAAAGACATGAGCCACGAGGAATTCATGGTAATTTTGATTCTCTTTGGTTTGGTCCTTTTAGAATCAGACATTTTGCTGGAGAGAAATCTTTTCATCTAGATTACATGGATGGTTCTCCTCTCCTACTTCCTTATAGTGGGTAGTATCTGAAGTTGTTCAATTCCTAGGTGACTAGGTGGTCCTTCTGTATATTATGTATAATGTTTTAGTTTTGGGTTGTTCCTTTGTGTTTCGTTTCTGTTCTTCCCTTTTGTTTTGTTTTGTTTCTTTTCCCATCTTGTGTGTGTTGCCATGTATTGGTTTTTATTTCGAATCCTTTTCCCAAAGGATAAAGCACTGGTCCTCTTTCCCCCAGAGTTATCTGCAGTTCTTGATCTTTCCTTGTGTCTTTGTTCCAAGCCAAGTCATCCACAGAAAGAGCTAGCCATTGTCGGTCCCAAAATTCCCATCTTTTGAAGTCAAGTTTCAAAATTTTTGAGTATTGAATCATGGCGAGCCTGAAATTGTTTGCAGTTTTCCTTTTCACGGAGAACAATTTGAAAGTTGGGCATATGGTGAAGTTCCTTTCCTTATTTTTATTTTCTTCCCGTATTTGGGAATGGCAGACATATCTTCCCCATTAATTTTTGCCCCAAATTCCATGGGTAATATGTTAATATCTTTGATTGGATGTGGTTTGGCCATATTTCAAGGTTCAAGGAAAGCCTCCATGTGTCCAAATGATGCAACTCTAGGGGAAGGGTCCAAGGGATAGTCCTCAAATAAGTACAGGCTTTCCATGTGTCCTAGGTAAAAAATGAAGACATAACAAGCTAAAATTGGCTATGTATGGAAGTTTCAGTGGACAAAGACACGTGTCTCATTAGCATAGCTTCAAGAGTCAAATCCGGGGGTAATTCTCAAACATGCGCCATTCCTCCGCGTGTCCTAAGTCTAAAAAGGGATAGAGTTGATCATTAAAAGGGTAAGTGTAGCAAGTTGGGGGACAATTAAGTGGACATCAAACCCTGAATTTTACATCAAAAATAACAAAACATCAAATTTAGTCTTCCACAGACTTGAACCATGCCAAAAATTCAAAAATATGTCATAAAAATAGTACCATCAGATAGGGGCGACTGTTAGCTTTGTAGAAATATTGATTTTTAAGTAAATAGATTAGGATAAATATCATTTTATAATTTTTTACTAATAGTAGGTCTTTAAGACACTTTTTTCTATGAATGTTTGTCTATGTTTAAGACTGCAAATTTTGTTTCACTTGTTAGAATGTGATAAAACTTATACCATCCCAACCGTGGTGAAATTATATACATGTTAAAAAAAAAATTGATTTCAATATTTTTTGATGAAGTTATGGTGGGCAAACAGAAAGTGCTATGTGTTCTTTATTTTTTTAGACCACTTTCACGAAAAAAATCATAAAAAATATAATATTGCTAAAAAAATACAAAATAAAATCTATCCCAGGATATATAGCGGCATCTAACTTCTCACTAAAGGAAAAAAATATATATCAATTTTTGGTCATCCAAATCGCGGACAAACAGACTACAATCTTATAGGTGTTTTAAAAAAAAAAAACCAAGTCATTGAATTTTGAGTGTTTAATATAGCTAAACTTGTCCAAGTTTTTAAAAAATTAGTAGTTTAGAAACTAGATTCTAGATGATACAATTCATATTGATATAATTTTTTCTAATTTTGAGTGTATGCATTTTGAATAATCCCTACAAGTTGATATTATGTTGTTATTTGCAATATGACGTCCACTTATGACCCCTTTTTTGTCCCCCAACTTGTGGCACTTACCCAAAATTGACTAAGTATGGGCGGGTTGGTGGAAGTCTCCACATGCCTTAACAGTACAATTTCACAAGTGAAATAAAAGGGACAGTCTCCAAGTAGCGCCATCTCGCCATGTGGTTAAAGTTAATATGAAGATGGAGTTGGCCATTGAAAATTCCAAAACCAGTGGAAGGAGACACACATCAGCTCGGGGAAGCTTTAGGGGGTTTTTTCAAAGTAGAAACTCAAATGAGCACTAATGCTCCATGTGTCTAGGGGTCAACATAAGTCAAGCAGAAAATTGGCTCGAATCGGCTAAGTATAAAGGAACCGAAAGATCTCTCCACGTGTAGGCCTAGCATTGCTTCAAAGGGAAATAATGCAAGAGGCGTTCACAGGCCCACTCCAATCAATTTCTCCCATGTGGGTGGACCAAATTTAAAGTTATAAAAGAAAATATAATAGCCCATGTTTTAACTAGTAAAATAATGTAACGACCGTATATTTAAAAAACTGATTTTTCTGCCATTAACATTTCTTTGCATTTTCAAGAATTCGAAAGGGTGTGGATGATTGGAATAAGTTGTAATTGTTTCCTGCTTTCTAGAGGAAGTTGTAACTATTTCTTGTGAGCTATATCATGATTTTTCAAAGCCATTGTATGGTTTGGGAATTTTTATATCTAGATATGTTATTTCGAATTGGATAAATCAATACAAAGGTTTTTCACTTTTTTCTTCTCCTTTCTCTTTCCCTCTGGTTCATATCTATGAATCATCTAATCCTTGTGTGTTTAAAAACTTTGTGTTTAAGTTTGTACAATCTCCAGAACTTTGAGTCTACAAATTGTGTCTGTTATAAACGTGGATGGTTCTACTCTATATCTCATTTACACAATACATATAAGAGTTTTCTCTTCCATCTCTTTTCCTTGAAATTATTGTCTTCTTCTACCTCCCTCCTCTCTTCAATGTCTTATATCCTCATGTATTGATAACTTTCTAGGATTAAGACACATTTTAGGATATTAGGAAACCACCATTGAATGAAAGGTTGTGCATTTGTACATAGGTTTTTCCCCTACTTTCAATATGGGAACCTCTCCCATTAAAGAGGATGGACTGTCTTGTCCCTTGACTGTGGTTTCATCCCAAGTGCTAATATGAAACCCAACACTTAGTGAGTTTGTAAGAGAGATCATGTCTTTCAAATGGGGCTGAGTTAAAATATAGCTCATGTGAGATATGTTGAGGGCTGGTGGGGTGGACTCAGTTGTAACAGGAGCTCCATATTTGTGTCATGTTTACACACGTCAGCGGGTGAGTCATAGTTAGTGTGTCAGGGATCTCAGTCAGGAATACAGGGTGGAATTACATGGTCACTAGGTGATGAGGAAGTATTGTAAATTTATACGGCCCGAACACATGTGGAATTTAGTAGTTAGCTTGGGGAGGATGTATCGAGACTCGACAAGGGGGTTGTATCAAATAAAGGGGTCAGGAAACCATGTCAGAGATGCATAATTCAAGTGCATCTCGGAACCCAGATTCCAATATTTCAATGAAACTATCCCTAAAACAAGAAACTCTCCCATCGATTTGTATAGGCCAGCATATGTGTGGAGGTGGAATTACACGTGTATAATGCCAAACTATCCCCTCTATGTGCAAATGCACTATAAAACCCCACTCCCAAAACAAGGGAAACTCGCCTAAGTCAAAAGATGAGTTGATTCGATTAGGAAACTAGAAGATAAAAATTGAATGTGGTGGTTGTAAACATCCTTATAGGTGGGGATATAGAAGAATAGCTTGGTTGGAGGTATAAGGAGCTTGCAGACACCAAAATGCCTCCCTCATAAAATCTACCACAACTTTTTCTCCGGATGTCAAAATCCAACAAATTTATAGTCCTCGAAAAGGAAATTTTGAGCCCATCATCATGGAGAAAATAATTATTTATATTGTTGATATTTTCAGGGGAAAATGGAGGAGGTAGATTCAGGTCCCATGGGAAGACCCAGGTGCAAGGATGAATTAAATGTGGTATGGACATGTTTTCTTCTCCAACAAGGCAAGGTAGAGAAAGCATAAAGGCCATACAAAGTTTAGGAATGAAATAATTACAAGCATGGAATCCATTCCTTCTCCCACATGGTGGGGTAAAATGGGGTATGGGCTTTGCATACTTTCCCATCACTCGTGCAGGTAGCATGATGGAACTCAGTGGGATTTTGAAGAAAGCTTTCAGAATTCTCTCCATATCTCTGATGTTTTACTCTATAAATTAATGGGGTTGCACACAATAAAAGTTTGGTCCCTTTTTCTCCCCATGCACCTGTTGGGTTTAAGATTTTCACTTGGTATGAAACCACAGTCAGGGGACAAGCAAGTCCCTCCTCTTTAATGGGAGAGGTTCCCCTATTGAAAGAAAGGAAAGAACCTATATACAAATGTAGAGTCTTTCATTCAATGGTGGTTTGCCAACATCCTGAAATGTGCTTTAAGCCTGGAAATTTATCAATACATGAGGATAGAAGACTTTAAAGAGAGGAGGAAGGAAAAAGAAGACACTAATTTTTGGGAGAAGAGATGGCAGAGAAAACCCTTATATGTATTGTGAAAATGAGATACAAAATAGAACCATCCACATTTATAACTGACACAATTCGTAAACTCAAAGTTTTGGAAATTATATAAACTAGAACACAAAGTTTCTGAGCATGGAAGGATTAGATGATTCACAGATCAGAACCAGAAAGAAAGAGAAAGCAAAAGAAAAGGTGAAAAAACTTTGTATTGATTTCTTCCGATTCTAAATTACAGTTCCAGAATAATCAAATTTCCAACCCGTACAGTGGCTTTAAAAGCCCATAATATAGCTCACAAGAGATGGTTACAACTTCCTCAAACAAGAAAGAAATAGTTACAACTTATTCTAATCATTGGCACCTCTTCAAATTCTTGATTAGCAGAGAAACATTAATGGTTGAAGAACATGTTCAAAAATATACGGCTGTTACATTAGTTTTCCAGTTAAAACCTGGGCCATTTGATTTTCTTTTACAACTTAAAATTTTGGCCACCCACATGGGAGAAATTGACTGGAGCAGGCCTACGAACACCTATTGCATTCTTTGCCTTTCAAGAAGTGCAACGATGACGTGTGGAGAGCTTTGCCAATCCCTTTATACTTATCCTGTTTGGGATTGTTCCGTGCTTGACTTATGTTGACACAAAGACACATGGATGGCTGACGCTCATTTTAATTTTTGTTTTGAAAGCACGCCTTAAAATTGTGTTGAGCTGACGCGTGTCTCATTCCGCCGGGGTTATAATTCTCAACGACCAACTCTGTATCTCTATTAAAACTAGGAACGTGGTGATCTGAAACTCATTTGGAAATCAACCTTTTGGTTTTACTTCTAAAATCATGCCGTTGAGGCATGTGGAGGTATCCGCTGACCCACCCATACTTAGTTAATTTTAACTATCAGATCTTTCCCTTTTTCGATCTAGGACACGTGGAGAACCGATGCAAGTTTGAGAACTGCCCCCATCTCTTGAAGCTACATAGATGAGGCATGTGGTACCTTCCACTAAACCTTCCATACTTAGCTGATTTTATATTTTTTTACCTTCATTTTGAACTTGGGACAAGCTGCGAGCTGACGCTTACGTGAAGACTATCCCTTGGACCCTATCCCTAGATTTGCACCATTTGGACACGTGCAGGATTTTGTTGAACCTTGAAATATGGCCAGACCACATCCAATCAAAGATATACACATATTCCCCTTGGAATTTGGGAAAACAATTAATGGGGAATATACGCCTGCCATTGCTGACTGCAGGAATAAAATAAAAAAAGGGAAAATACTCCACTTCTACGCTTGATTTTAAATTGTTCTCCACAAAATGGAAAATTAAAAACAATACCAGGCCCGACGTGACTCAATACTCCAAGGGACAAACTCAAAATTTTAAAAAATTGACTCCAAAAGAGGGGAATTTTGGTGCCAACAATAGTTGGCTCTTTCTGGGGATGACTTGGCTTGGAACGAAGACACAAGGCATGATCAAGAACTATAGATAACTCTAGAGAAAGAGGACCAGTGCCTTATCCATTGGGAAAAGGATTTGAAATCAAAACCAATTCAAGGAAACACACACATAGCAAGGAACAGAAAAGAAAACAAGCCAAAACTGGGAAAGACCCAAAACAAAACATGAAAGAATGGCTAATGTAAAAACGTTGTACAAAATATACAAAAGGACTTCGTAGTCACCTAGGACGTGAACAACTTTATATACTTCCCATTATAAGGAAGTGAGAGAGGGGATCCATCCATGTAATCCAGATAAAAAGAGTTTTCTCCAACAAAATGTCTAATTCAAAAAGGACCAAGCCAAAGATAATCAAACTTACCATGACTTCCTCATGGCTCATGTATTTTGTCCCAAAGTAGCACAACATCTCCCACTAGGAAAACTCTAGGTTTGGTTTTCTTGTCAAAGAAAGCCTTCACTTTCAACTGATGAGCTGATATCTTGTCCACCACTTGCAATCTGTCTTCATCGAGCTTCTGAAGGTTCAAAATTCTCTTATCCAAAGAGCTACTGAAACTTGAATGTTCAATGGTTTTCATCAGATGTAAGGTTGGAAATTCCACCATGACTGGAAGTTAAGCTTCTACACCATACACCACTTGGAAGGGGGACATTCCAATTTCTCTCTTGGGTGTAATTCTATCATCCCAAAGTTCATCATATAACTTCTTATGCCAATTCCTCCGAGAATCATTTACAAGCTTTCTAACTATGTTTACCAAGTTCTTTTTTGTTGATTCTTCTTGTCCATTCCCTTGGGGGTACTATTTTGAAGAATGAGCAAGGGATATCCCATACCCATAGTAGAAGTCCATCATCTTATCAGAATAAAATTTGGAAGCATTATTAGTCACAATTTTGTTTGGGATCCCAAACTTGATCAATATGTTCTCTTTAATGAAGTTACAAACTACCTCGGAGGTAGTGCTCTTGACTGGGATGGCTTCCACCCACTTGGTGAAGTAATCTATGGTAGTCAACACATGAGTATTTCCTTCACTAGAAGATGGATTTAGTACTCTAATGAAGTCTAAAACCCATTGTTGAAATGACTCTTCAATCACTACAGGCCTGAGAGGCAAAGCAACCAACTTAGGGCTTCCAACAAACATTTGGCATGCATCACATTTACCTACCCATTTTGATGCATCTCTAAATAGAGTGGGCCAATAATAACCAGAAGGAAGTATTTTATCAGTTGTTATAGTAGACGAGAAATAACCTCCACAAGCCTAGTCATGAAAAGCAGAGAACAACTTCTTTTGTTGTTCCTTGTCTACACACTTCAAAATCCTTCCATCTATGCCTCATTTGAACAAAGCATTTTCCCATAGCACATATTGTGCAAACCTCAGTTTGATGGCTCTCTTATCTTTAGCACTCAAGTGAGATGGACACTCTCTATAGTTTAGAAAGTGAGCAATGTTAGCATTCCATACATCTGTCGAGTTGAGGAACAAATCAACAGGGGCATAAAATTCACCTTTGGACAACTCCTTGGCAGCTCCCTCAGCAATGAGTTCACATAGGCCCTTACACAAAACTAATTTTTTTGGCTTGATATCAAGATTATACTCTTACACCTTTGTAACCCAATTGCCTCTCTTGGTTCCAAATTCTGGTCAAGTAAGAATGGATTTGATTTTTGTATTAGGCATCAGCACCACAAAATGAGAATTAATAATGTAAAACCTAAAGTTCTTGACAACTTTGACAACTAAAAAAGCATGTTTCTCCATCATGGTGTACTTCATCTCATGAGTTTTCAAGACATAACTCATAAATTCAATTGGGAGCTCATGATCTTCAACATTCTTCTGGGCTAACATAACGACTAAGGTATTTTTAGTGCCATAACAATAGATAATGAAATATCTATTAAAGTCTAGGCACACCAAGATTGGAGTCTCTGCAATACCCTGTTTAATGTCCTCAAATGATTTCTTCCCTTGAGAGGACCAGCCAAAAGTTTGCTTCCCTTGCATCACATGAGAAATGCTCATAGTAAGTTTTACAAAACCGGGGATGAATCTCCTTAAGAAATTGATTTTACCAAAAGAAATAATGGAATCCTCTCTTACTTGATGGAAGAGGAATTTGTTGTATGGCCCGAAATCTTTCCAAATCAATCTTAATCCCTTCCTTTGAAACGATGTGTCCCAATAGCTTTCCTTCTGTGAAAAAAAACACAAATTTTTTAGGATTTAAAGAAATACCATGCTCTCTACACTTCTGAAATACTATTTCAAGGTGTTGGATGTGATCTTTTCTTTCTTTAGAGAATACTGTCAAATCATCCAAATACACAACAATGCATTTCCCTTTCAAAATTCCAAAATGCAAGTCCATGGCCCTATGGAAAGTAGCAACAACATTGATGAGAGCAAATGGCATCCTCTTGTATTCAAAGGTGCCCCAAGGAGTAGTAAAGGAAGTCTTGTGTTGATCAGTAGTATTCACCTCTACTTGATTGTACCCCGAGAATCCATCCAACATAGATACCATCTCCGAGCCTATAATAAACTGTAATACTTGGTCCATCATAGAGAGAGGGTAGTTGTCATTTAAAGAACCTTGATTTAGATTTCTGAAGTCCACACAGATCCAGATCTCACCATTCTTCTTCCTAATAGGAACTATATTAGCAATCCACATTGAATGGTGGATGAGGAAGATGATCCTAGCCTTTAGAAGCTTTTGTATTTCTTAAAAAATTGTATCAGCTATCTTTAGATTATATTTCCTTTTCTTCTGTATGAATGGTTTGATCCTAGGATTAAGAAGAATGAAATGTTGCATTTCTTTAGGGTGAAGAGCCTTAAGATCATCATAAGAGTAAACACATACCTTTTCAATAGATTCACCACCTTCTTTTTCTCTTCTTGAGTGTAGCATTTTCCAATATTGACCATTTTAGGATCATCAAGACTCCTAATATTCACTTTCTCAGTCTCAGCAGATTATCGGGATCCTTTGGAAAATTTAGACTTCATATATCTATCATGTTTATAAAAAAGATCCTCCAAACTCACCAACCCTTAAGGTATTTTTTTTCCTTTTAGTTTTATGCATCCCTTGATCCATCTCTTCTTTGAAATCCTCTTCATTTGATGACACACTCTCTCTAGGAAGATTGTCACTTCCTTCAAAGTACAACCGATCAAAGTTGTCTTTGAGCTCCAAGAAAGAAATCAAATGGTGGTCATTATTGAAATCTTGCCAATTATCTGCATTGTTAAGAAAACTGGTTCTATGGATCCTCTCCATGGTGAATTTTTCTTGAGGAAAATCAGGATGAGGAATTAACAAGGACCCTAAAACAACTAGAGAGTCAACCCTACTATTCCTTTCCCTTGGCACAACTTCAATGGAAAAGGCATCAAGGAATTTAATGGAATCTAGAACCAGATTCCTATAGTGCTTAAACCTTCTGTTCTTTACCTGATAAAGGTCTCTAACTTGTTTTACAATTAGCTCTGCATCTCCATGATCAAGATTTTTCTTCACTCCCATTTCCTTTGCCATGCTTAACCCAAGAAGGATGGCCTCATTCTCAGCAGTATTATTGGTATTTTCAAATTAAAACTTGAAGGAGAAAGGATGAACCTTACCCTCAAGAGAAATGAGTACTACGCCAGCTCCAGAACTAGCTCAAGAGTAGCTCCCATCAAACTCCAAAGTCCACACACCATTAGGGTCAAGCAAAAATCTATTTGATAGACTTGTCTCCTCTTGTGACTTGATCATGTAGTTCCCATGACCAATGTCTGCATACATTACTTGTGCTTTACGATCATCTGTCTTTTGCACAACATACTCTTCTTGTTTCTAAGGAAGTAACTTCTTCATCTTCCCTTTGATAGGGATTAAGGCATGTGATGAATCCATTTTAATTTCCCCTCCTACCTCCTTGCAAAAATTCCTACTCAGCAACAACCCATATGAAGGAGGAATATCAGCAACAAAAATGGTGGTTAAGACCCTTTTCTTTGGAAAAGGAGCAAAAGCTACTTGTGCATCTTTAATTTTGCCAAGCAAAGGTACCTTCTTAATCTCCATGGAATAGAAAGAGCCATAAGTGTGGGTTAAGGCTAGACCCAAACCATGGGAAACTTTTGCATTCATTACATTATCTGATGCTTCTGAATCTGTGACACAATTACTGAGTTTATGGCCAGCTATGAGAAGGGTCACATAGAATTGTTTAATTTTCTCATTAGGGGACGTTGCTATAGCCACAAGGCTTGATTGAGGTGAGGAAGGGGGAGTGGGTAAAAGGCCTTTGGAACAATGGGCTGGGGTTCTAGATTTGGAATTTACAAAGTTAACCATTTTTGAAAAGGATTTAAGATGGGTTTGATAGAATTCCGCTTCAGAAATCTGAATCTTGGTCTTCTTAAGATGGTCTATAATATCAAAAGATCTAGATGTGGATGGAGAATCACTACTACGAGTAGTAGGATATTTTAATCTATCAGCATTATCATTTGTTGGACAAGATTTATTAGAAGCAAAGGTAGAGGAATAAGGACTAGTAGAGCTTACCTTTTGAGTGGAAGTAGTAGGAATATGAGCTCCTCTTTGTGCAACCACCAGGATGGTAATGGGGTACTCCTTGGATATTTTAGTAGGTTGTACTAATTTTTCCTTTTTGTTGGTCTGCTCCTAGGTTATAACAACATATGACTCATTATTCATCTCAGCCACTACATCATCATAGTCATCTTCATCATCTACACCTTCAGTGGTGAGGAAATGAACCCGAGAATAACCAGGTTCTCCAAATATTCATCATCTTCCTCTTCTTGTTAATCATAGAGTATATTTTCTTCCTCTTCATTAGGCTCAAGAACCTCACAAGTAGCATTGATAGGCACCTTAAGGGGTGGACCTTCAATGGTCAATTTAGTCTGAGGAGAAGGAAGGCAGTTCCTAGGCTGAAAATTCTTCCTTGGAACATCTTGATATGGAGCATGTTGAGCCAATTATTTCTTGATGGCAATAAGGTCATTATCAAGATTTTGCACCAACTGATCTGCATTACCTCCAGGAGAAGGGGAAGAAGAGGATGCTTTGGATTTGAAAGACTCCATTTTCAGCTTTCCAGACATGATTAATACATCTTCCTCACTGACAGCTAATCTTTGATCAACATCTAAAGTTTTCAATATTTTCTCTCCTCAGGGTATAGCTCACTTTCCGAAATTGAGCATTCAAGAAGAAACACTTCTTAATCTTATCAACATGTCTAGTATTTTGTGGAATCTTGTTAATCAACTTGTTGAAATTGGCCAAAAATTCTCTCATAGGCTCATGCGACTCCTTGATTTGAGAAATCTGAGCTAGAAAAGCATGCACATCTTCAGAAAGTTTGAAACACTTCTCAAACTATGCTGTTATAGTATCCCAATCAGTGATGGTCCCAACAGGAATATGGTAAAACCAATCTGCAACATTGTCTTGTAAAAGCCTAATAGAGACATCTTCATGTTCAACTCCCATGACCTCAAGAGCAACAGTGAAGGCTGTAATTTGTTCAGTAGGGTGCACTTTGCCATCACCTCTAAATTTTGGAAAATTCTTCTTGTTACCCCTAGGTAACTCATGTAATGGTTGAGGAAGAGCTAGAGGCCCAACTCTTTGTCCCCAAGGCTGTGGTGCTGCCATCCTTGGAAATATTTCTTGAAGTGGAATTGAGACACCAACAAGAATTAGGGCACAGAGATTAGGACTAAGTTGTGCTTGAGGAATGCTACTACTAGAAGCTCTGTCATTAAGAGGAGGTGTGCTTGTGGAACCAGCTCTTTTATTTCTTCTTGCTGGAGGAAGTTGAAACTCTTGTTGATCCAAGATTTAAAATTGGGTATCTTCAATTCCAAGAGCCCTTTTACCACAACCATATCTTAGAGTCTCCAGATCAAAGGAATGATCAAATTAATTTTTATTTTTAGAAAGGAAATTTATTGAACAAATTGCCTAGTAGAGTCGTAAAAAACTATTGGGTTTAAGATTTGCACTTGGGATGAAACCATAGTCAGGGGAAAAGCAAGTCACTCCTCTTTAATGGGAGAGGTTCCCTTTTTGAAAGTAGGGGAAAAATCTATATACAAATGCATAGTATTTCATTTAATGGTGGTTTCCCAACATCCTGAAATGTGCTTTAAACCTGGGATGTTATCAATACATGAGGTTAGAAGACTTTGAAGAGGGGAGGAAGGCAAAACAAGACAATAATTTCAGGGAGAAGAGATGGAAGAGAAAACCCTTATATGTATTGTGTAAATAAGATACAGGATAGGACCATCCATGTTTATAACCGACAAAATTCACAGACTCAAAGTTCTAGAAATTGTATAAACCAAAACACAAAGTTTCCAAGCACACAAGGATTAGATGATTCATAGATTAGAACCAGAAAGAAAGAAAAAGTAGAAGAAAAGGGGAAAAACCTTTGTATTGATTTCTTCCAATTCAAAATTATAGTTCCAGAATAATCAAAATTCCAACCCATATAAAGGCTTTGAAAGCCCATGATATAGCTCGCAAGAGACGGTTAAATCTTCCTCAAACAAGTAAGAAATAGTTACAAATTATTTTAATCGTTCACGCCCCTTAAAATTCTTGATTCATAGAGAAACGTTAATGGTGTAAGAACATGTTCAAAAATATATGGCTGTTATATTAGTTTTCCAGTTAAAACCTGGTCCATTCGATTTCCTTTTACAACTTAAAATTTAAGCCACCCACATGGGAGAAATTGACTGGAACGGGCCTATGAACACCTATTGCATTCTTTACCTTTCAAGTAGCTCTAGGTGGACACGTGGAGAGATCCACCGGTCCCTTTATACTTATCCATTTTGGGCTTGTTCCGCGCTTGACTTATGTTGACACCAAGACACATGGAGGGATGATACTTATTTGATTTTATGTTTTTGAAGCACCCCTTAAAATTGCATCAAGTTGACATGTGTCTCCTTCCATCGGGGTTAGAATTTTCATTGGCCAACTCTATATCTCTATTAACCCTGGACACGTGGTGATCTAAGACTCATTTGGAAACCAAACTTTTGGTTTTACTTCTGAAATCATGTTGTTGAGGCACGTGGAGGCCTTCACTGACCCACCCATACTTAGTTAATTTTAATTATTGGCTCTGTCCCTTTTTCGACCTAGGACACATGGAGGATCGACATAAGTTTGAGAACTACCCCCATCTTTGAATCTTGAAGATATGCTGATGAGGCATGTGGCGCCATCTACTGAACCTTCCATACTTATCTAATTTTAGCTTGTTTTACCTTCATTTTTAACTAGGGACACATGGCGAGATGGAGCTTACGCGATGGTTGTCCCTTGGACCTTGTCCTTGGAGTTGCACCATTTGGACATGTGGAGGATTCCTTTTAACCTTGAAATATGGCCACTCTACATCCAATCAAATATATACAAATATTACCTGTGGACTTTGGGACATAAATTAATGGGGAAAATATGCGTGTCATTCCTAAATGTGGGAAGAAAATAAAAAGAAGGGAAAGGAATCCACTACTACACCTAATTTTAAATTTTTCTCCACAAAATGGAAAATTACAAACAATACCATGCCCGATGCGACTCAATACTCCAAGGAACAGACTCAATTTGTTTTGAAAATTGACTCCAAAAGAGGGGAATTTTTTGGCCGACAACAACTCCTAATTTTTCTCACCATAGACCCCTATTTTTCTAGGGATTGAATCCTTCCTCTAAATCATTGTAATTGCTTCATGCATCTTCTGTCTATAACAATGTATTTTTCAAATTTCATAGAGTAATAGAATTGATGTTTTTGATTTAGATGTGAATCATTGCATTATTTTCATTACTTTTTCTTACCTCTCATTGTGCTTGTAGGATCTATTTATTTTCTCATGTTCAGTTCAAGGTTTAGATGTGTTGTGTTTATGATGGAATGGTGAATGTTTTCCTTTTGGTCTGTGTTGCATGACCACCCTCTCCAAGTGCAAATTTGTCCAATTTTATAGGGCTTGGAAGTGGCTAGCATCTCCTTGTCTTGGTGTAACACCACTCTTAGTGTAGGATTTATTTTATGTAGTCTCTCTCCTTGTCTCCTTGGTAGTTTAGGATAGGTTTAGATTGGTTTTTATTTCCTTAGGAGTATTTTGTGGTAGGTAAGATTAGGAGTAGGAACAGACCTTCTTCGGAGAGCTATCCCATTTTGCAAGGTCGATTATGTAGGATAGCTCAATGTTATGCAAATTACAATGAATGTCTCTCAAAAAAATCACAAGAAATCAATGGTGCTGTAATTTTAAACTAACATGTTTAAAAACGACTTTCTTTCCTGAGGATATTTCTTCAATGGTTCTATACAAAATGAAAGAAATTGTTGAAACCTATTTAAATTCTAAATTTAAAAATGCGGTGATCAATGTACCTACATATTTTAATAATACCCAGAGGAAGGGTACTAAATATTCTACTACCATTGGAATTCTTCATGTGTTGCAACTCATGAGTGAACCTTCTGTGCCATTGTAGCCTATGGGTAAGACACAAAGATTTATTCATCATCTAAAGGTAAAACAATTCTAGTTTTTGATTTAGTGGGTGGCTCCTTTCAGATCTCTCTTCTTTCCAAAAAAATGGTATATTTGAAGTACTATCAGTGGAGGGGGATGATCATTTAGGAGGTGATCATGATTTTTACAAAAAATTAGCTCATTATGTGCAAAACAATTTTAATCTAAACATAGAAAAAGTATGAGAAATGAGGCAAGTTCCCTTCACAGGATTTGAAGTGCATGTGAAAGGGAAAAATGAAGGCTCTTTTTTTTTCTGGAGACAACAATAGAAATGGATCAAATTTTCCAAGGACATGATTTTCATATAAAAATAACTAGAAGTAAATTTAAACTCCTAAATATGGAATTATTTGAGAAGTGCATGAGATCTGTTGAGAAGTGTTTGGCTAATGCAAAGGTGGAAAAGGATGAAGTTTACGAAATTGTGTTGGTGGGAGGATCTAAATGCATTCTAAAGGTGAGAGAGTGGTTTAGGATCAATTTTTTAATGGAAAGGTGCTCTGTAACACCATCAATCCAAATGAAGTTGTTGCATATGGAGCTGTTGTGTAGGTTGCAATACTCACTGGCCAACGAGATGATCTAACAGTAATTGATGTCACTCCATTAAGCATTGGAAGAGAGAGTTATGGCGAACTCATGTCAGTTTTAATTCCCAGAGTTACTCCCATTCCAGTCAGAAAGGAGCTATACATTACCACAGGATTTGACGATCAAACATCTATGGGCATTCTTGCTTATCAAGAAGAAAGAGCTAAAGTTGAAGACAACAATTTTCTTGGTGAATTTAGTTTATCTGACTTCCATCTTCTCCCAAAGGAATGGCTTCAGTCAAAACCTATTTTGAGATAGATGGGAGTGGTAGTTTAAAGGTGCCAGCTGAGCACAAGAAAACAAGATTAAAAAATGAAATTCTAATAAGCAGTGAAGATGTTAGTGAATTGAGAAAAGAAGAGATTGAAAGAATTTTAGTGGATGCAGAGTGATTCAGGTTGGAAGATGAGGATTTCAAAAATAATGTTCTTGCACGATTGACATTGGAAGGCTACACTTTCAAGATGAGATAGATTGTTCGAACAAAGATAGATAAAATAGGAGGAATTCAAAAGTGGGTGCAGGAGGAAATTGCATGCATAGAAATAAATGAAAACATAGAAACCCTCCAAGTTGAGGAGATGAAACTACTATACAATGCTCTTGTAATCCCCAAATTTTACACATCGAGATACAACAGTAAAAAAACCAGGATAATGTTTTTTGACTTACTTGGAGTTTACACGACAACACAGTTGGCCAGAAAGGGCCACGACCAACTCTCAATAAGGCTGACACAATGATGACCACATAGGAAACAAGGAAACATCAAACACCCATAAAGAACAATTAACTTTTCTCTTTGACAAGGAACAACGTAAAAGTCCAACCAAAAAACATAGTTACAATTAAGGGCATCCCACAGTGTAAAATCCTTTAAGGTTATGTATTTACTAAAAACGTCATTCAAACTTGACTTTGCGATCTAGAAGATTCATGTTTTGGTTCGGAAAATTATTTTTATAAAGTTGAACATCTTTCTTCTTTACTATTGACTAATTAACTTAAGACCAAGTTTTTCTGAAAAAAGGATCATCAAGTATATGTCAATAACTTGCTTACTTTGTTTGATTAAAAGAAAAATTTCCAATTCTCACAAGGTTACATAAACATACCCAAGCTACTGAATCTTGTTTCCTACCTCCATTTCAAAAGGTGACAAGAAAAAGGTCCAATTGAAGGAAATTACCATTTAGTTTTGGTATTATAACCTCCTTGTGTAAGGATCAAACGTTTAACAACAATTTTGAGAAGTTTACAAAGCACATTGGGAGAAGTTAGAGGAAGAAAATAAAATTGGATTAATCTTTAAGAACTCGTTAGTTATTAACCCAGATTTTATTGGGGCTAAGAATCCATCCAGAATGGTTAAAGGTTTTTCTTAGGCTTCACTTGACGAGATTGACATAAGTATAAAAATTTCATTTTCAAAGTGTGAAATTACTTATTATGACCTTATTATCTTCCAAAATATAATCATTGAATTCAACTTAAGATCATTAAAAAATTCACCATAAAAAGATAATTTTCATTAGTTTAGCTAGGGGTAGCAAGGTATATAATTTTTATTTTTATTTTTACAGAAGATAGTTTCTTATTTGATCACTTAAGGACTCAAATGTTATCAAGTAGATCACATCTACATTAATTTATTCGTATATATATTTTTTTCTTAACTTTTATAAGGCTCATCCAACCATTTTAATTTTGTCAGAATTGATTTGCTACAATGTCCAGGAAGGGTTTACAACACAACATTTTAATAACACAAATGAAGAGTTTACCATTAGTTATTGAGAAAACTATACATGGGCACAACGTTTCTACAATAAAAAAATATATAACCAAGTTGCGAACAAACTCAATAATTTGGTCAAGAAACACTACTAATCTTAGAATTTCTATAATACATTTAAATTACTCAGGACAAGCAGTAATAAACTCTTATATTTTTCCACAATAGAAAAACACATCGAGTTTTCAAAAATTATGACAACAAATACTCTACAATAACTTATACTAAGGAAATGTCCCTTCTTATAAAGTTTCCATGGGACACCTTTCCTTAGTTTTACAACATAAAACGAATTCGTACTAAGGAACTTCATAATCCAATACTAATGTTGTTTTCTAGAAGTCTTTACCTCCTTTCTTCTCACCAAAATAACCATCTGAACAAGTATTACTTATAAGTCAAGTTCATGAGAATTGAGCATGATAAAGACTACACATTGGAATAAAATGCTACAATTTATCAATATCATAAAAAAAGAACCTTTTTATTTAATGAAAAGTGGATGCCAACCTACTAATTAATAAAAATGACATTAGACAAGCTAGAAATTATACCATGTAAACAAAATTAAGGAAGGAAGACATAAGAATCCTGATAAGAACAATAGTTTTAAGGACAACCAAAGTTTAAATAAACATATTAAAAGTAGCGGTCAATGACCTGTCTAAGTCCGAAATAAGAGTGATCAAGCATATTGGGATTTCAATCATATAATCTGCATAGATTATATGATTGAAATCCAATACTCAAACATCATCAACATTTTTCCTAACTATTCCCCAGGATCAAAAAGGATTAAAAGGTTTAGAAATCCAACATCATATAGTAACTACTAGTTACCCCTTTCAAAGAAAATTTACGCCACAACTATCTTCTTACACCTAATTGCTTGCCAAGAATATACGGAGTAATTTCAAAAAGAAAAGTTCAAAACATCTAATTATCTTGCGATGCTATCTACAACATTTAAAAAGTACGATAAAGGAAATAAACCATATTTAGTAAATAAACACAATTAAAATAATCTAATGCCACCATCTTACAAAGATTTAAATTACAGTCCAAGAAATTTAATTACCCTTAAACCTGTATCAATCGAATTTAAGTAAACTGTCCCAAACGAACCATGATTATATAGGGGTTGATCAATTTAATTTCACTCAAGTAATACAAGTGTCAAAAAACATATTAATCCTTAACTCATATACCAACATCTAATGATATTTGGTCATGCCAAACTCTATAATGGTAACACTAATACCAATTTGATGCAAGTATAAAATAATAATGGTCATTAATTATTACATTATTCTCAATGATATCTTATCTTACCCATTTATAAAATATAGAGGTAACTTTAATACTCTACATCATAGATATACCCTTGTTCATACTAGAGAGTGTGGAATTGAAAATTTTAGCAAGATTCCAAACCAAATACAGCCCATATCCAATTTTGAATGAGAAAAGCTGAAGATACGACCCATTTCAACAGATAGATCTCTAATAACAAACTATGATACTACACGCTGAAAACAGGACTTTAGTACTCAAAACTCTAGTATGTAAATATATCTCTTAGGGGAAAACCTAATTTTATGGGTATCTCTTCTATACACCTCCAAGGCTGAGATACATAAACACATATCGAATTAACCAAAGTTATCAACAATCTCTCTTATAATTGACAAAAATAGAAAAGAACAACTTACAATAAGACATCTCTGAATGTTTTTTCTCTGATATTTACCACTAAACATCAATGTCTTGTAGTGGTATCACAACATTATGTACAAGATCCGTAATCCTTTTTAAAAATGGGTTCGATATATTTTATAAAACAAAATCTTACACATACAACCCTAGACAAAAAATCATAACAAGAACAAGCCAGGGTATTATCCAGTGTGTCCATTATGCTATAACAAAAACACATCCACATTTTTATACTACACCATTCTTTATTCCTTAATATCATAGGATATGCACATATTCATTTACCTCTCGGGATAACAAGGGACGCAAAGATCCATAAGAAATGAAATGATATATGAGTATATAGATAAACATATCTCAATACCCAAAATCAATAACCACAAAACACCCCACAAGCACATACTGAGAATTACCAATGCAATCATTATGCATAGGAATAAGCAACAAGAAGATGAGTAAGTCAGTCCATGCAACCATTGACATTACAGGGAAACAACAAGAATAAGTGAAAATCGTGTGCCAAAACCATTTGCAGGCCCACATCTAGTAACGAATTATCCTAAGAAACAGACTAACATAGGAAGGAAACTAAAATCATATCATTGGAGGGTGATAAAAAATTGCAAAACAACTATAAAACTCCAAGAAACTTCTAGTTCAGAAAATAAAAGCACTTCCTTTCCTGATATGATCAAAGCTAGCATAAAAAAATCAGATGGTAGAAATTATCATGTCTCATATGAGCTCCACCACTTTCGAACAATGTCTACCAGGCCCATGCAACAGTAATCAGACATACCTTCAAAATCTACTAGCTAGTCATCCAAACCTCATACACATTCATGTTGGGAAAAGGTAGGGAGATCCATTCCATAAGTGATCTATGTCTGTAGAAATGTGGTCTTAAAGACTTCAATGACATTAGGATATATAGAAAATGGGTTTACAAGAAGGCCCAAGAACAAAATGAGAGACAAGAGAAAAGAAAAACTCCACAACCTTGCAAACATCCTCCTAGCCTATGTTAAAAATGGGATGGTTAGAGTAGGGTAAGGGCATCCATCAGATCACAAAGGATATTAAATTTTTATCAATTGTAGAATCATGTGCCTCCAAAACCATGTATGCAAAGTGTGGGAACATCCACGATGCATGAAAAATGTTGATAAAATTCCTCAAAGTGATGGGGGGAAGGTCTTATGGAAACACTATGACTACAGGGTATGTACAGGAGGGCCAACAACAAAACAACCTATAAAGGTCGCCCTTACTTGCATGCACAACCAGTCCAATCCTTGGCACAAAAAACTACTACCGAGAAATAAGGAAGACAAAATGAAAAATAACAACCAACGGGTGTCCAAACTTCTTAGTTTTCCTTTTCAGGCATACACGTAGCTAGGAAAAAATGGTAGCTTTGATACAAGTATGGTCATCCAATGACACATGTTGGAGAAGAGACTTTTGTCAAATGTTGCATTTACGAGTGCCTTGGAATAAAAGGATACAAAAAGTTGAAAAAATGAAAAGGGAGAGGAAATATTGACAACATGCTTGAGAGTTCAGAGTCTTTTCACAAAGACACACTAAAATTTTTCCAATCCCATGTAGCCAACAATTGCCAACTAGAAGATAAAAATGAGGCAGGAAGCACCTAACCCCACTCCCATTTTCCAATTCAAAACTATGTTTTAGCAGGTAAGGTTCAAATCAGTGCCAGAAAGAATTGAATTTAGTTAATGAAGCCACGTGTTTGGGATAGTCGCTACTAGGGAGGATAAGGGAGCACCTTAAATACATTGTCAATAATTCGTTTCCCTTCTCAAAAAAACTAAAAAAAAAGTCCCCTATAATTTGACACCACACCAAAGGGAATTACATTCTCCTCCCCTTAGAAAGCATCATTCTCGATGTAGGATAATGCCACCAAAATAAAAAGGAGTAAAAAATCAAAAGATGGACAAGGGAAATAATTCTTCCTATGGTTAAAATTTCCTATCATTAAGGCACGGCTACAAGGTAGTCTTAGGAATTTTGACATAATATTTAAGTTTCTTTTTTCTGTGAAGATTCACAGTTTACTCTTCACCATTTAATTAATCTCTCTTCATTTTTATTATTCCTAACTTAAGTTCCTTAGATTTGATTGTTATAAATTTTTAGTTTATTCATTCTTATGGGCGCCCAACAGAAATTGATATCAAAATACCATATCAGAGTCATACATACCACTAAAGGTTCATAGGACAATTTCACATACTATCACAACTTAACCAAACCATGAGAGCTTAACCAAACCATGGAAGGAAAACACACATGATCCCCATAACATAGTACTGGATACACATAGATGAACAACATAGGAATACTCAGACATAAGTGTAGTATAAAACCTAAAATTACCACAATCTCATAGATGAAGATATCACATAACTTAGAACAATAACTGTAGATACATAATGTCAACAAGGGAATCAAGGCTGTATCCACAACATCTAAAAACATAACCAAATCACATGAGTACACATACATCAAAAAACTACTCCCAAAGCATCAAGACAACTCTGTATACCTCCCAAAGAATGAATCACATGCAAAAAGATCTCTTATGCCTCCCTCAAGTCTCTTATGCCTCCCTCAAGTATTGTATGCCTCCCTCAAGTCTCTTATGCCTCCCTCAAGTAGTAATAAATAAATAATTTTTCCTTTTCCCTCCCCAAATAGGTCGGTTTCCCTATGGCCCTAGGCACATAGAGTCCAGACACCCCTAACCCAAGTCACATAATAAATTGTGGCTCAACAACCTACTAGTTATCTGTAACTCCTAGGGGTGTACCCCCATACAATGAAGTGGGTCCATAGGTCCAACCATTCCATTGTGCAACCTATGACCCTATTCCACACATCACGACAATAGAACCAACATAGCAATCTGATTCAAATGCCAAGTGGAAAAGTACAAGCCTTAGGAAATGTGGTAAAATTTAAAATTTTAAATGAAGATTCAAATCCAAGAATTTTTTTTGGCCAAGTAGCCATAGGTAGTGCAAAAACCCCCATGTTAGTACCACAAACCAAGGAAATTCCCAAAATATAAAACATGAAAATCAAGAAAAATGTTGGTCCTTGCAGAAATAACATAAAAAGTTCAATTTACAAATAAAATACACATATAAGAATAACACATTATAATGACTATGTGTCCTTATCTAACCATCAAGGGGTATTCCACGAGTTTTTGGCACTCAGAACATCAAGCCTTGGGTCATAAAATAACATATCACTAGTAAAATTGTCATCTTCTCTATTTAAATCATCCCGCAACCACTTTGACAAGGATAAACATAGTCATAGCTACACTTAGGTTTCATCCATACAATAACCACAAGGAGAGAGAAAAATATGAGCACAGGTCATCATCTATTGATCTAAAGGTCAACGTGAGTTATTGGCCCATGGTACACATTTCCTCACTCCAAACATATACTTTTACTGATTTCCCTCAGTGTCGGGTAGCATAAGGTTCAGAACATAACATACAATTACATCACTAACACAATGGTGGTTCACGCACCTTACCATAACATCTTACGCATGACACCAATATAGGGTATATCACATTCATTACATTCATGTTTTACCACACACCACCTCACCACATACTGCACCCCAAGTGTAATCACTATACAATAGGGATCATATGCACACCATGTGTCCCTAAATATTGACATGAATAATTACATATCACACAAATTACAATTATGATGAGAGTAATTACAACATACAGTCAGCTTCAATATAACATGGTGACACACACATTTCTATACAAGGACATCATCATGAAATATAGTTCACTACAAATCCACCTTGTCATAAAACATATCAACACACCCATGCATCACAAACACCTAAAGAATGCAACACTCCCAAAACAACAATCACATTCCTTTCACACACACAAAAAGACAATGTTTCACACTCAAATTCTAAGATTCATTACAATGAGGGAGAATACCCTCATCTCCAACATATCAACATGCAAACAGTTACACACTATGTGACATACACAACATTTGCGCTAACAAATATCACTCCGTTTAGAACATAATGAACATCACGCTTAAATGCACATTACTCTTCCAGTCACCACCACCACCACCATGCACATAGGCTGATTACGGAGTTCGGCAATAGCCTACGTCTTCAGGTTCTTGTAGAGCATTAACCTCGCACTAGATCACCAACTTGTAAGTATACCATGTAGTTTGTTACACACCTAAATACAACTAATTGAACTTTTAAAACTTGCCTAAAACAACACTCCATGACTTACTTCGATGGATACATCGAAAACACATTTCGGCCAGACCGAGCTCACAACCTTCTCTGGAGTACCTGCAAGCTCTGTGGCGCTAATGGGCCACATTGGAAACAAGGTATTAACATCCAAACTCCATCAAGTAACAATTCAATGTACTCTTGAACAAGGATACATAGGTCACTATTACAATAAAAGCCTAGTTACGACTTTAGGTCTTTTCAATGGTGTAACTTGGCCTTTAAAAAGGTCTTATGTACTCTCCTAAAAAAATGCATTCAGACTCTT
The DNA here is from genome assembly GCA_019776745.2 of Taxus chinensis. NCBI lineage: Eukaryota > Viridiplantae > Streptophyta > Pinopsida > Cupressales > Taxaceae > Taxus > Taxus chinensis. The sequence continues at coordinate 813,659,793 of CM034148.1, forward strand.
TGACATTGACGCTCTTGAAGAATCAAGCTTGTGAGTCACACAATTCTCTTTACAGAGGTAGAAGGGTCGGGTCCCTTTTATACTATAGAATAATTAACTTAATACCAAGTTTTGTGCTTAAACTCCTTATCACCCAGCTCATATCTCAATCCACCGAGCTTAGGTGAGTTGGACTAAAGGCATTCGGGCTTGGTTGCTAATGGGTCACGTGGTTACATAATCCACGACTCATTGGACTATGCTGCCGAATCTGGTCTCCTTTATGCCATTTCACAAGGTGCCACGAGCAAGCTCCAGTTGAAGGCACTGTACCATTGTAGTTCAGCACTCTAACCTCGTGTGTCACTAAGGATCAAACATTTAACGGCAATTTTCGAGAAGCCTTGTACGAATGGTCCTTCGGACCTCTCTGTGTAGACCGAAGAACCTCAAATTCGATGTCATGCTTCACGATCTCAGTAGTCATTAGCTAGGAGTCCACTTGAACCTAAGAATCTATCCATAATCATAAAAGCCCCTCTCTTAGGCATATAACCTTTGACTGAGTCTTTTTCCATAGGTATAGGAGGTTATCCCATATCATTCAGGGAGTGTGAGATAGATTGAATGGCTTCCTAAATAGCCTTTCCTCCAACTTATTCATGACCGTGATTATCTGAGCCAACATATCCCAATCATTGATTTCACCTTAAGTATCAAACAAGACATTTCACCATAAAAGGCTCTATCTTACATTAGCTCGGTTAGATAGGGCTCACCGAAGGTATACAATATTTCATTTTCACCCATTCAATACAATTACAGACTCGCTCCGTAGCTTGGTATCCAACTCGCTGAGGACTGGCTAATGTTAGTAAAGTGGATGGCAGGCTACATTACGTGGTGGCATATGAGGACCCACCACGTGGCAATTTTATTTTGCGTTTCATTGACAAAAGATAATTTCTTCAAGTTGAAGACTGGAGGCCTGAAAATGTCGACCCATGTTTATCACATCTACATTACTTTGATTCATATATATATATATCACCATTCTTAAGTTTTCTGAAATGATCCTCCAGATCAAATAGATAAACTGCTTAAAATTACATATGCTGACAATGTCCAAGCAGGATTTACAGCTACAATGGAATTAAAACCCTAATTGCAAGAGAAGAGAATATCAAGACTTAGTTGATTTCACAATTGATACACGGGCACAGTGTTACCAGACTAGACAGACTATTCATGAACTAGGTTGTGAGGAAACTAATTGATTTACAAGAATGTCTTAAAATAATTAGTGTTCGACTGAATCGGATATGACAACATGGACTGGGGCGCACTGGATTAGGTCTGGGGCGCCTAGGGAAACTAGAGCCCTCCAACTTCTCTATAAAACCCGTGATTGTGAAAGACCTACAATAAATTGATCATTCTTACTTATGAACTTCACAAGATTACAAACCAAAGAAACCTCTAAAATTGTTTCCCACGCTTTTGTGTCACATTACTAGCCATGTACATAATTATCAGCATGAGTAATTCTAGATAGAGAACTGAGAACCTGATAAAGACCCCACAAACAAATCACAATGCTACTAGTAATCAATATCATAAAATATGCAACCTGGGGATTGGAACTGATCCCGAAGGTCACCCGACTGCCGTGAACTAAATGACTGAGCAGTGCACTACATTTTAGACATACTATGTAGTATACTTGTGTGTGTGTGCAAGAATCATGGCCTAGGCGAGCCATCTTGAATGCAATATGTACATTGTTTAAGCGACATCAAAATTTTAACTAAAGATGTAGCAATGTAGGATCAGATGATGTGGATAAGTCCAAAATTAACTGTCCCCTCCTATTCGGGTATGTCAATCATTAAATCGCATAGTCCCTTATCCCTTGAATAAAGCTAAATCGGATGACTTTGATGCATCTTGAACATTCCTTCCTGGATGCAACCTTACGAGTGACAGTAGCAGATGCTTAGAGCTTGGTCCTATAAATCTGACGATCACATAGCTTTACCATTATGTATAAGACCCTTGCTTGAATTTCACAATTAACAACTAGAAGGCCGACCCATAAGAAAACTAAGATGCTTGCCAAGAAGATACAAAGTAGGCCCAAAAGAGGCGAGCAAGATACAAAGATGTTGGGGGCATCTTGCCATGCTATGTAGGATAGTAAAAAGCCTAAGGTGTTAGTGTCCTGGCTGGGCACTGGTGTCTAGAGTAAATCAACAAGATGAAATAGAAAAGTATTGATTGGGTTATCAGGGTGTAAGAGACCAGAAAGAAGATTGCAGTCCAATCAATTTAATTAGCCTTAAACCTATATCAATAGAATTTAAATAAAACCATCCCAAAGGATCCAGGATTATATAGGGGTCGATCAATTTAATTTCACTCAAGTAATACAAGTGTCAAATAATATTAATCCTTAATTCATATACCAACACCGATGATATTTGGTCATGCCAAACTCTATATTAATAACACTAATACCAATAAGGTGCAGGTATAGAATAATACTGGTCATTAATTATTACATTATTCTCAATGATATCTTATCCTACCCATTTATTAATATACAGTTAACTTAAATACTCTACATCATAGATATACCCTTATCCATACTCAAGGTGGGCAATTGAACATTTCAGTAGGATTCCAAACCAAACCCCCCAACAATTCTAAACGAGCACAGCTAAACAACTACCCATTCCAACCAAATAGATCTCCAATAATGAACTAAGATACACAACTCGACAACAAGCAACTACATGTAATAGAAACTCTAGGATTTAGTTATAGTATGTAAATATATCTCTCAGGGGAAACCATAGTTTTATGGGTATTTATTCTATACACCTAAATGCCTAGATACATAAACACATATCGAAATAAAAAAAGTTATCAACGATCTTTCTTATCATTGACCCAAATAGAAAAACAAAAACAACTTATAGTAAGACATCTCTTAATGTTTTTCCCTTATATTTACCACTAAACATCAAAGCCTTGTAACGGTATCACAATAGTAAATACGAGATCTGTAATCCTTTTAAAAAATTGGTTCGATATATTTTATATAACCAAATCTTACCCATACAACCATAGACACAAATTTCATAGAAAGACCAAGACAGGATATTATCCAGTGTGCCCACTATGCAATAATGAAAAACACATCTGCAATTTTATATTAAGCCATTCTTTATTCTTAATATCATAGAATGTGCACAGATTAGTTTACCTCCCATGATAACAAGGGACAAAGAGATTGTAGTGCCCACTTCCCTTTGACACCTTTTGCTCTGATTTTTATACTGTCGACTACACTTATGGACATTGTTGTAGCCTTTTGATTTAGCATGATACGAGAATTTACAAATACTGGACTGTTGTTGATTTCGATTCATAGATGATGCATGTGGATTATTAGAGACATATTATATTGATGATTGATATGATGTGGACATGGTTATTTATATATATTTCTGACATGCAATATACTTTTTTCGCCATGAGTAGGCTTTGATAATTGAATTAATGTTGCGATCATTTCGAAATGGATGAAACGTTGGATAGAAATGTTGCTAGAAAGATGTAAATGATTCATAATTTCCGCAATGATATACATTCGTTTATAGATGTTTTTAGATTATATTGCATATTTTGGCAAGGATTTTTTAATGCGGCCACGAGGCTGAAGAAGGTATTATGTGTTTTGCAGGTAGATATATATATATACACAACATCATTGGGGGGGTTGGATACCAACCGCATTGGAATTGTAGATGAATTCAACTAGGGTCACCATGGCAACATGTAATTGTGTGTGTGTTAGAATTATTTGGTTAGGGGAAAATTGTGAACTAGGGGTCATGTGTTGTTTTTGGTTTATTTCCCTTTTATTAATGTCAGTATGTGTTGCTTTCAGTGATATAATTTATGTATTCTAATTATTTAGTTTTTATGTATGTGTTTTCCCCTTTATCTTAGTGCATCTAAGTGACCTATTAAAGTAATTAAATCTTGTCCTAAACTAATTAAAAATGCGACAAAAAGGAGTTCGTTTATTCGACTTTATTTTCTCTTGGATTTTTTGTTTTGTGTTGAATGCTTGAGATTTTGAGTGATGTACACTCTACCCTTCATGGGAAACTCGAATTTGGCCTTAAGTGCCAATTTTGAAGACTTGTGGGACAAGTTAAACTTTTCCCACACCTCTTAAATTGTCATACCAACCCTACCTATGGGTTGGGGGTAAAAATTTAGACCCATTAGGTGTTTTGGGAAAATAAAAAGGTCAAATGTTTATTGCTCTTTCTTTCAAGTAATTAATTTTGTCCTTAGAGGGGTGTGGGCTTAGTTTGTGTGTGTAACTATCTTTCCATTCCTCTAACAAACCAATTTATGGTGCATTGGGGTTGAGGTTTGACTTCTTAGGTGGAGTTTAGGATGAGTGATGTGGCATCCTACATGGAGCCACCTCATCCTCCTCTCTCCCTTTTCTATTTATTAGAGTTCTTTTTCTTGTTTGTGGGTTACTTTAGTATTTTGTGCTCTTGTGTTTTCGAAGAGTAAGATGATTTTTTGGAGAGCTTGTGGATTGGTTGGTGCTTCTGGATGCTTGCTTGGTATTGAGGAGCTTGGAGGCTTACTCTTGGAACAATATCTACTATGGAAAGGTAGGAGCTTCACCTTGCTTATGTTATGCCTTATTTTGTGTGTTATGTGTTTGTATTGTGTATTGTTTTCTTTAGAATGCTTGTTGGCTATGGGTAGATTTCCTCAGTTGGGAGTCAGAGGAGACTATGGGGAGTTTTCTTGTAGGGAGGCATAAGAGTTTACTTTCTTATTTAGAAGGAATTTGGGTTGGGTGCCCCACCTAGGATGAGGAATGCTTGTATTTCATACTTGTTTCTTTTAAGAGGGAGGCATAAGAGTATGTGGGAGGTATAAGGGGTACTTGAGGGAGGCATAAGAGTATGTAGGGGATTTGAGATATGCATTGGAGGCATTAAGTTGGGGACCCATTCCCATTGGGAGGCATAAGTAGCCTCCCCAAAGCTCTTGCTCTTTTGGCTTTGATTTTACTCTTTGTTTTGTTGTTTGTTCTTCTTCTTCTTGTGTTGTTGTTGTTTTGAATGTGGTTGAAATGTTGTGAAATATTTTCCAGTATTGTGGAAGCTTGTTGTTTCCATGTGTTGAAATAATTTCCCATTGTGATGTGGTTGGGGCTCGAGGGCCAATGAAGAGGATGGTTTCTCCTCTTCATTTGTTTTTTTGTTGGATGGAGAGTGTTACCTCTCCCCCCATTTTGTTGTGAATCAAACAAATCTTGGAGGAGCTATCTTGTGGAGTTGTGGAGCTTGGATTGTTTTTGGAGACCTTGTGAAACTTCCTTGGTCTTGTTCCCACTTAGAGTGGAGAAACTTGAGATATTGTATTCTATTACTTGCTTACATTATTGTATTATTTCCCACATTGAGTGGAAAAACATTGTAATAATTACTTGGAGAAAGATTGCATTTCAATATTTGTATATTATGCAAGAGAAAAAATCAAAATCACTGTATTGTGCAAAAGATTATTTGGAAGTTGCATTGTGAAAAAGAAAGCTACTTTCATAGTGAGGTTGTAATGTTGTAAATTAGAAAGAAGGAAATATAGAAGTTGTAAGAAGTTGAACTTGTATGCATAATAAACTTGAATGGAAAAATAAAGTTATTATAGCTATTTTGAATGTATTTACATTGTGGTGAAATGAAAGAGAGAGCAAGTTTGAATATATTGTATTTAGAAATGTTGATTTTTTTCTAGAAAGAAAATGGCAATGTAAAGCAATAGATTTAGATACTTTTGTTCTTTAAATGGAAAGAAAAAAAACTAGATGAACATAATAGAATGAGTTTGTAAGTAGATGTGTTCTTCATTGGTTTAACTAGCTTCTAAATATGAGTATATTTAACTAGGGAATGGACAAACAAATTGAAATATCAAAACTAGAACATTTAGATGTACCTATATAGGATCAAAATGCATTTTAAAACCTTTTTGTAACTTTTAGATTTTGTAAAACTCTTGAGTTTTAGGTTATGTTATTTCAAAAAAGGGGCCGCTACTTTTTGCAAAGCGGTGGTCCTATAACCACCACTCAGGCTAAGGGGATGGTCTCAAAACCGTCACTTTCTAAGGTGGTGGTCTGTGGTTTGTCACCCAGGCAGGGTGGCATTCCCAGGACTGCCGGTCTACTCTGGGCAGCAGTTTTGTCACTTGCGACAAAATTTTTCGGATCCTCTCCTGTCCGTAAATTTTAACTGGTTCAATCTAATTTATAAGTTGTAAAATTTATCTAATAAATACCAGCAAGAAATACAATGATTAAAACCTTTGGATTGGGAAACAAAACCTTCAAATGGTGGATTAAAACTTTTCTTTTTCATTTATAACAATGGGGTAGGGTCTACCCCAAATTTGAAAACCCAAATATAAATGGTTTAGAATAAAACCAAATTGGGGAAAGAGATCCCTCCCAATCCTTAAATGAAAATGGAAACAACATTAAACCTTCAATCTAAACCTTCTAAGCTTGGTCCTTGTAGAGTCCTCCATGATTTCTCCTCTGTAACCTACATTTTTCAAAAAGGAAAATGGACCAAATGAGGAAAATGGAATAAAGGAAGGGTTTAATAAGAATGCTTATGGAATTTTAAGGGGTTGTTTGTAACCCTAGGATCTTATGGTTAAAATTGATTTGATCCAAGGGTGGAGGACCAACCCTACCTTTGTTAGGAGAAAATGGATTTTACTAATGTTTCCTTCAAAGCCTTAGGGGTATGTGTAATTTTGGAATGGGGCCATTTTATTTCCTTAGAGTGTTAAACCTTTTTTAGTCCTTATGAAGCTTTAGTTAGTAATAAAAAGACTCTAAGTTATTAAGATAATGTTTTTATATTAATTGGGTAAGAGGTTAACCCTATTATGAATTAACATTATTAAGGAGAAGAAAACATTTAATTAAGTAAATTAATTCTTTGTACCTTTCTAGTGAATATTTGTTTAATAGACCTTAAAGATGAATTAGAAAATATGTTAACCTTCTAGTAGACTTGTTTCTTAAACTATAGGGTTGAGTTTAGTGGTGTAAGGTAGTCATTGTACCCTAGGGGATTAACATCCTGGTAACCTGTTTTATCCTTCTACCTTGTTCTTGAAAAAAAAATGTTGCGAAATTCAGGTTACGTATTGAGAGTTAACGTTTTTTAGAACATCGTTTTTGACGGGTGTTACATTTGGTATCAGAGCAGTGGGTTCAAAGATTAGACCCTTGGGCACAGTAGAAAACATGAAGACATGAAAATTTTAACCTAGTGCAATATTGTTTCTTTAAATCTAGAAAACCACACCATATGATAAATAACAAAATTTTAGAAAACTTAGAATATTGAAACATAACCAAAACGATGAACTAACTCTCACCTTGGGTTGTGCAGGAGGCGTGGACTAGATGAGGGTTATTTTCACATAGACCTAGGTAAATAACCTCCAAATTAGGAAATAACGGCCATTCTTCCTCATATTTTATAAACGATTCAGGATTTCAATGCCAATATATGCAGAGGGTCTGTCATCACAAATCTGGTGCTATGATAATTCTCCACTGGGAACTCATCATGCTATGATTATTTATTAATGCACAAATTTTCATTTGGTGGATGTAATCTGAAAACACAACAACATACATAACAAAAGAATACCATAGACTATGATACGAAGGAATGATGACAAATCTGAAATATAAATGTAAATTATAATATCAACATGAAATTGTTACAATCTCACCCATGAGGTACTTTAAGTGTTACCAAATCCACTTGTCTTCCAACAATAACTATGGGAGAAACTTCACAATTACACTTCTTAATGGCTTCTTTAACACACCTTCTAAATGATGGCTTCCTTCACACACTTACTCATACAATATTTCTCACTACTTCCTTCTATGCTACATGAGGGGGTTGGCCTCTCTATTTATAGAACTTTCAGGCTTATCCACCTTATCTCTAAGATAGGATAAGAAATATACTCTGCCGAATCATATTCCATACCTTAATTCTTATCTTTACATGTAAGCTTATCTTTTAAGATAAGATAAACCTTATCATTTCACATGGGTTCCACATTTTTAGACTTTTTACAAATAAAATACATAAAATATTTATGACCTCACTCCTTGTCCTTATTACCAATATAATATTTCTAATTCCTAATCATGTAGACCCTACTTCTCTACTTACCCTAACTTTGACATTTTAACATTACTGAACCACTTATGAAAAATATTTAATTTTTACCACAACATTCCTATTTTACTTTGACTGGTACCGTACTATACACTATTGGCGGCATCATACCAACAACACCACTATCTTCTATTAGACGCTACTACTAATTATACTTAACAACATCCTATTCCTAATACATACATTAATGAAATAGAAATTACAGAGGAAAATTTTAGTGTCAATACCTTCCCCCTTCCTAGCTTCTACTCCCTCTTCGGAGTAGACTATTATAGTGCTTTGAAAATATTTAACTTTTCGTGGTTGACCCATTTTATAAAGGGAGTGCCATCCAATTCCTCCAGTCGATATGTACCATTTTCATACACAACTACTATTTTGTAGGGCCCCATACATTTAGGAAGAAATTTTTTCTGCCTTCTTTTTTTGTATCTAGAATCATATACTAGAACCAAGTCATTCACATGAAATGGAGACCAATGAATCTTTTGATCAAAGTATTCCTTCTACTTCATTTTATTCTTGTAGCTTGTATCATTCGCTATTTATCTCATTTCCTCTAGAAAATGAAGATGTACCAACCTTTCTTTTACTGAATCACTTTCATCCATCCTTTCATTTTTCATAACTCTCACAGTGGGAATATCAAACTCAATAGGAAGAACTGGATCAATGCCATAAGCCAACTGAAATGGGGAGTATCCTGTTGCTGACTTTGATGTTGCCCTATATGCCCACAATGCTGCATGAATCCTTTTATCCCACTTATGTACTTACAAGGCTACATCTTTTGCTAGAATTTGACACAACACAAAATTTGTTCGTTCCACCTGTCCATTTGTGCTTGGCTTGTATGTTGTTGCCTTCCTGTGCTTAATAGAAAACTTGTTGACTAGGGCTTCTACCACCTCATTAATGAAGTGGCTTCCTTGATCTATTAAAATTTCTAATGGAACAACCAAATCTGGTGACAATGCGTTCATATATGAACCTTGCCACTTCATCCATGGAAGCTGTTTTCAATGGCCTAACTTCAACCCACTTGGTTAAATAATCTGTGGCAACTACAATATACTTATTTTGATGTGGGGTAGTTGGAAGTGGACCTATAATATCTATTCCCCACTTTTCAAAGGGACCAAGTGGAAGAATAGGGCATAATGGAGCTGATGAAGTCTTACGGTTACCATGTGTTTGACAAATATCACATGTCTTACAATAATTATAACAATATCTAAAAAGAGTGGGCCAGTGATAACCTGCATCCAAGATCCTTCTTACTGTAAGTTGTCCAGAGAAGTGTCCTCCACATGTACCATTATGGAATTATTCTATCAGCTCCTTCCCTTGATCATGTCCAACTGCCCTCTTGTACTATCCATCAAGTCCTATTCGAAATAATACTCCATGTAGAATAGAATATGGATGACTGGATTGAGTAATCTTCCTCTTAGTCTTTGCATTGGCACCATCAAGAAACTTGAATTCATTCAGATAATTCCAAATATCTATGTATTCACTAGGGATTGTGTCAAGGGATAACAATGTTGCATCTGGGAAATCATCATCATCACAAGATGAACCTAAACCATCATAGGCTCGAGAGAGTGCATCTGCATTGACATGCTTCTTTCCTGGCCTATCTATAATATCAAATTCAAATTCTTGTAGCAAAATTATCCATCTTGCTATCCTCCCTGATGGGTTAGGCTTATTTACAATATATTTTAGAGCCTGATGATCTGTTACAACTAGAAATTTCTTCCCTAGCAAGTAATTTCTAAACTTCTTTACAGCAAAAATGATAGCTAGAGCCTCTTTTTCTGTTACAGTATAATTTACCTCAGCACTACTCATTTGTCTGCTCCCAAAGTAAACTAGATGATCATTCCCATTTTCATCCTTTTGGCTCAGAGTACTTCCTAGTGCTACATCTGAGGCATCAGTATACACAATGAATGGCTTGCTCCAATCTAGATTCTTTAAAATAGGTGAAGACACCAAAGCTTCCTTCAGTTGTTCAAAAGTTTCATGTGCCTTCTTTCCTGGTTCATAAGTAACATCCTTCTTCAAGAACTGGGTTAGTGGCTATGCAATCTTTGAGAAATTCTTGATGAACCTTCTATAGTAACCCACATGGCCTAAAAATGATCTCAACTTACTTCTATTCATAGGAAATGGTAACTCTTTGATTTTTGAAACTTTATCAGGATCAGTACCAATACCATCTTTGGATACAACATGCCCTAACAAAACACCTTTAGAACATCCAAAGACACACTTTGTAGGGTTTAGTGAGGCTTGTGCTTCATCTAAACTTTGAAATGTTGTCTCCATCTAGTGCAGGTGGTCCATCTTACTCCCATAGATGCAAAAATCATCCAGAAATACTCTGATGAAGTTCCCAATGTAGGGTTCAAACACCCTATTCATCAATCACTGGAATGTTGCCAGAGCATTATACAACCCAAAAGGCATAACTCTATAAGCAAACGTTCCCCAAGGAGTGGTGAACATGGTCTTCAGCTGATCTTTCTTTGCTATATGAACTTGGTTGTATCCGCTATATCCATCAACAAAACTATAGCACTCCTGGCCAGCTACTTCATCCAAGATCTTATCTAAGAATGGAAGAGGGTAATGATCCTTCTTTGTTGCCTTGTTGAGCTTCCTCTAATCAACAAAAATGCGTAGCTTCCCATTCTTTTTTATTGAGATCACAATGGGAGAAACCCATTCTGAATTCTCCACAACAAATATGAATCCTGCATCAAGCAACTTATCTATTTCTTCTTTTACAGTCTTGGAAAAATTAGGATTCATTCTATATGGCATTTTCTTTATGGGCTTAGCACCATCTACCAGCTCAATAGAATGTTCTACCCAACTTACTTGATGGAGTTCCTTGTAATCAAAAGTGAATAGGTGTATGTACCTTTGAAAGAGCTAGAGGTAGGATTCCTTCTCACTCTCCATCACAACATCACCAATATTTATTTGTTGGAGACAATCATTCAATTTCTTCTTCAGATAATTTTATGGGTTCATGAGTCAGTGTGACTGGAAGGATATCCATGACTGAAACATCAACCTCACTTTCTTCATCTTTTGTGTCCACTTCACTGGTACTAGAGTAATCAGAGGATGTCCAATCATCAGTTTCATCACTTGAATCCACAGGTTCTGCCTTATGATGCCGAGGGATCACGTTTATCTTCACCCTCTCTCTGCCATGTCCAAGTGTCATGAAGCCTTCATTCTAGTAGTTTCTCGCATGAACTCTCCTTAGCCATGGCCTTCCCAATAACATTGGGTACGCAACAGTACCATTTTTCATCACCTGAAAGTCTACCACACATACAACACCCATAATAGATATTGCCACATTTGAAACAACACCTTCAGGTTTAGTTTTTCCCTTATTTAATGACCTTAACATAAGTGTTGAGGGGCGATCAATTTTTAAACCCAACATATTCATTACAGACTCGTTCATTACATTAACTACAGCACCTCCATCAACTAAGACATCATGAATTGAAATACCATTACATAATACCTCAACTTATGGAGCATAGGGATCCGCCTCTGCCTCCAAAATAGGGACCTCAACCTCCTTCCTTCATCGAGCATTAAGTCCACTTTACAGCTCCCGCCTCTTCTCAAAAGACATAGCGAGAAGTTGACCATAAGTAATATTTGTAGGACTTTTGGATAGATCTTCTAAGATGGAGTATGGTCCTTTTTCCTGTGAAATCAGAAAATCCTACACACCCAACTTCCTTCTCCTATGTTTCTTACTAGTTTCTCCTTTCATCTTCTTAGGATCATTTCCATCTTGCTTATCTTTTTCTTTCTTTCTTTTTGTTACAAACACATCTGCTTCATTATTTATGCTCCTATCTGTTACATCAAAAGAATTCACAGGTGCTTTTCATTTATCATTATCTCTTTTACCAGATGTAGAAGCTCTATCTGGACAATTATGCTTATAATGACCCTTTTTATGACAACCATAACATACAACTTCAGAAATATTTCTTTTTGGACCTCTATCTCATCCCTGAGAACTAAATTCTTTTCTTTGAAGAAGATTAATAGTTAATTGGCCCATCTTCTTGAGCAGATCTTCATACTCAGTAGATGTACTAGGATAAATATTTATGCTCACCGAGAGTGGTTGTGGATTCTGGACCAAAGGTGTTGGTACAGGCTCTACCTTAGCAACAATTTCTTTGGGATCTTCTTCCATGCTTTCTTATTTCCTTCTTGTAATATCCTGTTCTTTTTCGAGGGTCGCTGGGTGGTCATACTTCACTCATTTTCTAATATCTTGCTTCATCCCAAGAATGAAGTGCTTATAGAGGAGATTATTCACTCCATTCATCAACCCATCAGTTAATCCTTCCTTTCAGATCTGGGCATTGAGCTTCCTCCTTAGGTCTAGAATAGGAGCATGATAATCCCTTATCTTCTCCTTCTCTCCTTGGGATAGCTTTGTAATATTGATCATGAGATCTTCATATTTCTGTTGTTCACCAAATTTTTCAAGAAAAATTTTAGTTAATAAATCCCATGAGTTTTTCACACTATCACCTACTATTTCAAACCACCTAAGGGCTGAACCATCTAAAAAGGTAGGAAAAAAATCAGTCCATTATTCCCTTCTTATGAGACTATTACAAATATAAGATCATTTAAACTCTTGAATGAAAGAGGAAGCATATTTATTAGATTGGGTGGAAAAAATAGGAATATTTCCCATTTTCAAAAGTAACCACAATGAAATACCAACCCACAAGTACAATCAATAAGACTTATGTGCAAAAATAATTGGAATCACTATAATAGAAAGTGACCTTACAGCTTTCTAAAGTAAAATAGAAATGACCATTGTAAACTATGGTAAAACTTGACTTACTATGGTAAAAACTCACTTTACTATGGTAAAAACTATTCACAGTAAAAAGTGAAGTTACTGTAGAAAATACTATTCACGGTACAAAGTGAAGTTACTATGGTAAATACTATTCACAATAAAAAGTGACTTTACCATGGTAACTACTATGCACAGTAAAAACAAGGTTATCCTCCAAATGATTTTTGACTAAGTGGAAATATTTCTCTAGAAAATCCACCATTGAGGAATGGTCCTGGCCACGGAACCAAAATGTCATAACTAATTTGGTGCTATGATAATTCTCCACCGGGAACTCCTCATTCTATGATTATTTACTTATGCATAACTTTTCATTTGGTTGATGTAATGTAGAAACACAACAACAAACATAACACAAGAATACCATAGACTATGACATGAAGGAATGATGACAAATCTGAAGTATAAGTGTAAATTATAATATCAACCTGAAATTGTTACAATTTCACCCATGAGGTACTTCAAGTGTTACCAATTCCACTTGCCTTCCAACAATAACTATGGGAGAAACTTCACAATTACACTTCTTAATGGCTTCTTTAACACACCTTCTAAATGATGGCTTCCTTCACACACTTACTCATACAATATTTCTCACTACTTCCTTCTATGCTAAATGAGGGGGGTGGCCTCTCTATTTATATAACTTTCATGCTTATCCACCTTATCTCTAAGATAGGATAAGAAATCTACTCTGCCGAATCATATTCCATACCTTAACTCTTATCTTTACATGTAAGCTTATCTTTTAAGATAAGATGAACCTTATCATTTCACATGGGTTCCACACTTTTAGACATTTTACAAATAAAATACACAAAAGATTTACGACCTCACTCCCTGTCCTTATTACCAATATAATATTTCTAATTCATAATCATGTAGACCCTACTTCTCTACTTACCCTAACTTTGACATTTTAATATTACCGAACCACTTACGACAAATATTTACTTTTTACCACAACATTCCTATTGTACTTTGATTGTTACCATACTATACATTATTGGTGGCATCATACTGGTAGTGCCATTATCTTCTATCAGACGCTAATACTAATTATACTTAACAACATCCTATTCCTAATACATACATTAATGAAATAGAAATTATGGAGGAAAATTTTAGTGTCGAAATGTCCCTTAGAGGATGGCTTGCTAAACGGGATATGGAGCCATCCGTTGAGGCTAGGGCATCTCCTCGATACATCAAGGAGAATGGGGAAAATAACTTCCACGTGGAGTCACTTAGGGAAGGGTCACCACAGAGAGGTCATGGAGATAGGATTTCAAGACATAGGGACAGATCTCAGAGCCCTAGACAGAGGGAGGAGCACGTAGAGAGACCTAAGGCCCATCAGTTGTTGGCTGCAGACCATATTAGAGAGATCATAAAGCTACGGCCATGTCATTATTCTGGAGATACAAGAGGTTTTCGGGAAAAGGCTTGGTTGGTGATGCTTCAAGCTCTACCCTTGTACTAGCAACATAAAAGCTCATGTTGCGATCCATCTTCTAAGGAATGGAGCAGGAGTATGGTGGAGGACTGAGGAGTAGAAGCTCCATGTTGATATGGAGACAATTACCTAGGAGATTTTTGAGGAGTGTTTCAAGAGTAGGTATTTTTCCAGGAGGTTTATTCAATAGCGGATAGATGAGTTTCATGACCTCCGCTAGGCATCTATGACTATAGCCAAGTATGAGAGTCGATTTCTGGATCTACTTCAGTATGTCAACTATATGTAGGATGAGTAGGTATGGATTCACAGGTTCATTTGGAGCCTGAATTAATATTTGGGTGGCGTAGTGCACATTCACTTCCCACAGACATTAGCAGAGGCCATAGAGAAGGCCTATATTATAGAGGAGACATGGGGGAAGAAATAGTAGGCTAGAGAAAAATTTCAGAACCACATCCAACAGATGTAGGATAGCAGATCGAGGGGTTTAGTTCCTCCTCCTCATGGTGGATAGAGTTTGGGACAGTCTTCCTTTAGGCCACCTCAATAGCCACCTCAGTAGAAGTAACAAACCTTCCCACCTTACATACCTCCTCATAGATTAGATGCAAAGAGGGTGTGGAGTATGGGACCTCCTACTAGGAGTTCCATTAGGATACAGGGTGCACAGAAAGCTCAGTCAGTAGGAGCTCGTCAGCAGAGACCTCAGCAGTCCATAGTCGGGTCATCAGGATCCATAACACAGACATCTAGAGTACCATCTGGGGAAGCATCCCATTGGAGAGGACCAAACAACTGTTATGGTTATGGTGTTGCTAGACATCATTAGAGAGAGTGCCCATAGAACCCTAGCAACAAGGGTAAGACACAAATCTCAGAGCCTACTATGGGAGATATGGCATGGAGTCATTAGATCTATGCAGTGGTCTAAACCACCAGTTTGAGCACTAGAGTACCAGTGATAGAGATGACATGTAGTATTGGTGGTGTTTCTGCCTCTATATTATTTGATCCTGGTTCCTCTGATTATTTTATTGCACCATCCTTAGTAGAGCGTTGCACACTGGTGGTAGTTAGGTACGGTTGTAGTTGGGAATTTGAGATGGCATTCTGGAGCAAAAATTTCTGTAGACTCCTTAGTAAAGGAGTGTGTAGTGGATTTGGGACCCTTCACCACTACTTCAGATCTTTGAATCCTTCCATTGGGTTCCTATGGTGTCATATTGGGAATGGAATGGTTATCTACACATAGAGCTAGAGTGGATTGTTACCATAAGACTATTGCTTGTACAGATGATCTAGGAGTGGGGTCAGTGATAGCAGGGGTTAGGAGGCCCGTTTTCATTCGCACCATCTCCACTATGCAGCTTAAGAAATGTGTATGAAGGGGTTGTCAGATGTATGATGTTACAGTTAGTGATAGATCTAAGGATGAGTCTAGTGGACCATCCCTTGAAGACCATCCCATCTTGAGAGAGTTTTTTGATGTGTTTCTAGGGGAGCTATCAGGGTTACCTCCCCCATGTGAGATAATTTCAATTTCCAAATAGATTTTGTTCTGGGCGTAGAGCCTATCTCACTGAGCACCTTATCATGATGACTACCCCAGAGCAATGTTAGCTCAAGTTGCAGATGGAGGGCCTTTGGAGACAAAGGCCTAATCCATCCTAGTGTATCCCCTTGGGTTGCACCAGTGATCTTTGTGAAGAAGAAGGATGGATCTCTGCAGTTGTGTATTGATTACTGCCAGCTAAACAAAGTAATGATCAAGAATCGTTACCCCCTTCCACACATTGATGACTTGTTTGATCAGATGAAGGGGGCCATAGTTTTCTCCAAGATAGATCTTAAGTCAGGGTATCATCAGCTGAGGATTACAGAGGCAGATATTCATAAGACCTGCCTTCCGTATGAGATATGGCCACTACGACTTCACAGTGGTACCTTTTGGTCTGATGAATGCCCCCACAGTGTTTATGAGCTTGATGAATGGGGTATTCAAGAATTTTGTAGATCACTTTTTGCTCATCTTCCTTGATGACATTATAATTTAATCACATATGCGTGAGGAGCATGAGGAGCACCTTCACCAAGTTCTTCAGTTTCTTCATGAACAACGTCTTTACGGGAACCTAGAGAAGTGTGCATTCTTTTAGACAGAGGTGTAGTATTTGGGCCACATCATTTCTGGGGAAGGTATTGCAGTAGATCCTTCCAAGATTTGAGCTATCATGGAATTGGCCAGCACCCACCAGTGTGACCGAAGCACACAGCTTCATGGGTTTGGTAGGATACTATAGGAGATTTGTTCAAGAATTTTTCTTGTATTATGCACCCCATCGCTTCCCTTCAGCAGAAATGGAAGAATTTCGTTTGGTCAAATAGATGTGAGGAGGCCTTCAAGAAACTAAAGGAATGCCTTATGAACATCACCTATTCTTGAAGTACCAGATCCTCAGGGTGAGTTCTACATTTGCACAGATGCTTCTTTGGTAGGACTTGGAGGTGTGTTGATGCAGAAGGGTAGAGTAGTTGCCTTTGAGTCTCACAAACTCAAATATTATGAGCTCAATTATTTGATTCATGATCTTGAGCTTGTAGCAATTGTGAATTCCTTAGTGCATTGGATACATTTCCTCTTTGGCCGGAGATTTACACTTAGGACTGATCACTTGAGTCTTCACCACCTCTTCATGTAGCCCAATCTCAATGCTCCTTAACAACATTGGATGGAGAATTGGATTAAAACATGGGATAGAGCATGTGGTTACAAGAGAACTTGCAGATGCTTTAGAATGGAGACATGTGGCTATGGCTACTTCAGTACTTATAGATTTACGGAGCAATATTTTGTTACAGCTTCCTCATGACAGCTTTTACCTTACAGCTCAAAGTAGAGATTGAGTCTCAGAGGCCCCTTGAGGGGATATTTGATGGATTTTCATTAGAGACAGATGGTCTTCTATGACACAAGAGAGCTCGGATATATGTTCCTAGAGATGGAGGTTTTAGACAGGACATTTTGATAGAGGCTCATTGTGCACCTTATTCAGCCCATCCCAGGGTGAAGAAGATGCATGCCACTTTGAGATAGTTGTACCATTGGAGAGGACTTCAGAGAGACATGGCTCAGTTTGTGTCACGCTTGTTTAGAGTGTCAAGAGGGTGAAGGCCAAGCATCAACATCTAGTTAGCCTTCTCTTTCCTCACGCCATACCAAAGTGGAAGTGGGACACCATTTCCATTGACTTCATTGTTGGGTTACCCACATCGAGATACCACCACGACACCATCATGGTCATGATGGATAAATTGATGAAAGTGGCTCATTTTTTTCAATGAATACCACCTACACAACTATTGTAGTGGCATGGGTATATCTTAATGAGATTGTCAGATTACATGGGATTCCGTAGAAGATCAATTGAGACTGTGATCCTTTGTACACTTCCCATTTTTGGACCATCTTGCAGCATGTGCTCGGGACGAGGATCAATTTCAGCATGACATATCACTCTGAGACAGATGGATGGATTGAGTGGGTGAATCAGATCTTGGAGGACATGCTTATGATGTACGTTATGGATCACTAGTCGAGATGGGAGGAGTAGTTGTACTTGGTTAAGTTTGCCTACAACAATAGTCTCTAGAGTTCAATAGGCATGGCTCATTTTTAGGATTTATATGACAGAGAGGGGAAGACCCCTCTTAGTTGGGACAAGTTAGAGGACACAGTTTCTCTTCGGCTATCCTTATTGTAGGACATGGAGTAGTAGGTTGTTTTGATCAGACAAAGATTACAGGAGGCGTAGGACAAGTAGAAGAAGTATGCGGACAAGCATAGGATAGATCTTATATATGAGGTGGGTATAAAGGTGTTTCTTCATGTCATACCAAATAAGAGCCCTATCCATTATGGAAAAGGTTCTAAGCTTTCTCCTAGGTTTTTGGGTCCCTTTGAGATCTTGGAGCACATCGGTCTGTTGGCCTATCGTCTAGCATTGCCACCTAGATTGTCTCACGTCCATAATGTGTTTCATGTTTCTGTTCTTAGGAGATATATTTCTGTTCCTTCTCACATGCTAGATTGGACCGCATTGTAGGTGTAGGATCAGGGGCAGATGATGGTGGAGCTTGTCCGCATTATAGAGCGTAGGACCTTGTGCCTTCACGATAGAGAGATTGACCAGGTTCGGGTCAAGTGGAACAGATATGATGAGACTGCAGCTACATGGGAGGATGCTTCATTGTTATGAGTGTAGTTCCCACACATGTTCTGTCCACTTCAAGGAGGAAGTTGAGTGTAAGGGGAGGGGGATGCAGTGCCCACTTCCATTCGACATCTTTTTCTCTGATTTTGATATTGTCAATTACACTTATGGACATTGTTATAGCCTTTTGATTTAGCATGATATTAGATGTTTGAGATACTGGAATGTTGTTGATTTCAATTCATAGATGATACATGTGGATTATTAGAGACATATTATATTGATGATTGATATGTTGTGGACATGGTTATTTATATATATTTCTAACATGTGATATAATTTTGTCGCCATAAGTAGGATTTGATAGTTGAATTAATGTTGTGATCATTTTGATATGGATGAAACATTGATAGAAATGTTGCTAGAAAGTTGTAAATGATTCATAATTTCCTAGAAGAAATTTATTTGTATATAGATGATTTTAGATTATATTGCATATTTTGGCAAGGATGTTTTAATGTAGCCACAAGGCTGAAGGAGGTATTATGTGTTTTGCAGGTATATATATATATTCACAACAACATCTGGGGGATTGGAGACCAACCACATTGGAATTCTAGATGATTTCAACTAGGGTCACCATGGCAACATGTAATTGTCTGTGTGTTAGAATTATTTGGTTAGGGGAAAATTGTGACCAAGGGGTCACGTTTTGCTTGTGTTTTAGTTCCTTTTATTAATGTTAGTATGTGTTCCTTTGAGTGATGTAATTTACTTGTTCTAATTATTTAGTTTTGATGTATGTGTTTTCCCCTTTATCTTAGTGGGTCTAAGTTAATTATTAAAGTAATTAAATCTTTTCCTAATCTAATTAAATATGTGACCAAAAGGATTTCATTTATTATACTTGATTTACTCTTGTATTTTGTGTTGTATGTTTAATGCTTGAGATTTTGAGTAATGTACACTCTACCCATCATGGGAAATTTGAATTTGGCCTTAAGGGCCAATTTTGAAGGCTTGTGGGACAAGTTAAACTCATCCCACACCTCTTAAATTGTCATACCAACCCTACCTATTGGTTGGGGTGTAAAATTTAGACCCATCAGGTGTTTTGGGAAGAAAAAAAGGTGAAATGTTTATTGCACTTTCTTTCAATTAATTAATTTTGTCCTTAGAGGGGTGTGGGCTTAGTTTGTGTGTAAATAACTTGTCATTCTTGTCACCCACCAATTTATGGTGCATTGGGTTTGAGGTTTGACTTCTTAGTTGGAGTTGAAGATGAGTGATGTGGCATCCTACATGGAGCAACCTCATCCTCCTCTCTCCCTTTTCTATTTATTGGAGTTCTTTTGCTTGTTTGGGGGTTACTTCATTATTTTGTGCTCTTGTATTTTTGGAAAGTTAGAGGATTTTTGGGAGAGCTTGGGGATTGTTGGAGTTTTTGGATGCTTGCTTGGTCTTAAGGAGCTTGGACACTTACTCTTGGAACAAGCTCTACTATGGAAAGGTAAGAGCTTCACCTTACTTATGTTATGCCTTATTTTGTTTTTATGTGTTTGTATTGTGTATTGTTTTCTTTGGAATGCTTGTTGGGTGTGGGTAGATTTCCTAAGTTGAGAGTAGGAGGAGACTATGGGGAATTTTATTTTAGGGAGGCATAGGAGTTTACTTTCTTGTTTGGAGGGAGTTTGGTTTGGGTGCCCCACCTAGGATAAGGAATTCTTGCATTTCTTACATGTTTCTTTTGTGAAAGAGGCTTAAGAGATTGAGGGAGGAATAAGAGTATGTGGGAGGTATAAGGGGTACTTGAGGGAGGCATAGGAGTATGTAGCAGATTTGAGATATGAATTGGAGACTTTAAGGTGGGCACCCATTCCCATTGGGAGGCATAAGTGGCCTCCCCATTGGTCTTGCTCTTTTGGCTTTAATTTTAAGCTTTGTTTTGTTGTTTGTTGTTCTTATTCTTGTGTTTTTGTTGTTTTGAATGTGGTTGAAATGTTGTGAAATATTTGTTAGTATTGTGGAAGCTTGTTGTTGCCATGTATTGAAATCATCTCCCATTGTGATGTGGTTAGGGCTCGGCAACCAATGAAGAGGATGGATTCTCCTCTTCATTGGATGTCTTGGTTGGGTGGAGATCATTGCCTCTCCCCCCATTTTTTTGTGAATCAAACAAATCTTGGAGGAGCTATCTTGTGGAGTTGTGGAGCTTGGGTTTTTGTTGGAGACCTTGTGAAACTTCCTTGGTCTTCTTCCCACTTAGAGTGGTGAAACTTGAGATATTGTATTCTATTACTTACTTACATTATTGTATTATTTCCCACCTTAAGTGGAAGACATTGTAATAATATCTTGGAGAAAGATTGTATTCCAATATTTGTATATTATGCAAGAGAAAGAATTAAAATGACTGTATTGTTTAAAAGATTAAAATTGGAAGTTGCATTGTGAAAAAGAAAGTTAATTTCATAATGAAGTTGTAATGTTGTAAATTAGAAAGAAGGAAATATAGAAGTTGTAAGAAGTTGAAATTGTATGCATAGCAAAATTGAAAGGAAAAATAAAGTTATTATAGATATTTTGAATGTATTTACATTGTAGTGAAATGAAAGAGAGAACAAGTTTTAATATATTGTATTTAGAAATGTTGATTTTTTTCTAGCAAGAAAATGACAATGTAAAGCAAGAGATTTAGATACTTTTGTTCTTGAAATGGAAAGAAAAAAAACTAGATGAACATAATAGAATGAGTTTGTAAGTAGATGTGTTCTTCATTAGTTTAGATAGATTTTAAATATGAGTAGATTTAACTAGGGAATGAAAAAATAGATTGAAATATCAAAACTAGAACCTTTAGATGTACCTATATAGGATCAAAATGCAATTTAAAACCTTTTTGTAACTTTTGGATTTTGTAAAATCTCAGGGTTTAGGTTCTATTTTTTTAGAAACAGGACCGCCGCCCTGTGCAGAGCGGCGGTCCCATAACTATCAGTCAGGCTAAGGCGGCGGTATCAAAACTACTGCTCAGTAGGGCAGTGGTCCCTAGTTTTTCACCCTAGGCAGGGCAGCTGTCCTAGGTCCACCGTTCTGCTCTGGGTGGCGATTCTGTCACTTGCGACAAATTTTTTTAGATCTGTGCCTGTGCGTAAATTTTAACTGGTTCAATCTAATTTGTAAGCTGTAAAATTCATCTAATAACTACCAACAAGCAAAACAATGATTAAAACCCTTGGATTGGGCAGCAAAACCTTCAAATGGTGGATTAAAACTATTCTTTTTCATTTACAACAATGGGGTAGGGTTTGCCCAAAATTTGAAAACCCAAATAGAAATGGTTTAGAATAAAACTAGATTGGGGAAAGAGATCCCTCCCAATCCTTGAATGAAAATGTAAACAACATTAAACCTTCAATCTAGACCTTCTAAGCTTGGTCCTTATAGAGTCCTCCATGATTTCTCTCCTCTTGTTCCCATGGCCTTCTCCTCTCCAACCTACATTTTTCACAAAGGAAAATGGACCAAATGATGAAAATAGAATAAAGGAAGGGTTTTATAAGAATGCTTCTGGAATTTTTAGGGCTTGGTTATAAACCTAGGATCTTGTGGTTGAAATTGATTTAATCGAAGGGTGGAGGACAAAGCCTACTTTTTAAGGAGAAAACGAATTTTTCTAATGCTGCCCTAAAGTCTTAGGGGTATGTGTAATTTAGGAATGGGGCCATTTTATTGCCCTGGATTGTTAAACCTTTGTTAGTCCTTTTGAAGCTTTAGTTAGTAATAGAAAAGACTATAAGTTATTAAGATAATTTTTTTATATTAATTGGGTAAGAGGTTAACCCTATTATGAATTAAAATTATTAAGGAGAAGAAAAAATTTAATTTAGTAAATTAATCCTTGGTACCTTCCTAGTGAATATTTGTTTAATGAACATTAAAAATGAATTAGAAAATATGTTAACCTTCTAGCAGACCTATTTCTTAAACTATAGGGTTGATTTTAGTGGTGTAAGTTACTTTTTTTACCTTACGGGATTAACATCCTGTTAACCGGTTTTATCCTTCTACCTTGTTCTTGAAAAAAAAATTGTCACAAAATTCTAGTTAAGTATTGATAGTTAGTGTGTTTTAGAATTTTGTGACAATTTTTTGTATCAAAACCAAAACCACGTATGCAAAGTGTGGGAGCATCCACGGTGTATGATTTTTTTTTATAAAATGCCTCAAAGCAATGGTGGGAAGGTCTCATGGAAAAACCATGATTACAGGGTATGTCCAGGAGGACCAACAACAAAACGGCCTGCATAGAATGCCCTTGCGAGCATGTGGAACTAGTCTAGTGCTTGGCGTAGCAAACTACTATCAAGAAACCAAGTAGATAAAACAAAAGGAACAACCAACAGGTGTCCAACCTTCTCAGTTCTCCTTTACAAGCATACACTCTTCCAAGAAAAAATGGTAGCTTTGTAACAGGTATCGTCATCCACCCACAAATATTGGAGAAGAGACTTCTTTCAAATGTTGTAGTTGTAAGTGCCTTGGAATAAAAGGATGCAAAAAGTGGAAACAATGACAAGAGATAGGAAATGTTGATAGCATGCCAGAGAGTTCAGAGTCTTTTCACACAGACCCGCTAAAATTTGTCCAAACCCACACGGCCAATAGTTACCAACAATAAGATAAAAATGAGACAGGAGGCACCTAACCCCACTCCCATTTTCCAGTTCAAAATCATGTTGTAGCAGGCAAGGTTCAAATCAGTGCTAGAAAGAATTGAATTTAGTTGGTGAATCCATGTGCTTGGGACACTTGCTACCAGAGAGGATCAGGGAGTTGGAAGCTTCAATAAATTTTCAATAATTCGTAGTCCTCAAAAAATATAAAAAACATTTTCCTTTAATTTTGTGCCACACCAAAGGGCATTATAGTTGTTGATCCCGATCCGAGTCTAAAGAAATATTTGTAATTGAAAAAATAATTTACACTCTTTGTTAAAGAGGACACAAAATTATAAAAATGTCGTGCTTTTCAAAATCAATTGATAGTGGAGTATCCGATGTGTTTGTCTTGTCTAGCATCCAGTTGTATAGATAGACAAAAATTTGTTCACCAGCAGCATCTTATGATTGGTGTATGTTTTAAGGTAAGCATTTTATTTGCAACTACAACTACATAAATTTAAGGTTTACTATATGTTTAAGTTTGTGGTGCATTGGTAATATGAGTTTCCTTATGAAAAACTTCATTATGTTAGACAAACCTTATTATTTTAGAGTTTGTTATTGCTAACTAGTTACTTTCCTTCATAATTACATATACTACAATTATATAGAAGCACCCGTCCATGAGGTAAGACATTAATACAAACTTATTATGGTCAATATTTTCTCATTTTTCGTTAACATAAAATTGTAATTGAAATAATAAAATAAAATCCATCACTATTGTGCACTTATGGGTTTTTTTCTTGCTTCATACATCTATTACAAACACCTCAAATTTTATAGATGACTTTATCTAAGAAAAATAAAACATACAAAACTCTAAAATCATAGCATGTTGCGCATGCATTAAAACAAGATTTTTTTCTTTATTAACTTATCATATGTAATAAAATGTTTAGTAAAAAAACAAAAATACAAACTTTAGTGCATGCATTAAAGCAAACTTCAGCTTTCTTGAGAAATAAAATTGCACCGGAGAAACTATTGTATTTCTAACTAAGCACTTTTGTCTCATTGGGTATTTAGTGGGTCGCATCCCCTCTGAAAGCATACTCAAATCTTGGGTTAACACCATCTGGAATCCTCATGCAGTCATACTAGATAGTTTTCAAAACATGACCAAGGCTTTCTTCTTCTTTTTCTTTTCTGAGCTTGATAATGCACCCAATATTCTGGCTAAGCAAGGCACTTGGTATTTTCACAACTCGTTGCTTGTGTTAACCCCATGGCACAAGGACTTCATAGTATCTAATTATATCGTCCTTAAAGTTCCTATCTGGGTTGAATTCCTTGGCCTACCATTGCCATGTGTGCCTTTTTTGTGACAAATTTCCACTTCTCTTTTCCAGGTAGTTTTCCTTGAAGTCAACAGGGTTTACCATGCTTAGCCGCAGAAGTGAGTATCCATTGAGATTGATCTCTCTCAAGATATAAAGGAATTTGTGGATATCCCTTTGGGAGAAAATTTTTATTCTCAGTGGGTCATGTATATCAATTTCCTAACACATGATTCCGTTTCCAGGATTCTTATCACAAGATCAAATATTGTTTTCTTCATGTACCCCAAAACTGTGTTGTGTCCAAAACAACTCCTGAACCAATCAAACCCCAGCAAGAGGAAGGTTGGAAAGCTGTCAGGGGATGGAAAAATAAGAACAAAGCCCAGTAATCTAAGGTCTCTACCGCTAATGGCCATCATGATTCAATTATTAGGGAACAACCACATAGTGTACATGCTAAAGAGTTAACTGTTGTTGCTAGAGAATCAACTGTCGTTGCCAACTTAGTTACCATGTTGCCAATTTATTCCACCACACCTCATGCGGTGTTGATTCTCATGTACCAATTTTTTTAAAAAGTGTTCTCATCCAACAATCAATGATGTTACTCCTACCAAGTAATTCACAACATCCCTCCAAAAGCCCCAGCTCCTCTCGCTTCTCTTAATACCATAACCCAGCTCATAGCGTGGACTCAACTGAAGTGGAGTACAACATTGTGTATGCTGAACAGAAAAAAATTGATTTCCATGATTTTTTACACCACAATACTGCACGTTTCTTGCAAAATCAATATGATGCCCTTAATGGATTGGAGGATTGGGATATGGCTCTTGACCATCATTTCCCATGAATTGTTAATCTTGGAATGTTCAGGGTCTTACAGAATCTTGTCTGAATCTATTGTGCGTGAAACTCGGAAATGATGATAAAATTTGAACAAACTATTTTTGTAGGAAGTGAAAATTACAGGTTTTTAGTTACAAATGATTTGTAAGTTCATCTAGCCTGACGGCTTGGCTTTCTATAGAAATCATGAATCATGAAGCAGGGAAAGGCCTTGGAAATCATGTAGCAATCATGAAGCAGGGCGTGGGAAATCATGAAATGGCGGCCTTTATTAATTTACCATGGCATTGACCGCACCAACTATGTCATATGGGTACTATTTAATGTGGATGTCAGCTCTTCTGGCCTCATTAATATTTATGCCTCAAATGGCGTGGCTGAAAGGGCCGATCTGTGGTGGTGGATCGCCAAATTTATTCCTAATACTTATTTGGTAATAAATTGATATTTGAATATGGTTGAGTCACCTAATGATAAATATGGCCACTTGCTAATGATGTGGACACCTAGCGAAAGGGAAGCATTGTACTTTATGCGTAATAAATTTGGATATTTTTATCCTAACGCATCTTGCTTTCCACCATTGAAGCATGGTTTACGTGGTCCAATCTATGTGGAGGGATAGATCGCGTACTTAAAGGGTGCGAAAGAGCCATGCTATCAGCTCTAGATTATTTTTAGTTTTATAGCATTTATTCCTTTCTGGTGGAGGTCATGCCTGACTTTTTCCTTTTGGATCATTCTCCAATACGATTTCATGTCACTTGGCATGATACGTGTTGTTTTTTACATAATGACCAATTCTTTCTTAATACTGGCTTGATATAGCATGGTCCCACTTTCAATCATGTCAAGATTGTTTGGAATTTAACTCCACATCCTAGTCACTACCAAAAGTATAATCCACCTATGTGAGCCAAATGGATTCAATTGTGGGAGGATGCATTGACTCGGACTACTAGATTCCTCATAATCTACGACAAGAAGCTGGCAAAAATTCAGCATCGCTCTTACTCCGCTAACACATCAACCCTTAGCCAAGTGGTGGTGGCACTTCAAGGTGATCATTTTTCTGAAACCCTGTAACTTCATGTTGTAATGCTTCAAAAACAAATTCAAATTGTGGAAAACTAAAATTCTAGGGGAGCACAGATCCGATCCCGTATGCACTGGCTCAAAATTGGAGATCGAGTCTCAACATATTTTTTTTCTTTCTCTCAGAGCCAAGAAACCTTCCCAAAAATTCGGGCTATCATGGAGGGTGGAGCTAGGATTACAAACCCAAAACATATGTTGTAAGCCTTTGTGTTCCACTACAAGCTCATGTTCCAAGCTCAAGAACCTTCTGCAACTCACCAAATTGCTCTTGATCAATGCTGGGGTGTTGTGTTGCGCAAATGTTTTGAGTCTCAGATGGTGATCTATAAAATAATGCTCACCATTAATGACATCTATGAAGGCACCATGTAGACGGCCAATGCTAAAGAGTCGAGAAGTGATGAATTCCCATGTGAATTCTGTAAAGCCCTTTGGGACTCGTTTGGGCATGAGGTATTCCAAGTTTACCTTGAAGGTTTTTAGAATCAATCCTTAGGGCCATGAATCAATAAGGGAAACATCAAATTCATCCATAAACAAGGAGATTTAGAGAAAATAACTTTTTGGTGGCCGATTACATTGTTAAATGTTTCATATAAAATCATCTCCAAAGCTTTGGCTATGTGGCTATGCAATATCCTACCGGATATTATTCAACTAGAAAAAATAGCATTTATACAAGGTACATATATCCTAGATAACATCATTTCTATGTCGGAAGGCATGGAATGGTCCTGTAGATCTAATATGTCTGTCATGTTCATAAAAAATTATTTTGTTAAAGATTGAATTAAATGACCATTTATTCTTGCAATGCTTCAAGCCCTTGGCTTTGGCCCCATTTTTATGTAATCCATCAATATGATTTTTGATGATGCCTCTTCTTAGATCTCTATCAATGGAATCAACTCAAAACCATTTCGGATTTTTGTTCTATTAAAAAAGGCTACCTCCTGGCCCCTGCATTGTATGTGCTAGTAGTCGAAGATTTTGGAAATTTATTAGCCCTCGCTAAATCCCAAGGTCTTGTTAGGGGAATCTTGCTTCCTACTGCACCTAATTCACAACATCTCAAATTGAGTTTTACGAATGAATCCTTTCTTATGCACATTTAAGATGAAGCCAACATTTAAAATGCTATGCAATGCTTGGGTAATTTTTTCTTAGCCTCTGGCTCATTCATTCAATCGCAAAAAACCTAGTGTTATCAGCAATCCTTCCTTCTTGTATCCAATTGGCTTGGACATTTCGAAGGGAATATTTTTGCACCTGACGAGATATTTAAGTTCTTGGTTATTGATTTTTATTTTCAAGCTTCCTCAGCTGAGCTTTGGAAATATTTTATTCATAGGGTGGAAAAAAAAATTGGAGTATTGGATCACCAGAC
The DNA here is from genome assembly GCA_019776745.2 of Taxus chinensis. Taxonomy (NCBI): domain Eukaryota; kingdom Viridiplantae; phylum Streptophyta; class Pinopsida; order Cupressales; family Taxaceae; genus Taxus; species Taxus chinensis. The sequence goes on from CM034148.1 coordinate 813,688,046, forward strand.
CCTTATCTTTGGCTCAAAGATTCCAAATTTGTTACAAAGTTCTCATGGACACACACATTTATTACTCATCGTGTTGGGTTCCTTCCAAATATTCCATTCAAAAGATGGAATTTTTTTTCAAGTCCTTTTTATGGGATAATGCTTCTAAAGTTAAAGGATTTCATCAGGTGGCCTGGGAGATATGTTGCCTTCCTCGTAATTCAGGGGGACTCGACTTTATTGACATTAAATGTTAAGGGCAAGAACTTTATGCAAAATGGATTATCCGAAGCATTACTAGCCAAGAAGCTTGGAAAGTTCTTATACAGACACGGTATTGCTGAAGGTTCATCCTTATGGCCGCCCTGCGTGGAAAGGATTGGGGTTTGTCAATTTTCTCATTACCCCATGTGCCTGTCAAAATTGTTGGCACCTTTGTGCTTAAGAGCATTTGGAAAGCTTGGGAATGTATTAAGCCCTGGCTTTTGTGGAAGGGGGATGGACTTTCAAAATGGGCTTTTTGTCAATCATAAAAATCTCTCTGATGGTCGCCAATTTTTCAATCTCAAGATAAGTGTTTAGCAGAAGGTCCCAGGAATCTCTGCGCTCAAATTCTTCAAATGTGGAATTTGTACCATCGAGGACCTTTCTTCTGCAAAACTGCTCAATCCTAGTTTCTCTTGGTCCGCATTTCAAAACTCATATTTCAGCTTTCTAACTAGGACCAAGATACTTTTACTACCGTGATCAATCTTGGTTCGTGACCACATGTTGCATAAGATTGATGTGCATTCCTCTCGCCCATAGTCGATGGAATGGAAGTGGTATGCAAATACCCCATTATGTAATTACAAAGCCAACAAAGGCTATCGTTGGCTCTTGCCTCATTTACTCCATGGTATATAAACTTAATAAACGTTGGGGAATTCATTCCACACTGTCTACCTGGAATAGGTGATTTGAAAATGTTTGGAATCTATGCGTGGAGCCCATTAGATTGCTCATTTCCTTTAGTGTATTTACCCATGGTAGATAAACTTAATACATGCGTTGGGGAATTCATTCCACATTGTCTACCTAAAATAGGTGATTTGCAACTATTTGGAATCTATGTGTGGAGCCCAAGATTGCTGAATTTACTTTGGTGTATTCTTCACCAAGGCCTTCCTATCGAGAGCTCGTCTTGTTCAAATTGGGATCCCAGCTCCAAAAATATCATTCTGTGGTCAGGTGGAAAAAATCTTGCATGTTTTCTGGTTTTGTCCCAAAGCTCAAAATGCTTGGAATACCATAGGATACATTCATTTTTCTTTCCATTAAGTGTTCTCACATTGCTTCACATTGGCATCAATATCCTTTTGGGAGACAAATCCCAATGAGGTTCTTCCATATGTTCAGCCAAATTTAGCATGTTTCACAAGGGGAGATTCAATTTTGGATACCAAAAGAAAGATTTTTCATTTTCTTTGTTAATCACTTGTAGTTGATCAATATTTTTCTGTTTATAATAAATCTATGGTGATCTCCAATGCTCTACTATAGATACAATGTCAAGGCCAAGGGGGGGTTATGCTGGAGGTGGAACACCTCCAACAACTCTATGTACGCCACTAGGGGAAAGTTTTTTACCATGTAATGTTTCTTGTGTGCCTCCATCTCTATACCATAGGTGTCATATTGCCTTCTGCTCCCAGGTTTTATGGTGGACAGTGCAACTGGTACTCAAAATGACGTGCATTCAATCACGGACTCACCATTCCCCGTTGCCCGTGTGCATCAACATATTTTACTCACTAGCTTGCAATCATCTATGGAAATAGGCTTGCACCACCTTTCTAATTCGATTTGATTGACCTTTACTATTTTGAGGCAATGAAAGCTAGAAGAGGGATCGACAACCTCATCACATGTTATGGGGTTCTCCTCTTTCTGCTACTTATCATAGAATCATGTTTGCAATTATTGAAACAAGTGACATGGATTCGCCGCCACTTTTGTTGTCAACAAAATCGCCACCCAAAAAAATTTCCTTGCCTTAACCTCGCCATTCCTACTATGTGGGGAAGTGGCAGATCGAGAGGAAGAAGTTGTTGCTGGTTGGGAACTCCCAAATGCTGGATAACATGACTTACTTGTTCAAGGGGTGGTTGGATGATCATGATCCGCCCGCCTCGGGCATGTTTGCTAGTGCTGCTACTTGATTGTAGTTTTTTGTCTAGGCTTTTAGGCGTATGCCTAAATTTTGGTACTCACCCTAGGCTCGACCTAGTTTGACTCGCTTCATTTTTCTAGGCTCGGCCTAGATTTGTTTGTGGTTCTGGGGCGTGCTCTCATACCACCCACATTTTTTTTTGAAAGTTATCTTGTATCGTACATTGAATCGAATATAATATATAAGATCCTTTTCATAAAGAAAAACCTCTATGACATCCTTTAGCTTGGGCCTAACGATGACATTTATAAATACTCATGAACAATTATACTATTTATTGCTTTAAATCCTGTAAACGATTTTATCTATTACATAACAAATAATGTCCATTCCTTCAATGTATCATCGACAACCATTTTTAAAATTTACAAGGCAATAATTTTTTTAACTATTGCAAACTCTCTTCTAAGAGGTCATTTAGATGTTGGGTTTATACCATTCAATATCCATGAATCCAAAATCCTTATTGGCTATGTTTAGGATTTATCCAAGGTTGAATCCATAGACTTAGGGACTAGACATTAATCTTTTACTAGTTGTTAAGCAATTGTATCTTCTTGTCAAGAATTCAAAAGGTATACGATTTGTGAGTATGGAACTAGATCGAATAATATGCAACCAATCAAATTTCAGCGAAACAATATTTTCTTACACTTAAAAATCCACGCAAGTCAAATCCTTTCATGAATTTATTCAATGTACTTCAATTATGGTTTACAAATCGTTGGATAGCTCAATTATTAGTGGGCCATGACCCCTAATAGCTAGCTAGTAAGACTTGTCACACTTCATCAAGGTAAATGAAAAAAGGTCATGACCACCCGCATATTTCCTTGGAAGTGGGTTCAAAGTGAATATTAGATCAAGTTTCTTGGTAATGTCCCTCCTCTAAAACAACATATGGGGATACTTTATAAAATATCTACTGATATGTCGCAATGGAAGATACCTTGGATCAAATAACATTACTCGTATACAACACCTCTCCAGATGAATTCAAAAGAAATCCTCTTTCATTAGTCAGGAAAATTCTAATTCCATTTGTGCCAAAATAAATTGTTACAAGGACCTGGTTTTTATTAATTGTACTTCGTCAATGCTTGGTGTGCTCCTTTTTGGGAAAATCTTACCAACAAACTAAATTAATCAAGCATTAGCATCACAATATGTTTATGTTGAGATAAACTAACTAAGCCATGGGATTACATATTTGTCAGGAATTTTCTTTCCTCAAGACAGTTAAAGTTGCATCATCAATGTTTTATCGTACAGTATGAATTATGTGTTCATGGCTAGTTAAAAGAGTGTTCTAACATTGCGGTGACTGTACTTGGAAGATTATTTAAGACGTCACATCTACAAAGAGCTCCTTTTGGTATTCAACTTTATTGCCATAATTTAGGTGTTGCAACAATCATGAAATTTAATTCACCTAACATGTATTCAAGATTAAGGGTATTTGACAAGTTGCATAACTTTTAGAAATCTACGAGGAATTTTTGAATACCTTTTTTGTTCTTATTTTGGCTGAGTAATTCTATGGAACTAGATTTTCCTTCAATGACCATTATATCTGAGTGGTATTATGTAAATGTTTGTGCATCTGCATTCAACGTTAAGCTAAAAATCACATCCTAAGCAATTTGATTCTTTGACAAAAAGGAATAATGCAACCAACAGAGTTATTCTGATCATTGGCTTTAAATCATTTTGATGAACCAATGAAATGATCTACAACCGATCACTAATGCAAACTATGAAGTTAAATTCCTTTGATATCCCTTGTCCTTTTAACACAATCAACAAGTTATTTCACTTAATGGTTTCTACTAATACTTTTGCCAAAAAATTATGTTTATTGGTGGCATTAAACATGGAATTACAACATTTTTAAAGAATGGCCTTGTGAATATTATTGTGTTATAAGAATACTATAATTTATTCCATCATTATCCCCATTAGGTTTTGGAAAGCTCAATACATGGGGATTTTGGATAATTCTTTGTAGAAAATGGCTTAGCACTCTTGATACAATGAACGACATAAAACTAAATAAACAGAATAATTAATTAACTTGTATAGAAGATAGCAATAGCTCGAAACCAACACTATTGTGCATGAAGCGTCCATTAAACATAAAGCTCTACGTACTCAACACCTTCATGCTCTTTACATTTAGTATTTGTGCTTACAACACATTCAATCATACTTTCAATGCAATTTTTACTCATGCTATGTGTATTTAGACCTACTGTGTGTGGATACAAAGCAATTAACATTACTCTTAGAATTATAAAAAATATCCCTACATAACTTACCTGACAAATGTACTCTTCAACTGAGCTTTACTAAATTTAAACTCAACGTACTTAAGTTTCTAACTGCATATTGTGCATGCATAGAATTCAAAGCTATTATTTTACTTGAATTAATCTTAATAGCTAAAATATAGGATTCTACTTCAAACTAATGATTCTAATCTAGTAGTTTTTAGTGAAATGAGTCAAAATCTTTTTTGACTTTTGTTAAGCCTTCGTATCCAAGCACATATTGAGAAAGTGGCTACGGTTGAATTCCAACATGTATATTTCCAACACTCCCCCTTAATTTTGCACCTTCCACCATAGCTTTCACTCTTCTGGAGCTGATCGTACTTTTTGAGCCTCTGCCATCTGCCTCATATGCAAGATCACAAACTCCCAAACAATTCGTCAGATATTTAAAAACTTATGTTTTCCAAATATTTTGTAATCCGCTTCTCACAAATTGATCTACCCGGATCTACAAAATTCAAGATGAATTGGGCCTTGCATTGTATCATTAGCTCCGTGACAAAATGATACCTCATGTATCAATTTGCTTTGCCTCCTCTTATGAAAAACATGATTTTTGGACAACTGCTATGGCTCTAGTTGTTGTCACAAAAATCTAAGATGTAGCTTCCTCTCAATTTCTGCTCTTGTAAATTTTTCTTTGAACACTCTTCTCATCCAGGGAGATTCACATGCTCACTCCTATTCGTTGTTACATACTCTACTTCTATTCCTGAAGATAACGTGACAATGGCTGCTTCTTTGATGCCCATGAAACCACCTCCTGTTCTAAAGTGAAAAGTATTAATTCTTATGTACTTTTTTGATCATCAACATACTTCCAGCTAATTAGTCACTATCTGTATACCCAATCACCTTTTGAACTCTTCTGAACTTGAATAAAGAATTCCATGATTCTTTATTCCATGTACAAATACCTCAAAATTCAATTTTTCCAGGCTTGAGAAATGTGAATCCTTTTGAAGATTCCATCAACCTTGATATGCATCACTCACACCATACATAAGCGTTAGTTCCTTGTGGTTTGTCAAATACATAAAAGTTGGCCAACCAATATTTACAAACAATGTTTGATCCATTATTGAAATGATCATGTTATCCTTTTTGCTCAATTTCAAACCTATCTGTAACTGGTCATTGGCGTTGGCTTACAATTCAACATGTTAAACCTTGTTCAAAAAATCATTTGCATATTTTTCTTGTGAAATAAAAAATTCACCTTCAGTGATTGTTATAAAACTTGGAATGCCCACAAAATGATTCCATAAGACCAATGATCCTGTCATGTCAAAGTCCTAGATTCATGGGCTGATTTGAATGACTCTGTAGATAGATTTCTAGTAAACGATAAAATTATCTACATATAACCCTTCTCTTAAAGTAATTGTGAATTTTACCATGCTCATTTATCTTGGTGTATAAGGTAGGCTCATTGCTACTCCTAATCTGGAAACAATTCTAGAAGACAAATAAACAATCTATTCTCGGTGTACGAACAATCTAGGTGCTTACTTGACGACCATAGAGTGCTTTCTTCAATATGTATTGCTTTTCCTTCATGACCTTCAATCTCATAACCTTCTTGGTTAATTCCCATAAAGTTACTCTTTAAGGAATCCATTCAAGAATGTTGATTTTACATCCATATGATAAAAAAACCATTTGTTTTGAGATGCAATTGCTAAAACCATTCTTACCGTGTCCAAACGTGCTACTGGTGCGAAATGTTTCGTTGTAATCAACATCCATATTGTTGCTATAAAACCTCTTGCAACCAGCCTTGCTTTGTGTTTATATACTTTTCCATGTAGCATTGTATTTTGTCTTATATACCCTACTTCACTCATATCACGTCCTTTCCTTTTGGAAGATCCTATCATATCAGCCAGTGTCTGATTCTTCTCTATAGCATCTATCTCATCATCCATGAATTGTTCCCAAACTTTATTTTTTTATAGACTCTATTAAAATATATTGGATCTACAAATTGTGAAAACAATGCAAAAACTAAAAATGAATTAGTTGTATCAACATTATAAATCTCACTTAAGATTGTTTTTTTCCTCTACAAAAGGGATATTCGATACAGGACTATTTTTGTGGTGATGGAGTTGCTTCTAGTGTTCTTTTTGGTGTCTCTTGCATGGCTGAAGATGACTTGAAATCTTGGAGATGTCCTAAGCTATAGAGGGAGATGTATAGCTTGTGCTACAACTTGTGGTGCATGTCCAAGATTCAAATTTAGATATAATACCTAATGCTACTCTAAAGTTTCATCTACCATATCATCATGCAGAATAAACTGATTGCTATACTCACTGTTTTCTCTATACTTCCATCCCATGCTCATTTTCAATAAATGTGTACATCTCTACTGATCTGAACCTTTCTAGTGATCTAGATTTTACAACTTGTAAGCTTTTGTATTATTTGAATACCCAAAAAAATATGCACTTTTCTCCTTTGTTGTATAACTTCTTCCTTATCTCATTAGGCACATGTGCATACACCACACAACCAAAAATTCTAAAATGAGAAACACTATGTTTCCTATTAGTCCATGCTTGTTGAGGAACCATGTTCTTAACAATTTTCGTTGGACACCTATTTAAAATATAAACAACATTTGCTATTGGTTCTTCCCAATACGTCATTTGATAAGATGATTTTGCCTTCATCATACTTCTTGTCATCTCCATTATGGTTCTTATTCTTTCCAAGTGATGCAACACCATTCTACTGTGGTGTATACCTTGGTAGTAAACTACTTTTGCCTATACCATGATATTGTCCAAAAATTTATAAAATCATTAGAAACATACTCACCTCCTTTGTTTTTCCTCATAAATTTAATCTAGTATCCACTTTTATTTTCCACTAAATGTCTTGAATTTCTGAAATATATCAAACATCATGTAATTTGTGTCTCAAAACAGTACACCAATTTCTTCCTTGTATAGTTATCAATGAATGTTATTAAACTATGAGTAACCTTCGAATAGATTTTTTTTGCATAGGTCCATATAAATCTTGATGTAAACAATTTCAATTGAAGTGCACTTTCGTCTTGTCTATTTTTCCAACTATGAAGGAATCTCTATGTTTGTTTCCCTAAAATACAATCATTCATAAACTCTCTCTAGTTACTGAATATAAATGAAATACCGTTTACAATAATATTTCATGTGTAAGTAAATTTTAACCTTAAAAATTTAAATGGCCAAACCAGAGATTCCCTAGCAATGATTCATCTTTTTCATGACTGACTAAAAATATTGATTGCAATATCTTTCAGTGCTAGGATTGATCTATAGTATTAGAGCTTCAGGACTCAGTGTCTAGTCTAATGCTTGACATTAGTGCAGAACATATTATTTCTTGTCATCTTGAATCATTTAGCTTGTCATACTGAGTACTTGAATATTTATCTACAATCACACATCTCATTGAGCTTCAATGTAAACTATGTATCTCTTTTGTACTAATTGACAAATAGCTTATAAGATTTTGCTTCAAACTTGTAAGCATAATAATTTTTCATGCACAATAGATATATTGTTCTCTTTTTCCCACGTTTAGTGTCAAGGGAAACATTTTGATTTGTTCTGATATTCATGTCTTTCTATCAAAAAAATGTAATGAGATTATATCCACAAGGGTCACACACTCATTCTCTTCCATACTAACTGTGTATCCTTTCTCTACCAATTGTTGAATACTCATAAGATCTATAGTTCAAACGTGCAACATAGTAAACATTATTGCATATTTGTTTATCCAAAATCACAGTTTACCCTCGAATGGTCTAAGTATGTATTATGGTGCATTCAGTGTGATTGACAAAACATGGATCTATTCCCAAAGTGTAGTATTTTGAAATCGTCCACTAATCTCATCCAAACTAGAGAACAGGTATGGATTACTTGTTCCTTAATCTAGATTACCACATGCCCAAATTGCTGAAATAACATACATCTAATCCTGCCCTCATGCTTTCCAGAGGACATTGGATAAAAATGATTCATGAAAAGTAAATATATTCTAACTTGAGGTGATGCAATACTAAGGAATGTTGAATAACTTGCGCTTGCATTTGGGAATGATCAACATACAAGATTGATAGAAGGTTACATTAATCACCAAAGATAAAAAATACTCCTATTGCAAACCCATTTATGAATAAACACATTCCACTATTCAGATCCTTGCAATAACAATCTGAACCATGCACAATCACCTCAAACTTATCCATGATGAGATCAAATCACAGACGAAATAAACAAAAATGAGTTTTTGATTCAATAACTTCACTCACAGATCAACTATTAAATATATTCTCTAATATGAGTTATATTAACTCATTATTAATACATAGGTGGCCATTTAGGAAAAATTATTACAATATATTTGTAATATTCAATGGGAGGCTATTAAGTTAACATATATTAATTCCTAATATACACTCCCCTATTGAAAGATAGGGAGGTAGAAATTGTAAAATAATCACACTTCCTTCAGCAGCTTGATCACCCATGCTAGTGTTACATGATTTGGATAGAAGAATATTTAATATAGAGAACCAGACAAACATAATCATGGATGGATTTACAGGACAACCATACAACCTAAAACAAATCATCAGTTTTCAATCCCGGCACATAGTGGGAAAACCTAAATATAATGTTCATGTTTTTCCATCTTGTACTTTCATCTGTCCACTATGTCTTGTCTTGAAGGAATATGGCTTCATGATGCACATGGTTATGTCTTTATACAAACTGTAACTTCATCATGGTTATTTTCCCATTGAAACCCATTAATTTCTCTACTTTGATTATACAATGATGAAGAGATCGTAATTACATTTTCAAACATCAACTATAAAATAATACTAAAAATGGTTGTGTGTAACAGAAGTTATCATCATACACACCACTGGTTGCTTGGCTGGATTCAATCTCTACCTACCATCGTTGGTGATGTCAATTTTAGATGTTTCCATTGTAGTAGAGCACAAGAACCTCCATTTCCAACAAGTGCAATTTTGTTAAAAATGGCTAAGGTACTTTCTCAAGAATATTGCATGTTGAAGCTCAAATTTTGCACCACCTGATTCGTCGTTTCATCATACACCATCAAGCTCATTCTTACCTATCGAGCTCTACAATTCCAATACGACACCCCCCTTTACACATTAATGGCTCAGTTGTAACATTCTAGCGGGATTCAGGGGACTGCACCAACTTCTAACTAGATCCTTGGCTAACGCATCGACTTGGCGGGATTTTTTTTATTGCGATAACGGGTGCGAGTTATATTGTTTTGGGATTTTGAGACATCTCACTTCAGACATCTCGAGCCCATTTTGAATCTTTGATATTTCTTTCCCAAGATATCATCAGAAATACAATATTATTCCCCTCATTCTCCTGAAACATTGCCACCCCTGAAGTCACACCAAAATTTTATCACTTCGAGGATTCTTGTACTTAGTACATTCCACGAACTTTGGACATTTCAGACTTGGCACTTCACTAATATCCTGACAAGAATCACCTATTCCGACAGTTGACTACTCGTGAGCTTGCTGACCCCTGAAAATTTTTGTTTCAGGATATTGATGGCAATTTACAAATTAAAAAAAAAAACACTGTTTTTCCATTGCTTTCTATGATTTAATCTCATAGACTATGTGATAAAACTTATAAAGTCCAAAATTATCAAACTTCAGGCTCCGCTCAATAACACTGGATCTAATCACCCATCGAGCTTAAAATCCGACTACCGACGCCTTGGTGCTTAAAGACTCGCTCGAGCCCCCCGAGCATATAGCCAACCTGTCATTAAAATAAATGTATGATCACATTGACTCGATTCAAACATAAATCTAATCCTAACTTGCGAGATCGATGTCTTCATAATTTTCTTCACGATTAACATGCACTTGGCTGAGTCCCGAAACTCATTTTGGCAATTATCCATTGACCTATGACCTTGCAATGCCATTGATTGTCATTACTGCCAGGTCAAAACATATGGACCCCTGTGTGGATGCAATATCTCGCAAGCTCAAGATCAATTCCTTATTGTCGGACCTTGCTACCTCTTTTTTCACAGAAAAACCCTGAAAATTTTATCCATGGTTGAGCTCCCATGCTATGTAGGGTCACTGATCTGATTCTCTTGAGATCGACACAAGTGATCTACCTCAATTAAGCATTCAGAATCAGAAATCACTTTTCTCTACATCGTTATCGAATCTTCATGCCTACTAGCTCAATGAGCACAGTCCTATTGGTGACCCATGGAGGCTTTAAAAAGACCTCTCAAGTTTTCCATCTGCTGATATTTACTCCTCGACAACTGTTGATATGAGCTTAAAAACCATGGCTAGAGATACGAGCCCCTCTAATTTTCTGAGAGTGCCTCCAATCTAATAGATCTCGAGATTTGATTTAAAATGAAAAATTCTAACGTCAGAAACAGTCGTGGGCATGAATCTGAAAGATCATTCCCCGTGTTTCCAAGTCCTAAATGGCTTGTTTGATTTCCTGTCATAGATGACTGCAGCATGTCAATCGATGTCCTATTGACAACTCAGACACTTGGGAAGAGTAGCTCATCGAGATCTATCTTGGCAATCGAATGTCCTTAAACTCAGCCACCCTAATTCTCTAAAACTTTAGCATACCAAGCTGCTCGCCGAGCTACTATTCACTAGAAAACTCATTTTATCTACGTAAGGCCAATATGTAATTATTTGATCACTCAGATAGGCCAATTGTCCATTGAAAACAATAGGTCTCGGTGAATAGTGTATTGCATGTATAGGAGAAAGAACCTGATGCAGTGACCGTCAATTTAGGAGTTGTTAAGAACTCCGTCACCTATTTCCCTAGGATTAATTTTGCTTTCTACTAGCGGGGTAATGGGAACATGAGGCACTGCATATTCATTATTTTTCAAGTTGATTTTAATCGGGATCATCAACCTAGAATGATAGAAGCTTACATTACTTGATAATGTATTGATCTCCTACATAGGTAGAATCAAAGTTGATGTGCAATCCCTTATATCACTCCCGCAATCTGCATGTATCCCTATTTCATCATTAGGATGCCTAGTCAGATGCCTTTATTATCTCATGCACCAAAATAGGTACCTGAGTTGTTTCGTCAACAACTTCACTCACACACAACTGGGGAATTATATTAGATAATATGAGTTGTATTGACTCATTAATCATAATACTACCATTTATTAACAATGTCACAATCTCTTTGTGACAATATTACATTCAATAGTCGATAAAGAAGGTGTTGCCTTGGCAAAATCTTTGTGCATGTACAATAAACATGGATCTTGGAGTAGAGCTTCCCAATCTGATATTGATTTTATCTTTTTTAATAGCACTATTGCTTTTTCCTGACAATTATAAAGCATATGGTCCATATACTTCTTCCAATAGTTACACTGCACATGCAGAATTATCCTCTCTGACTAGAAAATTGATTTTCATTGTGTTCTTTAGCTCTATGCCCTCTTCTGTCCTGAGTCTGATGTACCGTTGTTGCATCCTTTGTATGAAGGTCTTCTTATTCTGCCTCTAGGGATGAATATTCCTCTTCATATTCCACATATTTACGTGATACCTATCAAAAAAAAAATATTCATCTATAACTTGTGTGTCATTTATTAAACCTTTGTTTCATGATTTATTTGCGATGCATTCAACTCATCAATTGAACAACTGACTTTTATTGTTAGTTTCTTCAATAACAACTACCAGAAGGATCAAATTTTGCAGGAAAAATACCTAAGGGAGTTTTTAATAATCCTTGTGTCTTCAATAGTATTCACCAAGGGTTTTAATTTGATTGAACTAAACCGACCACAAAATTAATGAATGAATCTATGGAATCTATGAATCTTTAATTAACATCATTCTCAGAATCCCTTCGAAGTAATTGTAGTTTTGTAGTTTATTACTTTATCCTTAACTTTATATGAAACTTGGTGAGTTTCTCATGCAGATTTGTGCTTTACTTGTTGCTATAGCCAGTCTAGGTAGAGAATGCTTTGATGCATGGCTTGATGAATATAGAAAAGAGTATTTTCTTGTCATTCTTTCTTAATTCTGTTCAAAGTATATCTGTCTCTTTCTATGAGATTGCATGTAGTATATCTTGTTGCATCTATATGATCTCTTTGTACCTATTCTGTTACTATTTCCCACACATCCTATGATACCTAAAAAGTGCCTTCATGGTTAACGACTAGTACTCGTAATTCTTTCCATAAAATTGTGGTTTCCGCATATCAGATGTAGAAGCCATAGCTTGCTACCTATTTAATAACCTGCTAGAAAACAACGCTTTAATACCAATTTTTTAAACATATGAAATCTTATAGAGCGAATGAAAAATAAACAGAATAAAATAAGTTTCATAAAATAGAGTAATCAAGGGAATCAACACTATTGTGTGTGAGCAATTTATTTCTTCACTTTTGCAAGAATTTCGGCTCATTACATTCAGAACTATGTGTGCAACACTCTCTCTACCTTCAACTTCAGCTGTGTATTCTATTCAATACTCTATAGCAATTAAAATTGCTCTTACAATATATAAAAAGACTCCTACATAACTTAGCTACGAACTTCTATTAAAATGAACTTTCTAAATTTGAACTGAAGTCTAACATTCAAAACATGTTGTACATGCATAAAAAAAACTCTTTTGTTTAGTTTGACTGAATCTTATTTATTAAAATAGAACTCTACTTAAAATTGAACTCTAACAATCTACGGACTGTATGAAGTATTCAAACGGGAGAAATTACATATGACACACACATATTTCTACGATTATTTTTTAGCATCTTTTTTATTTAAAAGCCTCTTTTGTTTTTCAAATAAAATAAATAAATAACTACTTTCGCCAGTGACCCAAAAATATTAGCATTCTACTATAGATGACGATTAGATAAGCGTAGTTTGGATTTACTTAAGTAAAGTAAGATACTCAAATTCAAATATGTTTCGAGGTAATTTAATTAGGCCAGCATCTCCATATAGACTTTATGACGATCAATGGTGTTCTAGAACTGCTTTTCGCCAAAGAACTCCCAAATAATATCTGAATAACAGCACTTTTCACTTAGTATTACTGGGCTCTGTTATTAATGCACTTCCCGATTAGAATTACCATCTAGAAAGAATTTTGAAGTGACCTTTTTAATATCAACAACACCAATATTTTTTATTCCATCGAAAATTTCTTTTTAAGAACTTTCTTATCCTGATGCAAGGCACATCATTTGGTTAAACGGGTCAGGCCCATATTTGATGGATTGTAGGGATGCATGATGTGTCTGAAATAAAAAGGTAGTTAGAAATATTTTATTGAATGATGGATACAAATTTGTTTCCACTTAGTTACTTAGAAGGGAACTAAGGAATTAGAAAAATAAACGATTGGTTTTTTCAGCGTACTTGTAGCGACCCAAAAATCACACACATGAACAACACAGTAAAAGACAGGATAATTTTTTTTGACTTGCTTCGACGCATAACACGACACAACATGTCATGTCACAAAGTTACAACCAACTCTGGGAAGTACTTGCTACGGGGATGACCACAAGGTTAGCACGGAAATGTTCACACCCAAAAGGATAATACACTTTTTTTTTTTTTGACAGAGACAACATAGAAGTCCAACCACATGAACACTCTCACAGCTAGGGCCAAGAAACAGTAAGATATATGATTGAAGGTTATTTATTTTGATAAAAAACATCTTGCAACTCATGAGCTTATGTTTTCAGAGGAGATTCAATATATGATTCGCACAAATTCATCTTACCAAGCTGAGTTAATTTCTTATACACTGTAGAGTAGTTCACTTAAAGTCTTCTCCTACTTGCTAAATCTTATTATCTTCCAGAAACTAACAATTGTTTTCCCTTAATCTTGTTTAAGAGTTCACCCAAAAGCGTGTAGTGTTCACTAGTTTAGCTAGGGATATCAATTTATAAAATTTTACTTTACAAGGATAGTTTCACCTTTGAGTCACTTCAGGAATCTTTTGTTCTCAAGTAAGTCATCTCTACATTAATTTATCTGAATATATATATATTTTTAGTTAACTTCTATAAGGGTTAACCACTCCATTTAATTTTACTTATATCACATCATTACAAGGTGTCAGGGAGTTTTGGCTTATCACTTTATTCCCAAAATCAAGGTTTTACAATACTTATGCCAATGTAATGATTGAATATCATTTCTCACCAAGGTAAGTTACTAGTCTAACAACAAAAGGGAAAGAACACTTCACCACATGTAGTTTTCCGAACATACCAAGACAAGAGATCTTCTAAACTCCTTGCAAGAAAATTTACAAAATTTACAACGCATTGAACTTTCTACAAAGAACTTCATAATTTGAACTGATGAAAATTTTACACTCTTTTCCTTTAATCTACTCGCATAATCCATCTGCACAAATATTTACTAGAGTCAGTTCACTAGAACTGAGCATGATAAGATATAAACCTCACCTAAAAATTTATGCCATCTAGCATTTAAATAAATGAAAGTTTGCAATACTCCTTATCAAATAAATTTCTAACATACATCTAAAACTTAACTGCACATCTCATGATAATACATTTCATACTCATTAATGTTCACTTCCTTAAGATCTGCTTACATAAGGACACAATTCCAAGTGACTAGATATACAACCTTAACCATGCAATCAATCATACTTAAATTACAATAATAATAATAACGCTCACCTAATACCCTCGACCTACTTCAAATATATAAGTATCCAACAATATTATCTTTCAATTAAATAAAAGCACCAACGACATTAAGTTTATATGATAAAAACAAGTATCAATCTTATATTATTCATCGATATTACCCAAGTATCAAACCTTCATAGATAATCAGTGATATGTAAGTATAATTTGGATATTTATCTCAAAATTTTTAAGAATATATTTATGTTAACAAAGATTTTCCACCAATCCAGCAAGTTCATATAGTATTTTAGGTATCCTTTTGGTTGCTTATTTCCATGTCTTTATATGTTTCTATCTAGTATAAGGGTCCAACTCATTGGAATGAGTTACGATCAACAATATTGTCATATTTTGCTAATATGTCAAAGATACATTTGACTAACTAAGATATGTAAGCGCCGGCCCAAGCCACTATAAATACAAGTATCAACATTATCTCAACTCCCAATTGAGATGCAAGTATCAATTTTTTAGCTAACATAATAATCATCGTAAATGCCAGAAAATATTTCACTCGTTAACCAAGTATTGAAATAACATATTTATCCTTACTAGTTACCTGATAACATAATATACCCTGTTATATAATTCAACCTCCACTTGCATACCCCAATTTATGGGTATTAATTATTGTTCTATAAAATAAAGTTAAATAGTTTCAGGTGGACTTATATCCTTACTGTCATACATGGTATGCACAGTCCCATTATGGTAGGTGTCACCTTTACTTAAGGCTATGCATGACTCCATTTTAGGGTAGTTATCTTAACTTCCCTATTCATCTGTTTTCCTACCAAAAAGTCTTTCGACAAGCTTCAAAGTCAAAGTATAAGATAAATTTATAATTTCATATTCTCAAGCATTGCCTGAATTCATATGTATGAGGACATCACATATCAATCAAACTTGAAAAAAGAATGTCAACATTCATGAGAGTACGATGTATCCAATAATACTTTAAACCGATTCAAAGATCCAAGGAATGACTCAAAAATTAATCCATAGAATTATCCACACAGGATATTGACTTGCGTGCTATAACATATTCGTAAAGGTTATAGAAAACCCATTAACGCATGCTTCAGGAGGGTTCCAATCTAATAATAAGCTCATAGTAATAATAATAGCAGATGGACCTGGTGAGGGGTTTTCAATAATCCCCAAGGTAAATGATAATCGAAATGACTCAGATGGAGCTATCTAGAAAGACCAATAAGACTAGTATGACTCTTCCCAAATAGAAGTCCCCCAATCCTAATGGGAGTTTATATTATTATAAAACCATCAGTAAAAATCCAAATACAGTCATATCGGAAAATTCCCTTTTTCAAGCCATATTCTATATAATATAAACAATACAAGAAAAATTATAATCCTCATTCACGCTCCATAATATTTTCTACAGAAACCATCATTCAAAGGAATAATCAAGGCAAAAAGATAAACCAACATTATAAGATCAGTAGGCAAGAATCGATGTAGAGATTTCTTCTACTCAAATAGTAAATAAGATAAACTGTAAAGGAGGGGAGAGATCAGTTCATGTAATTATGATTAACAGTCAATTGAAACCCATCTCCTTCTGGGCATCTCTTTCAAGAAAGAGTCAATATATGTAAATGCATGTTATATAATATCCAGAGTCCAAACGCTATTTATTTAGTAAGACAAAAAACACATCAAAATTCCAAAAGAAACCCATATCTACAGCATTCAAACCAAGCTTGCAAAGATCCATTTATCCAAATGCTAAAGGAAATAAAATCATTAAGAGAGAGGGTTAGTCTTATCATGCCTGTTTGGGGCTTCCTCAATGCATGGCCACCATCG
Organism: Taxus chinensis; assembly: GCA_019776745.2. Lineage (NCBI taxonomy): Eukaryota > Viridiplantae > Streptophyta > Pinopsida > Cupressales > Taxaceae > Taxus > Taxus chinensis. The sequence continues at coordinate 813,705,215 of CM034148.1, forward strand.
AACCATAGGCTCCAGCAGCTACAACACATTCCATAAAACATTCACTTTTCCTTAGCACGTAGATCTCTTATGCAAGCTTCATGGCAGTGCCAGGAGCTACACCCAGAAGTCTGACCCTTTCACCTTCCCATTGGAGTAACAAAACCCACACAGATACCAAGGATCAAATGCTGATTTGAATGGAAAGAGCACCCAAGTTTTTTAAAACTACTGGAAAACGACGTGCATTACCAGGAGAATACTTGTACAATTATTAAATCCGTATTACTATTAATTTTTTTCAATCCTTATAAGAATACTCCTGAACAACACTAACCTTGCCCTAACTCCATGTTCCAAAGCTCGTTTAAAAACTATGCCCTATTGGAGATTTGAGTCTGTAGACACGGGGGGGGGGGGGGGGGGCTTATAAATTGGAGCAACTCTTCAATATTTCAGCCACAACCCAATTCTTGCGTTTGCTAAGGGGGCGAGAAGGGTCCAACCTAACCTTGTCACCAATATTACAATTGTTGTTCTCGTCATGAGCCATGAATTTTCTAGTTCGCTTGTAGTAAGTGGTTGACGAGGTTGTGGTGCACCATGCCTATCCACTACCACAGACTACTCGATTTTTGCAGGTCTTGTTTGACACCACCATCCCGATCACTACTTCCATTTTTATCCAATCCGCTATAGGAATGAAAACAACGGCAATGTTTCACCTCTATTGGGTATTGAAGCTACAACATCGTCACAAAGCCAAAAAGGGTTACACAAAATGAAACCAGAGCCAAATTCGAGCTGACACCATTAGATGGGTTTGAGCAAGCAGCAAGGAAATTTGTGCTTAGCATGAATATGTCTGAGTATGAAATAGATCCACCTGGCTATGAGATTCTCTTAGCCATGAGTTACATCGTAAAACAAGTAAGGTCTCAATAGAGAATCTTTGCAATAAAATTCATCAATGGTCTCCTGGTAACACTGCTCACTGTCACATAGTCAATTTTGATAAAAAAATATCTTGAAGGAGAATCCCAAATTCGGAGGATGCATTCAATACAGAACAGATAACAATATAGTTGGACAACCTACTTGTTGGAATGCGCTCAAAAAGGCTTCTGCCATACTGCAACATGCCTGCCGACCATTGACTAATCTACTGTTGTGAGTGCTGCTTGTCTGTGAATTCCTGAACTTAGAACACACCTCGACAGCTACCTCAATGACACGTTTGGTACAGGAAAGAGAGGGAAAAAAAAAACACAGCCAAGCAAGAGTCAGAAGCCGAACCGCGTATCTCCAACAGTTTCCACGCCCCCTCTTCAACAAGGAACAGTCTGCAAGAGACGTGATAAAAACTAGTCCACGCAAACTAACAAAAAAAAAAACAAAAAAACTCCATCCATATCTCCCCCACGCGGCCAGGGTAGGAAGAAGGAAAGCGTCCAGGAGGAACCATGAAGAAAAATGCCCTGACAGAACAAGATTTCGATTGGCCTCTCAACCACTCCACACGCAGTCCAACAAAAAGGAAATCTCACGCGGTCAGAGAAGGATAATGCAGGCAGTTCAACAAGAAACATAGAAGATTTGTAAACTCGGGGTTAATAAATGAAATGCGTCCACCAGCAAGAAAGACTCCAACACATCTAGATTTTAATAACTCCACCCTCCACGCAGTCAGACCAGCACAAATGAGGACCCTAACAATAATAAAAAAAAAATTCCCTCCAACCCACGCCAAGCATGGCATCAATGCAAAAAAAAATGATTAAACAACTGGTGGTGAACCAAACCCCACGCCAAGAAGGAGATAAAGATGACCGAGACAATTTTACAAGTCTCTGGATGAGTAACGTGGCCTAAAAGGCTTTAATAATTGAACACAAAATTTTATAATTTATTTACAAAAATAAAAAAAATATAACCGACACGAATTCATTTATTATTATTACAATAGTTTTCTCCATATAATTCACATAGGCTAAAAGGTGTAAGAAATTTTGTGTGATTACTATTCAACCCGAGAAGATTAAATCGCGTACAGACGAGCAAGAAAGAGGAAGTAAGAGTCGAATTATCCATTACTCACAATGATTAAAACAACATACGAATAGGCTTAAGCAACCAAGCGAAGAAAACTAGAGGTTGACATTCAAAAGCAAATACGAAGCAAGGAACAACCTTGGCACCAAGACGAGTAATCCCTTCCTCAGCGCGGAATGGGGTTCATTCTACAAAGTGACCAACCAAAAAATAAAATCTCTTAACGATAATTAAATTAAAACAACATTGTTATCATTATATACTATAAATATAAATAATTTCTACTCACACCAATAATGACCAATGATCCAGCTTAACCATGCGACAACAAGATCCTTCTTTAAATAGGTTAACACACAGGACATTACATAGTCCACACATAGAGGTGTCAATGACGACTTGAGAATGGAAGAAGGAGAGGGAAGGTGCTAAAACATCATTGAAACAAGATCTAAGACAACGGAATACACGCAGCCATTTGACGCTCAACAATAGGGTCATTGCGACAAGAACTAGGGTAAACGCCAAACGGGGCATTACATTCTCCTCCCCTTAAGAAAAGCATCGTCCTCGATGCGACATAACACAGCGGAAAAGGAAATGGTACGCAACAAGGAATACATAAAGAAGAAAACACTCCCTATGGCTTAAATTTTAGTTGATTAAAGCATGACCATAGGGTAGCCTTAGGAACATTTGGTAGAAATTTTAACTTTCAAGGTTTTGTGAAGATTGGCAGTTCCCTCTTATTTATTATTTCATTAGTTCCTTTCCATTAGCATTATTCTTAATTTAATTTCTTTTAAAATTTCATCATTGAAGAGTTTTGGTTTATCTCTTATTGTGGGTGCCCAACATGAACTGCTAACACAACACCCTATCAGGTTCAAAAAGGACACTACAGATTCACAAGCACACAAGTATATTCTTCATGACTGTATTACACCACAAAAGGTTACTCAAATATGGAATGGATTAGGCAAAGTCCACATAACATAGTACTAGTCACACAACCATGACTGAAAATTATACTACTTGAACAAGGTGTACTACGATTTCCAGACATTCCCTTAATTCCACAGATTAAAATTTCACATAACTCCAAACAAAAGCTACAGATACATAGTGTCCACAAGGGAATCAATGATATATCCACAACATCACAACACATATCCATATGACATGAGTAACACATACATCAAAAGACCACTACCAAAACATCACAATGACTCAACATATATCCCGAAACATCAACCATACACACAAATATCATATGCCTCCCACAAACTCTTATGCCTCCCTCAACTCTCTTATGCCTCCCTCAAAGTCTTATGCCTCCCTCAAGGAGGCCGGTTGACCCTATGGCCCAAGACACATAGAGTTCGAACACTCCTAACCCAAGTGACATAATAATGCATGGTTCAACAACCCACTAGTTATCTGTAACTCCTTGGGGCGTACCCCCATACAACGAAGCGGGTCCATAGGTCTAAACATTCCATGGTGCATCCTATGACCCTATTCAACACATCACAATGATAGAACCAACATAATAATCGAATCTAAGTGCCAAGTGGCAAAGTACAAGCCTTAGGCAAGGCGGTAAAAATTTCAAATTTAAAAGAAGACCCAAAATAAAGCAAAATAAATGGCCAAATAGCCATAGTTAGTATCAAAATCCTCATGTTAGTGCCATAAACAAAGAAAATGCCCAAAATTGTAACGCATTGCAATCAAGAAAAGTTGCTGGTCCTTACAAAATAAGGTAAAAATCTCAATTTACGAATAAAATCAACTTATAATAATGTCACATTACGATAATTGTGTGGCCTTATCTGGCCACCAAGGGGTACTCAACGAGTTGCTAGTACTCGGAACATCAAGCCTCAGCTCGCAAAATAAAATATCAATAGTACAATTTCATCACCTCTGTCTGAATCATCCTGCCACCACTTCTACAAGGCTAAACATAGTCATAGATACAGTAAGGTTGTACCCATAAAACAACCACATAAAGAGAGAGAGAGAGGAGCACGGTCGACCATCTACTAAGCCTAAGGTTGGCTCTATTGATTGGTCAACTGTACACCTTTCCTCACTTTAAACACACACTTTACCGATTCCCTTTAGGGTCGGTTAGCGTAAGGTTCACAACATAACATACAACAACATCACTAACATAATGGTGGCACACACATAACTACCAAATCGTCTTACTTATGGTACATATACAGGGTAGATCACGATCATATATTCACTGAATGTAACACATCACTTTACCACATTCTGCACCCAAAGTGCAATCACCATACGATAGGGTTCATACACTCACCGTATGACCCCAAGTCACAACATGAAGCATTACATATTTGCACAAATCATACATACGATGAACATAGTACATCACAACATAACATCCATTGCTACATAACAAGGTGGTACACACATTACTTCAAAACATGGTAAAAACATCATGATACAACTCATCTCTTTTAACATCAATCTAGTCATACAATACATTGATACACCTACATATCACAATATGTCACAATGTTCCAACACTACGTCATTCACATTATAATTCTTTTCACACATCAAAAACAATAATTCACATGTGAACTCTTCACAGAATCCACAAGAAGGAGAAAGAATACTCCCATCCCCAATATATCAACATGATAACAAATATGCACTGAGTGACATACACATCACGTGCATTCACAATATCACAATTACGACAATAATCACATCACGCTTGTACCACATTACTCTTCCAATATAAACCATCATCATGCAATACCATCATCTCCATGAAATAGTATCATGTAACACCATCACCATCATGTAACATCACCATACAACACCAATCCGGCCCATAGGTTCGAGAGCATGAACCTACGCTCTGATACCAAGTGTAGCGACCCAAAAATCACACACACAAACAACACAGTAAAAGACAGGATAATTTTTTTTTGACTTTCTTCGACACATAACACGACACTACATGTCATCACAAAGTTACAACCAACTCAAGGAACCACTTGTTACGGGGATGACCACAAGGTCAGCACGGAAGCATTCACACCCAAAAGGATAATACACTTTTTTTTTGACAAGACAACATAGAACTCAAACCACAGAACACTATAACAAATAGGGCCAACCACAATGAGATATTTTTGAGGGTTATCTATCTTAAAAATAAATCTTGCAATTCTTAGCTTACGTTTTCGAGGAGGTGCAAGATATGATTCATACAATTCATATTACCAAGCTAAGTTAATTTCTTATACAATGTAGAGTAGTTCACTTAAATTCTTCTCCTACTTGCTAAATCTTATTATCTTTTAGAAACTAACTATTGTTTTCCCTTAAGCTTGTTTAAGAGTTCACCCAAAAGGTGTAGTGTTCACTAGTTTAGCTAGGGAGATCAATTTATAAAATTTTACTTTACAAGAATAGTTTCACCTTTAATCATTTCAGGAGTCTCTTGTTCTCAAGTAAGTCATCTCTACATTAATTTATCAGAATATATATATATTTTAGTTAACTTCTATAAGAGTTAACCACTCCATTTAATTTTACTTATATCACATCATTACAAGGTGTCAGAGAGTTTTGACTTAACACTTTATTCTCAAAATCAAGGTTTTACAATACTTATGCCAATGTAATGATTGAATACCATTTCTCACCAAGGTAAGTTACTAGTCTAACAACAAAAGGGAAAGAACACTTCACCACGTAGTTTTCCAAACATACCAAGACAAGAGATCTTCTAAACTCCTTGCAAGCAAAGTAACAAAATTTACAATGCATTGAACTTTCTACAAAGAACTTCATAATTTGAACTGATGAAAATTTTACACTCTTTTCTTTAATCTACTTGCATAATCCATCTCCACAAATATTTATTAGAGTCATTTCTCTAAAACTGAGCATGATAAGGTATAAACCTCACCTAATAATTTGTGCCATCTAGCATTTAAATAAATGAAAGTTTGCAATACTCCTTATCAACTAAATTTCTAACATACATTTAAAACTTAACTGCACATCTCATGATAATACATTTCATACTCATTAATGTTCACTTCCTTAAGATCTACTTACATAAGAACACAATTCCAAGTGACTAGATATACAACCTTAACCATGCAATTAATCATACTTAAATTACAGTAATAATAATAACGCTCACCTAATACCCTCGACCTACTTCACATACACAAGTATCCAAAAATATTATCTTTCAATTAAATAAAAGTACCAACGACATTAAGTTTATATAATAAATACAAGTATCAATCTTATACTATTCATTGATATTACCCAAGTATCAAACCTTCATAGATAATCAATGATATGTAAGTATAATTTGGATATTTATCTCACAATTTTAGGAATATAATTACGTTAACAAAGATTTTGCAAATCAACAAGTCCATGTATTATTTAGATATCCTTTTGGTTGCTTATTTTCATGCCTTATATATTTCTTCTAGTAAAAGACTCCAACTCATAAGAATGAGTTATGATCGACAATACTGTCATCTGTTGGTAATATGCCAAAGGTACATTTGACTAGCTAAGATATGTATGCGTGGTCCAAGCCACTATGACTACAAGTATCAACATTATCTCAACTCCTGATAAGATGCGAGTATCAATTTTTAGCTAACATAATAATCATCGTAAATGCCAGAAAATATTCCATTCATTAACCAAGCATTGAACTAACATATTTATTCTTACTAGTTACGTGATAACATAATATACCCTGTTATAGAATTCAACCTCCACTTGCATACCCCAATTTATGGGTATTAATTATTGTTCTATAAAATGAAGTTAAATAATTTAAGGTGGACTTATATCCTTACTATCATACATGGTATGCACAGTCCCATTATGGTAGCTGTCACCTTTACTTAAGGTTATGCATGACTCCATTTTAGGGTAGTTATCTTAACTTCCCTATTCAACTGTTTTCCTACCAAAAAGTCTTTCGACAAGCTTCAAGGTCAAAGTATAAGATAAATTTATAATTTCATATTCCCAACATTGCCTAAATTCATATGCATGAGGACATCACATATCAATCAAACTTGAAAAAAAAATGTCGTCATTCATGAGAGTTCGATTCATCCAATATTACTTTAACCGATTCAAAGATCCAAGTAGTGCCTCAAAATTAAGCCATAGAATTATCCACACAGGATAATGACTTGCGTGTATAACATATTCGTAAAGGTCATAGAAAACCCATTAACGCATGCTTCAAGGGGGTTCCAATCTAATAATAAGTTCATAGTAATAATAATAGCAAAGGGCCTGGGGAGGGGTTTTCAATAATCCCCAAGGTAAATGATAATCGAAAGACTCAGATGGAGCTATCTAGAAAGACCAATAAACTAGTATGAATCTTCCCAAAAAGAAGCTCCCAATCCTAATGGGAGTTTATATTATTATAAAAACACAGTAAAATCCAAATATAGTGATATCGGAAAATTCCCTTTTCAAGCCATGTTGTACATAATATAAACAATACAAGAAAAATTATAAACCTCATTCACGCTCCATACTATTTTCTACAGAAACCATCATTCAAAGGAATAATCAAGGAAAAAGATGAACCAAAATTATAAGATCAGTAGTCAAGAATCGATGTAGAGATTTCTTCTACTCAAATAGTAAATAAGATAAACTATAAAGGGGGAGAGATCAGTTCATGCAATTATGATTAAAAGTCATTTGGAACCCATCTCTTTCTGGGCATCTCCTTCAAGAAGGAGTTAATATAGGTAAATTCATGTTATATAATATCCAGAGTCCAAATGCTATTTATTTAGTAAAACAAAAAACACATCAACCATTCAAAAGAAACCCATATCTACAGCATTCGAACAAGCTTGCAAAGATCGATTTATCTAAATGCTAAAGGAAATAAAATAATAAAGAGAGAGGGTTAGTCTTATCATGTCTATTTTAAATGCATCCACCAGCAACATATCAAGCAGGGACTGCATAAGCCACATGTCCGACTGATCCACTTTGCTCCACCAATCAACGTACCCTTTCTTCCTCAAAAAACACGTTGGCGGTGTAAACTCTCAAAGTCACCCCATTTTAGCTGTTTCGTGTGCATTACCAGGAAGAATAACAATTATTAGCGGTATTACTATTAATATTCTTCATCTGTTTCCTAGCGCGTGAATTTAAGCCCATAAAAGCCTGAGCGAGAGTTCGAGCTTATAGGTGACGAAAGTAGCTAGGCTATAATAACCTTTAGTCTGAGACACAGCAGCTCCTCCCAATTCCATTTCGAAGCTACGAAAGGCCCCTTGCTTCTTAAAAACATGCCATTGGAAATGGCATCCATAACACAGACAAATCGATCGACGTCCTTCGTGAGATCTTCCGCCACCGACAGGTAATCAAGGGGGGGGAACTTTCGGGAACTAAAATCTGGCCCTCCATGGAACTGAAAATCCTGAGGCTGTCCGTCAAAGTTTGCTCAGCCTGGTTGTCGGAGTTGGCCCCTCGGCTAAGAGGCCCTTGGCCTTTTCTGTAACACAGGCTGGGAAGCGCAACATTAACAATGGCCCCGTGCTGGGGTTTCATCTTTTTTTTAACAGGAACGTCTAGCAGAAGGATAAAAATAAAAACTCGTACCGTGCTTTTGAATGTGGGTTTGCATTTGCAAGAGAATGGCGACCATTGAGTCATCTACTGTTGTGAGCGCAGCTTGTCTTTGCTTTGTGCTCAGCGTCGATATCCAACTCAATATGTTGTTGCGCGACTGAGGAAAATGAAGCAGGACAAATTGAAGTAGAAGTAGAAGAGTGATACAGAGCCAGATGGTCTGCCAGCAAATCCATCAAGCTGTTTTGAATCCATCATATTCCAGCGACTAGGAGGAAACATGAAGGAAATGCCTTGACATAATAGATTTGCTGGCCTCTCAACCACTGCACATGCAGTCCAATAAAAAGGAAAACTCACGCGGTCAGAGGAGGATATGCAGGAAGTCAACAAAAAACATAGAAGATTTGTAAACTCAGGGTTAATAAATGAAGTGCGGCCACTAGCAAGAAAACTCCAACATGTCTAGAATTTAATAACTCCACCCTCCACGCAGTCGGCCAGCACAAATGAGGCCCCTAACAACAATAAAAAAAATTTCCCTCCAGCCCACGCCAAGCATGGCATCAATGCAAAAAAAATGATTAAACAACTGGTGGCGAACCAAACCCCACGCCAAGAAGGAGATAAAGCTGACCGAGAAAATTTTACAAGTCTCTTGATGAGTAACATGGCCTAAAAGGATTTAATAATTGAACACAAAATTTTATAATTTATTTACACAAATAAAAAAAATATAACTTACATGAATTCATTTATTAGTACAATAGTTTTCTCCATATAATTCACATAAGCTAAAAGGTATAAGAAATTTTGTATGATTACTATTCAACCCGAGAAGATTAAATTGCATACAGATGAGCAAGCAAGAGGAAGTAAGAGTCGAATTATCCATTACTCAAAATGATAAAAACAACATGCGAACAGGCTTAAGCAACCAAGCGAAGAAAACTAGAGGTTGACATTCAAAAGAAAGTACGAAGCAAGGAACGACCATAGGAACCAAGACGAGTAATCCCATTCCTCAGTGCGGAACGGGGTTCATTCTACAAAGCGACCAACCAAACAATAAAATCACTTAACGATACTTAAATTAAAACAACATTGTTATCATTATATACTATAAATATAAATAATTTCTGCTCACACACCAATAATGACCAATGATCCAGCTTAACCATGCGACAACAAGATCCTTCTTTAATTAGCTTAACGCACAGGACATTACACAGTCCACACACAGAGATGTCAATGTCAACTTGAGAAACACAAGAAGGAGAGGGGAGGTGCTAAAACATCATTGAAACAAGATCTAAGACAACGGAATACACACAGCCATTCGACGCTCAACAAGAGGGTCATTGCAACAAGAACTAGGGTAAACGCCAAATGGGGGCATTACATTCTCCTCCCCTTAAGAAAAGCATCGTCCTCGATGCGACATAAACACAGCAGAAAAGGAAATGGTACGCAACAAGGAATAGATAAAGAAGAAAACACACCCTATGGCTTAAATTTTAGTTGATTAAAGCATGGCCACAGGGTAGCCTTAGGAACATTTGGTAGAAATTTTAACTTTCAAGGTTCTGTGAAGATTGGCAGTTCCCTCTTATTTATTATTTCATTAGTTCCTTTCCATTAGCATTATTCTTAATTTAATTTCTTTTAAAATTTCATCATTGAAGAGTTTTGGTTTATTTCTTATTATGGGTGCCCAACATGAACTGCTAACACAACACCCCTATCAGGTTCAAAAAGGACACTACAGATTCACAAGCACACAAGTATATTCTTCATGACTTTATTACATTACAAAAGGTTACTCAAATATGGAATGGATTAGGCACAGTCCACATAACATAGTAACTAGTCACCACAACCATAGACTGAAAATTATACTACTTAAACAAGGTGTACTAACGATTTCCAGACATTCCCTCAATTCCATAGATGAAAATTTCACATAACTCCAAACAAAAGCTACAGATACATAGTGTCCACAAGGGAATCAATGATATATCCACAACATCACAACACATATCCATATGACATGAGTAACACATACATCAAAAGACCACTACCAAAACATCACAAATGACTCAACATATATCCCAAAACATCAACCATACACACAAATATCATATGCCTCCCCTCAAACTCTTATGCCTCCCTCAAGTCTCTTATGCCTCCCTCAAGGAGGGCCGGTTGACCCTATGGCCCAAGACACATAGAGTTCGAACACTTCCTAACCCAAGTGACATAATAACGCATGGTTCAACAACCCGCTAGTTATCTGTAACTCCTTGGGGCGTACCCCCATACAATGAAGCGGGTCCATAGGTCCAACCATTCCATGGTGCACTCCTATGACCCTATTCCACACATCACGACGATAGAACCAGCACAACAATCCAAGCTAAGTTCCAAGTGGCAAAGTACAAGCCTTGGGCAAGGTGGTAAAAATTTCAAATTAAAAGAAGACCCAAAATCAAGCAAAATAAATGGCCAAATAGCCATAGTTAGTATCAAAATCCTCATGTTAGTGCCATAAACCAAGAAAATGCCCAAAATTGTAACGCATTGCAATCAAGAAAATTTCCTGGTCCTTACAAAATAAGGTAAAAAGCTCAATTTACGAATAAAATCAACTTATAATAATGTCACATTACGATAACTGTGTGGCCTTTTCTTGCCACCAAGGGGTACTCAATGAGTTGCTAGCACTCGGAACATCAAGCCTCAGCTCGCAAAATAAAACATCAATAGTACAATTTCATCACCTCTGTCTGAATCATCCTGCCACCACTTCTACAAGGCTAAACATAGTCATAGATACAGTAAGGTTGTACCCATAAAACAACCACATAAAGAGAGAGAGAGAGGAGCACGGTCAACCATCTACTAAGCCTAAGGTTGGCTCTATTGTTTGGTCAACTGTACACCTTTCCTCACTCTAAACACACACTTTACCGATTCCCTTTAGGGTCGGTTAGCGTAAGGTTCACAACATAACATACAACAACATCACTAACATAATGGTGGCAACACACATAACTACCAAATCATCTTACTTATGGTACATATACAGGGTAGATCACGATCATATATTCATTGAATGTAACACATCACTTTACCACATTCTGCACCCAAAGTGCAATCAACCATACGATAGGGTTCATACACTCACCGTATGACCCCAAGTCACAACATGAAGCATTACATATTTGCACAAATCATACATACGATGAACATAGTACATCAGAACATAACATCCATTGCTACATAACAAGGTGGTACACACATTACTTCAAAACATGGTAAAAACATCACGATACAACTCATCTCTTTTAAACATCAATCTAGTCATACAACACATTGATACACCTAATATATCACAGTATGTCACAATGCTCTAACACTACGTCATCCACATTATAATTCTTTTCACACATCACAAATAATAATTCACACGTGAACTCTTCATAGAATCCACAAGAAGGAGAGAGAATACTCCCATCCCCAATATATCAACATGATAACAAATAAAACACTGAGTGACATACACATCACGTGCATTCACAATATCAAAATTACGACAATAATCACATCACGCTTGTACCACATTACTCTTCCAATATTAAACCATCATCATGCAATACCATCATCTCCATTAAACAGTATCATGTAACACCATCACCATCATGTTACATCACCATACAACACCAATCCAGCCCATAGGTTCGAGAGCATGAACCTATGCTTTGATACCAAGTGTAGCGACCCAAAAATAACACACACGAACAACACAGTAAAAGACAGGATAATTTTTTTTTGACTTTCTTCGACACATAACACGACACAACATGTCGTCACAAAGTTACAACCAACTCATGGAACCACTTGTTACGGGGATGACCACAAGGTCAGCACGGAAACATTCACACCCAAAAGGATAATACACTTTTTTTTTGACAAGACAACATAGAACTCCAACCACAGAACACTCTAACAAATAGGGCCCAACCACAATGAGATATTTTTGAGGGTTATCTATCTTAAAAAATAAATCTTGCAATTCTTAGCTTACGTTTTCGAGGAGGCACAAGATATGATTCATACAATTCATATTACCAAGCTAAGTTAATTTCTTATACACTGTAGAGTAGTTCACTTAAAGTCTTCTCCTACTTGCTAAATCTTATTATCTTATAGAAACTAACCATTTTTTTTCCCTTAAGCTTGTTTAAGAGTTCACCCACAAGGTGTAGTGTTCACTAGTTTAGCTAGGGAGATCAATTTATAAAATTTTACTTTACAAGAATAGTTTCACCTTTAATCATTTCAGGAGTCTCTTGTTCTCAAGTAAGTCATCTCTACATTAATTTATCAGAATATATATATATTTTAGTTAACTTCTATAAGAGTTAACCACTCCATTTAATTTTACTTATATCACATCATTACAAGGTGTCAGAGAGTTTTGACTTAACACTTTATTCTCAAAATCAAGGTTTTACAATACTTATGCCAATGTAATGATTGAATACCATTTCTCACCAAGATAAGTTACTAGTCTAACAACAAAATGGAAAGAACACTTCACCACGTAGTTTTCCAAACATACCAAGACAAGAGATCTTCTAAACTCCTTGCAAGCAAAGTAACAAAATTTACAACGCATTGAACTTTTTACAAAGAACTTCATAATTTGAACTGATGAAACTTTTACACTCTTTTCTTTAATCTACTCGCATAATCCATCTGCACAAATATTTATTAGAGTTAGTTCACTAAAACTGAGCATGATAAGCTATAAACCTCACCTAATAATTTATGCCATCTAGCATTTAAATAAATGAAAGTTTGCAATACTCCTTATCAACTAAATTTCTAACATACATTTAAAACTTAACTACACATCTCATGATAATACATTTCATACTCATTAATGTTCACTTCCTTAAGATCTGCTTACATAAGAACACAATTCCAAGTGACTAGATATACAACCTTAACCATGCAATTAATCATACTTAAATTACAGTAATAATAATAACGCTCACCTAATACCCTCGACCTACTTCACATATATAAGTATCCAAAAATATTATCTTTCAATTAAATAAAAGTACCAACGACATTAAGTTTATATAATAAATACAAGTATCAATCTTATACTATTCATCAATATTACCCAAGTATCAAACCTTCATAGATAATCAGTGATATGCAAGTATAATTTGGATATTTATCTCACAATTTTAGGAATATAATTACGTTAACAAAGATTTTGCAAATCATCAAGTCCATATATTATTTAGATATCCTTTTGGTTGCTTATTTCCATGCCTTATATATTTCTTCTAGTAAAAGACTCCAACTCATAAGAATGAGTTATGATCGACAATACTGTCATCTGTTGGTAATATGCCAAATGTACATTTGACTAGCTAAGATATGTAAGCGCGGTCCATATCGCTATGAATACAAGTATCAACATTATCTCAACTCCTAATAAGATGTGAGTATCAATTTTTTGCTAACATAATAATCATCATAAATGCCAGAAAATATTCCACTCGTTAACCAAGCATTGAACTAACATATTTATTCTTATTGGTTTCACCTGATAACCTAATAACCCTGTTATAGAATTCAACCTCCACTTGCATACCCCAATTTATGGGTATTAATTATTGTTCTATAAAATGAAGTTAGATAATTTTAGGTGGACTTATATCCTTACTGTCATACATGGTATGCACAGTCCCATTATGGTAGCTGTCATCTTTACTTAAGGTTATGCATGACTCCATTTTAGGGTAGTTCTCTTAACTTCCCTATTCAACTGTTTTTCCTACCAAAAAGTCTTTCGACAAGCTTCAAGGTCAAAGTATAAGATAACTTTATAATTTCATATTCCTAGCATTGCCTAAATTCATATGCATGAGGACATCACATATCAATGAAACTTGAAAAAAAAATGTCATCATTCATGAGAGTTCGATGCATCCAATATTACTTTAACCGATTCAAAGATCCAAGTAGTGCCTCAAAATTAAGCCATAGAATTATCCACACAGGATAATGACCTTGCGTGTATAACATATTCGTAAAGGTCATAGAAAACCCATTAACGCATGCTTCAGGAGGGTTCCAATCTAATAATAAGTTCATAGTAATAATAATAGCAAAGGGCCTGGGGAGGGGTTTTCAATAATCCCCGAGGTAAATGATAATTGAAAGAATCAGATGGAGCTATCTAGAAAGACCAATAAACTAGTATGACTCTTCCCAAAAAGAAGCCCCCAATCCTAATGAGAGTTTATATTATTATAAACACACAGTAAAATCCAAATACAGTCATATCGGAAAATTCCCTTTTCAAGCCATGTTCTACATAATATAAACAATACAAGAAAAATTATAAACCTCATTCACGCTCCATACTATTTTGTACAGAAACCATCATTCAAAGGAATAATCAAGGCAAAAGATGAACCAAAATTATAAGATCAGTAGGAAAAAATTGATGTAGAGATTTTTTCTACTCAAATAGTAAATAAGATAAATTGTAAAGGGGGAGAGATCAGTTCATGCAATTATGATTAAAAGTCATTTGGAACCCATCTCTTTCTAGGCATCTCCTTCAAGAAGGAGTCAATATGGGTAAATGCATGTTATATAATATCAAGAGTCCAAACACTATTTATTTAGTAAAACAAAAAACACATCAACCTTCCAAAAAAAACCCATATCTATAGCATTCGAACAAGCTTGCAAATATCGATTTATCCAAATGCTAAAGGAAATAAAATCATTAGAGAGAGGGTTAGTCTTATCATGCTTGTTTTAAACGCATCCACCAGCAACATATCCAGCAGGGACTGCATAAGCCACACGTCCCACTGATCCACTTCGCTCCACCAATCAACGCACCCTTTCTTCCTCAAAAACACGTTGGCGGCGAAAAATCTCAAAGCCACCCCATTTTAGCTGTTTCATGTGCATTACCAGGTGAATAACAATTATTAGCGGTATTACTATTAATATTCTTCATCTGTTTCGTGGCGCGTGAATTAAGCCACGAAAACCTGAGCGAGAGTTCGAGCTTATAGGCGACGAAAGAAGCTAGGCTATAATAACCTTTAGCCTGAGCCATAACAACTCCTCCCAATTCCATTTCGAAGCCACGAAAGGCCCCTTGCTTCTTAAAAACTTGCCATCAGAAATGGCATCCATAACACAGACAAATCAATCGACGTCCTTCGCGAGATCTTCCACCACCGATAGGGAATCAAGGGGGGGAACTTTTAGGAACTAAAATCTGGCCCTCCATGGAACTGAAAATCCTGAGGGTGTCTGTGAAAGTTTGCTCAGCCTGTTTGTCAGAGTTGGCCCTGGCTAAGAGGCCCTTGGCCTTTCTGTAACATAGGCTGGGAAGCGCAACATTAACAATGGCCCTGTGCTAGGGTTTCATGTTGTTTTTAACAGGCATGTACGACAGAAGGATAAAAAGAAAAAACTCAGACTATGCTTTTGAATGTGGCTTTTCATTTGCAAGAGAATGGTGACCATTGAGTCATCTACTATTGTGAGGGTGGCTTGTCTTTGCTCTGTGCTCAGCATCGACATCCACCTCAATATGTTGTTGCGCGACTAAGAAAATGAAGCAGGAGAAATTGAAGCAGAAGTAGAAGAGTGATACAGAGCCAGATGGTCTGCTAGTGAATCCATCATATTCCAGCGACCAGGAGGAACCATGAAGGAAATGCCTTCACAGAATAGATTTGCTAGCCTCTCAACCACTCCACACGCAGTCTAACAAAAAGGAAAACTCACGTGGTCAGAGGAGGATATGCAGGAAGTCAACAAAACACATAGAATATTTGTAAAATCAGGGTTAATAAATGAAGTGGGGCCACCAGCAAGAAAACTCCAACACATCTAGAATTTAATAACTCCACCCTCCATGCAGTCAGCCAGCACAAATGAGGCCCCTAACAACAATAAAAAATAATTCCCTCCATCCCACGCCAAGCATGGCATCAATGCAAAAAAAATGATTAAACAACTAGTGGTGAACCAAACCCCACGCCAAGAAGGAGATAAAGTTGGTCGAGACAATTTTACAAGTCTCTGGATGAGTAACGTGGCCTAAAAGGCTTTAATAATTGAACACAAAATTTTATAATTTATTTACACAAATAAAAAAAATATAACTGAGACGAATTCATTAATTATTAAAATAGTTTTCTCCATATAATTCTCATAAGCTAAAAGGTATAAGAAATTTTGTACGATTACTATTCAACCCGAGAAGATTAAATCACATACAGATGAGCAAGCAAGAGGAAGTAAGAGTTGAATTATCCATTACTCACAATGATAAAAACAACATGCGAACATGCTTAAGCAACCAAGCGAAGAAAACTAGAGGTTGACATTCAAAAGAAAGTACGAAGAAAGGAATGACCATGCCACCAAGACGAGTAATCCCTTCCTCAGCGCGGAACGGGGTTCATTCTACAAAGCGACCAACCAAACAATAAAATCGCTTAACGATAATTAAATTAAAACAACATTGTTATCATTATATACTATAAATATAAATAATTTCTACTCACACCAATAATGACCAATGATCCATCTTAACCATACGACAACAAGATCCTTCTTTAATTAGGTTAATGCACAGGACATTACACAGTCCACACACAGAGATGTCAATGTCGACTTGAGAATGCAAGAAGGAGAGGGGAGGTGCTAAAACATCACTGAAACAAGATCTAATACAACGGAATACACGTAGCCATTTGACGCTCAACAAGAGGGTCATTGCGACAAGAACTAGGGTAAACGCCGAACGGGGCATTACAATACTGGTGGTAGTGAAAAATAGTGGATTCAGGGTATGTAATTTTTGGTTCCACAATTTTTACTATTTTTATTTTCAAGTTAAATATTTATCCAGAGTTTTATGGTTGCGGCTTCTCGGGTGTAATTTATTCCTGTTCCTTATATGTGGGTTGTAATTGGTAAGTAGCCTTCATTATCTCGGTTGTAATTTGTAAAAAATCCTTAATTATTTTGTGTGGACATCGGTGTGTTTTACTATGTGGACACTAAGATTTTGAGCTGTGTATTCCCCAGTTGAAAGACGTTAGGAGCCAAATATGTTGATTACAGAAATGTCAACCAATTTGGTATCGTATTTCTATAACTAATCCTCAACTTCCTCTACATCAAGTCTGCTTCAATAATATTATGTACCAAAAATTCCCTGGAAACGCCTCAAGGTCTTAAGGTCAACTGCAGTTGAAACATTTTCCTATGAGCCTTATGACATTAAAAGTGGTTTTCTTCGGATCATACATGGACGGTCACTTTGCAGCAGTGCTAATGAGTCCCCAAGGAATGCATCCATAAGAGCAGCTCTATAACAAGCACAAGTTCTATCGCCATGGACTTGTTGTTTTCACTTGTCCTTCTATTACTCCGAGAGGTGTTCTACAATGGCACGCAAGGTTGTAATGGAATTTGTTGTTTGAGTTTATTCTGAATATTAAATTTGACATTTTTTTGACCGTCATGTGATAGTTCATTCATAAATTTTAATGCTATTGGAATGTTATTTCAATAAATTTATTTCTTTTGTTGGAGAAGTCAAAAAATAGTAATATCTATCATAACTAGATAGGTGACTCGGGATTGATATCTCTCGGCGTATTTTAGATAGATGTATTTAATATTTCTATACTACTTAACATATTAGATCCATCCTCGTTTCCTATAACCTCTTCAACATTAGTGTCTTTCTTACAAGAATAATTGCTGATTAGATGTTGGATAATTTTATGTTTGTTTGGTTCAAAATTCTCCTTTCTTATGTGAGAAGTGTGTTCTATATTTTCCATGAATTAAATTCATTTGGATTGTAAAGCCTAGTGTGACTGTGGGGATCCTCTTTAAAGGATTTCAAGCCCATATAGTTAGTTTTAATCTTTGTTAATAATGGGTGGTAAGATCACTAATAGTCACGAGGAGCCGTTATGAGTTGTATTTTTGGCTCATAGTTTTGGAACCCATTGTTTTATAATACGATTGTGATGGTTACCTATTGACATGCATGCATATAACTAGACACATTGCTGGGTAGACTAGAACTGAGATTACATTATTAAATATTAAAATATTTGAGACATAGCTAATACAATAAGGAGATACGTTATTGCACTAGATTTTTTTGCTAAAGGGTTTCCCAAGATATATCTTGTGTAGTGTGTTATTTTTTATTTTTCATTTCTCTATTTATGTTTATCTTAGGGATTATATGAAGTATTTATTCTCTTGTATTTTCTTATCAAATAAAATTCTCTTCATCCTCTTATTTTTTTCATAATCTAGAAAAAATGATTTTGTACAATTACTTATAAATACATGCACTACTACATTTTTGTGTTAAAAAATCCATTACTTGGGAAACTTTCTTATCGAAATTCATCTTTTTATTTTATTTTTTTGGCCATCTTTATATGAGGAAATTTTAACATAGATTTGATTCAAATCGTTGTTGTGTAGAGGACACTAAGAGATTTCCAAAAAGTCATATTTTTTACAAATCTGAGCTCCCAGTCAAAAGTTATGGCTATCTAAAGATGAGGGTGTCATACTCTAATAAATGTGGGTGGTGAGCTACCTCATTTTGAACTCTGAAAATGCATCACAACCACCAAAATCTGAAACAGAACTTTTTTTTTTCTCACTTTAAAGACCACGGTACTATTGATCACTCAAGTTGGCTCAAAGTTCCGAAATGCCGAACCTCCGAAGTCCAAAATTTGAACTTCGGAGTTCGGACTCTGAAACAAAGTCGCGTGACATTTTTCATCGTTTGATCAAAAAGTTTTGAAATTCCAAAATGCCGATGTCTGAAATTCAGACTTTAGGTTTCGAGGTTTTAGGACTTCGTGTTTCAGGTTATCGGGACTTTGGGTTTCAAGGTTAGATTATATGCTTGTTATATAAAATATCTAAAATATTAAAAGACTGAAGTATGAATTTTGGAATTCAGGTTTCAAAATTTTCTTCTCCCCACGTGGAACTATTTACCTTGAGCTCGTGAAACCTCAAAAATTTGAAAACCCCAAAGTTAGAATTTCAGATTTTGGTTTTCGGACTTCCAACTCTCTTTTTTTGAATTCGTTTCCGCCGAGTCCCCGAGTTTCACTTCATCCTAATTCCGAGCAACCCCACTTCCAAAGTCCAAATTTCAGAATTCGGAGCTTCTTCATTTCTCGAACTCGCCTGCAATGTTCTCGGCCTGCTTCGTTGAATTTCTCAGCTTGACCTAAAAAAGTGAGCTCCCATTACCGAATCGATTCTCCTATTTTCTCTACATGGGGGCTTTTTTGTCCAATTTCACTCGAGGGGAAAAATTAGATAACATCATATTGAAACATTTCGAAAAACAACTCACTTTATTTTTCTTTCCTCTCATGTCTCAAGAAAAATGGTTTGCTTTTCCTAAAAATGTTGGTGAAATATGTACCAAAAAAAGGAAAACATATTCTTTCCTATGCGCTTGGGGTTATGGCGAACCTGATTCAAAGATTTCATTTTTTGCATAGGGAGGAAGTTTTCGGGCATGCCAAAAAATTCCAGCAGTAATCATTATGATTGATGGATGTCCATTATTTGATCTAAATCCTTCTTTTTGGCATAGTGTGGAGATTGTTGGAAAAGGATGTGAAGCTTGGATTTGCATTTTCTTGAATTTTTCCAAGGCCTTTTCAATAAAATCATTTTATACATATCCTACTATCATTACAGTCCATGAGGCCACATTTGAGGCATTTAGTCATACAGTTCATATACCAAGTGCATGCTTCCATATTTTGGATACATATCACCCAGATAACTTGCAAGTACAACATCTGAAAAAATTCCTCTATCTTTTATGCTTTGATGGATGTCCATAACCTGTTATAGGCTCAATTTTTGGCACAGGATGGGATTATGTAGGCAATGTAAAATAATATGGTTGGAGAGCTATTTGTTGCATATGTGAAACTATGTGAGTGTCTCTTGAAGAAGCCATATCTTCTATACACTAGTGCATTCATCTGCCATATGGAGCTATCTCATAGAAAATATCCAACATCTTCAAAAATTTGCAATGTGAACATGGGTTATAGTGTAGTTAATGACTCTGGCTTTCAATTAAAGTGCATGTATTATTGTCTAAGGAAGATGACAGGTTTGAAATGTTGTGACCATTCCCATGCCATGGTCATCTCCTACCACACACCACTCTGACTCCATGTCCTCATCTCACCTATAAGCATTAATTTCTCCCACTACCCTTTCAAATCACCCTACCCACATTTTCCCCCCCCTTTTTTGTTAACTAATTTGTTTTATTTGGATTAAAGTACATTTCCCTCCCCTTATAAGAGCATCGTCCTTGATGCGACACAATACCGAATCTTAAATGGTAAGTAGGCAAAAAGGTCAAGAATGACACATGTATTTTGATAAAACAATTTATTGGTATAATGCGACCACAAGGAAGCAAATTAATTTCAGTAATATCTTAAATTTTAATGTTCTATGGAAGATTGGCATTTATCTTTTATTTTATTACTTAGTCTTTCCATTTAAATTATTTATTAACCTCAACTCTTAGTATTTCAATTCATAGGATTTTAGTTTATGTATTTTATTTTCTTGGGTGCCCAATATATATTGACATCACGATGCCACACTAGCCGAAACACAATGCTACTGGTCCATAAGACATATCACTACATACATACATAATTGTATCACATCATAAGAACTCAAAAAAATCACATAAAGGAACATACACATTCCACATACCATAATACTTGTCACACATGCCCTTGACACAAAGTACTCACAACATAAAGCAAACTACATCAACATGGAATTCCCAATAGGTACACATATAATGGTTTCACGCAACGGAGATAATAACTGTAGCTACTTGAGCACCATCAACAACACCGAAGTGGTGCCGTTGCTGGGGACCTATTTGTGCAGCAACAACACCGAAATGGCATCGTTGCCTGGGATTTTTTGAACATCGGTACCTATTTGTGAGGTAACAACACCGAAGTGGTGTCGTTGCCAAGGATTATTTGTGTAGAAACAACACTGAAGTGGTTGCCATTGTTGGGGATCATTTGAACACCGGGACCTATATTTGCGGAAAAAAACACCGAAGTGGTGCCATTGTTAGGGACCTATTTGTGTAGCAACAACACCAAAGTGGCATCGTTACTGGGGAATATTTTTACAAATGCTTACACATACCGATCTTGGTAATGTTTCCTACATGGTTTAAGTACAAATAATTTTTTTAAACGTCATCCTTTGTTGAGATTTGTAAGATTTGTGCAAGATTACAAGTTCATTGTGCAGTATTTCAAGTTTATAGTGGTTATTGCACTAAATTTGCATCAATAGTGATAAATGTGGGTAACGGAAGGTCGGATCTATTAAGCTTTATAGAAATTAAGCATTGATAGACAATTGGCAAGTTACTCATAGTGCATCTACACAACTAAGGGAAAATCCTTAGTGGTGACTCCGTGTTGAATTGAAATTTTGATGATTACCAGTTCCTTAACTCGTGTCAAGTGAAAATTTTCATTAATCTTTGCAAAGATGGAGGGAAGAAGATCTTTCTTTACTAGGGACCCTACTAGAAAGTTATTTCTAGAACTAGGAAAAGAAAATTCAAAAGGAAGATGAATCTGGAAAGTTGTTGGAAATCAAGAATCAAAGAAAGGATATATCAGTTCTAAAAGGTGATCAACCTGTGGTTGAAGATTACCAAATGTCCTCAATTGTTTCTGAACCAAGTAATCTTTATATAAATTTGAGTTCTCCAACTGGAGAGGTGCCATCATTTGTGTCTAAAAAGCGTGCCTCTCAGTTTTCCCCTATTTTTTCCAAGCTTGATAAGTTTTTCCAAGAAATTGAGTCATTAGAGGATATTTACTTTGAGAGTTATACTCCTCTGCCCCAGAGACCCCTCATTGGTGATCATTTTTTTTCTCTTGTAAATTCACTGCCTCAACGTAATATGGCCCAACCTCCACCTAGACCTACTTTTATTGTCAACACTTTTGGACCTATAGATTTCAGAGGTATGGATGGATATCCTAATATGGTTCCAAAAGATGTCAGAAATAGGTTACCAAAATTTCAAGGGAATAATGCCATCACTGGTGACCACCATTTAAGACTCTTTGTCAATATGATGGAATATTTTCAAATTGAATTTGAACACATGTATATAACATTATTTATTCATACTCTTGAGGAGGATGCACATGAATGGTACAAGGGTTTACTAGATAATTCAATAGATTCATGGAACGAGATGAAAAATAAATTTAGATTGTAATATGGGGATAAGACATATCCCAGGTTCCTTTTATTTGATTTTGAAAATATAAAGAAAATCCAAATGAATTTGTCCATGATTTCAATACTCATGGACAATAAGACCTTTAATAGGCTACCTAGAATCCTAAGGCCAAGTGATGAGTCCTATTTGATAAAATATTTTGATGCTTTTGATTAAAAGGTTCCTTGAGAGATAAGAACCCAAGAACATTAAGGCAGGATTTCACCATGGCATTAACAAATAGAAAATAACATCAAAGTAGTTGAAAAGACTCCTAAAAGAGAGTGTGTCAAGTTAATCAATCTAGAGAGACCTCAATCAAATAAAGCTATGGATTTGGAAGAGGTTGTAAAAACTTTGGCTAGAGCAGTTACAAAGATATCCTATAAACTAGCATGAGTAGAAAAAGGGATAGGACAAAGTTCCTAGGGTCAGCACAAACCACATGGTCAGGAGAGATTTAGAAATCATCCCAGAGGTGATCACAGACTAGAGGAAAAATGGAAAGGGCTCATGGGATCAGGTAATAAACAACCTCAACCTAGGGAGAATAGATTGTTTCCTGATCCTTTGATTACCAGGGTTGTTACTATGGATGACACCAATGTTATCGAGTGGTGTGATAGGTGTTTCTTACCACTCTCCCCATGTGAAGTAGATCAAGAAGTTGAGGAAGTTGATGATAAGGAGACATATGATGATTTGTGTATGACGGAGAGCCCTGTGAACACACAACAGGGGGAAACCATAATTGAATTGATAAGTGCCAGAACTACTGAAGATTTCTGGGATTGTGTTCATCGAGTATTACCTCTTCATCCTATTAATACTTTTAAAATTATTATGGTGCAAGCATTTGATCTACCTAATCATGCTTTTGAATACTTAAGGGCCTTGATTATTAAAACATATGATGGAGGGATCCCTTCTGAAGAGGACAAAAAACTGTTGATGAATGCTAGTAGTTGCTCAGGAGAAAGAATATAACACAAGAAGTAATGTTGTCAAAGGGGAGGGGCACAAACCAAGCCAAAAGTTGCAGTTCTTACCAATATCCTGAAGGAAACACCTAAGAAAGATACATCTGGTAAATGCCTAATTACTCGAAATAAAACCCATGCTCCTACCCATACCCAGACTCTGAAAACTCCTATACTATAAGATGAAACTGTGAATCTTTCTCCTAATACTATCCTACCCGAATATATTCCTTGTGACATAGCCCAAATCTTGAGTTAGATCAAGGTTACTATTCCCATTTTTGAGTTACTCAGGATCCCTGAGCATAGGAAAAGGGAATTAGAATATTTGGGATTTAAGGAACAAAATATTACTTAGGGAAAAAGTGTTAATAATATAGAGGTTCCCCCCATTATTGTAGAATCATAAATACCACAAGCATTGAAGGAACTAGGTGAATAATATGAGGTGTATTTGGGAACTTCTCTGGTTGAATCTCAGCTTAATGTGGATCCATTTCTTACCACTTTGATTATTAAAGATAGGTTGGTAAATAACTGCATGTTTGATCTAGGAGCCTCATGTAATGTAATGCCTCTTGAGGTCATGAATGAGTTAAATATAAAGGTAACATCAGCTTTTGGGAAATGTACTGCTATGGATTCAAGAGAAGTGCCAGTAGTTGGGTATGTCAAGGGATTAGTAGTGCAGTTGGAAACTTTTCCAGGAAAGTGCTTAACCATGAATATGGTTTATTGTGGACTGTCCTGCCAAATGGGGGATGTTATTATCCAGAAAGTGGGAAAATAGTGTGGGTGGAAGTGTACAAATTGACATTTCAGAAACAACCATACCAATTGAGGGGAACCTTGTGAAGTTTTACATTGAGAAGAAACTGTTACATCTCATTGAGGACCTTAACAATGCTTCTTATGAAGTATTGTATGCAGACGTCGATGTCAAAAACTTTGTGGGTTATGCTGATTTTAAGGAGCATAAAATTGTTGAGTGAAAGTATTTTGAGTATATTGGTTCTCTCTGGACTCTGATGTTTGATGGGGTTTGTTCTAGATCTGGTAAAGGCACAAATGATAAACCTCAGAAAATATGGATGGGTGGCAACTTGGATAGAGAAGAAAAACAAGCATATGTCTAGTTGTTAAAAAATTATCAAGACTTATTGGCTTGGTCATACTCAAAATGGCAGGCACTTGAAAAATTTCCTTGATTGGTTTCTCATAATCAAGGCATGCATCTTTGTATAGTGTACATTCTTTTTGTTCTTTTTTGTTTCTACATTTTTCTGTTTTGGTTCATCCTGGTCCTTGGCAACTGGTTTTTGTTGGTTTCTTAGTTTGTTCTTGGGAGGTTGGAAATGATTTTTCTGCTTTGCAAGATTTTTCTTAACTCCATTGCCAAATGGATTTTTTGCACATGGTCTATTATGTTGTTCTTGCGGCACTTGTAGGGAATTCCCATCCCTGAGTCGGAGATGATGTTGGTGCTCAATTCAATCTCTCCCTGTTTGTTCAAAATTTTCTCAAGCCGCCTAGTTTGATGCACTTTCTATCCTCCTATATGGGTGTGCATAATTATTTACCTTCACCAGGATGCCATTGTCAGTCCTTTCCTTGGGTTTCAGATCACATTGAGTCTTTGTATTATTTACAGTCTTCTATCCGCGGGGAAATTTTATTTCTTTGGCTGTCTTCCACGATTATGTATCCTCTATAAATCCTGTCCCAAAATCCATGGATACATGGTATTTTCTAATTGGACATGACACGATGGGTCTATTGGGTGAACTTGTCACTTTTGTCACAATTGTAAAAAATTCCAAGTTGGTCATGTGGCCCTGATAGTTTCTAATTGGCTATTCAACAATATGAAGTGGAAAAGAAAAATTCTTAATTTGACCCCAAAGACATACATGTGTCATAAGATGAGTGGTTGCGAGAAGGCAGGACCTTTTGGGAATCTTGAGACATTATGGTGAAAGGCGGTAAAAGTGTAAATGAAATGTCTAGAGTCCGCAAATGGATACGTGGCCCTTTGTTTAGTTAAAAGCATGGAGACATGTCACTGGAGGTATTATGGAATTTTTGGCTTCGTTGTGAAAAGGAGAAAAGTTATAAAATGAACCGTGATTCCGTTGGGGACAAAATAATGTCACATGTTTGAGTCAGCATTAAAAATTCAAAGTGGGGAGGTGGATCACCGGGAAGACTTTAGAACTTTTAACCTTGTTTTGAAAAAGAGAGTAAGGTATAAAAGTGAAGCATGACCCCGCAAGTGCCCAAATAAAGCCCACATTTTGAGTCTACATCGAAAGCGGAAGCGCGGGTCGCCAGAGGTATTTTGGAAATTTTGATTGTTTTGTGGAAAGGAGTAAAGTTATAAAGTGAGCCGCGACCCCGTTGTCGCTCGAGTAAAGCCACGTGTTGAGCCCATATCAAAAGTGGAGGGATGGGCCAAAAATATGCATTTTCTTAAAGTATTACAAAATACAAAAAGTGCCCCAGGCCCGCTTCAACTAAGATCTTTTCCACATGGATGACTAAATTTTGAAGTTGTGAAAGACAGAGTTAACCGCTATGATACAAGGAATTTAGTTCTGCTACCATTAACACTCCAGGACCTCAAGAGATTTGAATGCATTTCTTCTTTTATCATTAATTTCATGGTCTCTTCTCATTTTTATCAGTGAAGTGCAATCGGAATTCTTGTGGAGCTCAATTTGTGAACTCGAGAAGTGTGAATGTGTTTTTTTTGAATCAGAAGTGCTCGGGAACCTGTAGAAAACCACCAAGATGAAACATAGTAGGATGCAGAGGAAAAATATGAAGAGAAGGAAGTTGCAGATACACATGATGATCAATAGGCTTACATGCATTCTTCCTCCTTTTTCTGTTCTTCATGTTTTCAAAATTAGGAGGGAATACTCCAAATAATTTGCCAGAAGTGACAGCGAAATGCCCCAGTTAAAAACAACCGGTGGAAATAATTGAAAAATCTTATCTTTTGTACACATGGTAGATTTTGGGTGTAAATTTGTTAAATATCACTTTTTGGAACAAATTTGTAACAAACAAAGTATTCCTCAGAACCGGATTGAAAGTTTAAGGGGCGAGAGTACAAGGATGTCGGAGCAGGATTGAATGTGTAAGGTAAATGCTTAAGACCCACAAAAGGACACGTGGAGGGATGCATGATGTGTCTGAAATTAAAAGGTACTTAGAGAAATTTTATTGAATGATGGATACAAATTTGTTTCAACTTAGTTACTTAGAAGGGAACTAAGGAATTAGAAGAATAAACGATTGGATGTTTTAGCGTACTGGTGGTAGCGAAAAATAGTGGATTGAGGGTGTACACTTTTTGGATCCACAATTTTTACTATGTTTATTTTCAAGTTAAATATTTATCCAGAGTTTTATGGTTACGACTTCTAGGCTGTAATTTATTCCTGTTCCTTATATGTGGGTTGTAATTGGTAAGTAGACCTCATTATCTCAGTTGTAATTTGTAAAAAGCTGTCATTATTTTGTGTGGACATTGATGTGTTTTACTATGCGGACACTAAGATTTTGAGCTTTGCACAGGAAGTGTCAACCAATTTGGTATCATATTTCTTTAAGTAATCATCTTCTTCCTCTGCATCAGGTCTTCTTCGATAATATTATGTATCAAAAATCCCCTGGAAATGCCTCAAGGTTCTAAGGTCAACCACAGCTGAAACGTTTTCCTATGAAGCTTTTGACTTTAAAAACAATTTTCTTTGGGGTCATACATGGACGGGCACTCTGCAGCAGCACTGAATGAGTCCCACAGGAATGCATCCATAAGAGCACCTCTATAACAAGCCCAAGTTGTAACGACCCAAAAAAATTCACACACGAACAACACTGTAAAAGACAGGATAATTTTTTTTTGACTTGCTTCCACACATAACACGACACAACATGTCGTCACAAAGTTACAACCAACTCTGGGAACCACTTGCTACGGGGATGACCACAAGGTCAGCACAGAAACGTTCACACCCAAAAGGATAATACATTTTTTTTTCTTTTTGACAAGACAACATAGAAGTCCAATCACAGAACACACTTACAGTTAGGGCCAACCACAATGAGATATTCTTGAGGGTTATTTATTTTAAAAGGACATCTTGCAATTCTTAGCTTACGTTTTCAAGGAGGCTCAAGATATGATTTGTATAATTCAACTTGCCAAGCCAAGTTTATTCCTTTGACACTGAGTAATTATCTTTAAATCTTCTCTATTATGAAATTTATTTGCTTAATTTGTTTATTCAAGAAAAAAGAGTAATTTAAATTCCACAAGGCCATCTGCTCACCACTAACGCTAATAAGAACTTCGTTCTTGCCCACAAGACAACATGGTTTTAAGTTCAACACACTTAAGAGAAGAGATACAAGGTGCCTTGGAAAAGGGTTAGAGGGAGAAGGTCAAGATGAAATCATCTTCAAGGACCTCATTAGTTATTGCCAAGTATTTAATTGAAGCTAGGGCTCTTAACCAGAATTATCAACAGACTTTACTTAGGCTTCGCTAAATGAGTTATTATACAAGGAGTAAAACAATTTACTTTCCAAATGGCGGTGAGAGATAGATGGTGAGGTCTCCAATTTGTTTTCTCCTGGATTATTAAATCTTATCATCCTCAAACAACTAACCAGTTCATTACACCTTAGGGTCATTTTACAGAATTTCACCATAAAAGGAATAATGTTCAACTAGAGGAGCTAGGGTTATCATGTTATAAAGCGTTACCTAACAAATGATAGTCTTGCATCCTTGATTACTTTATGGAATTTCTTTCTTTCCAGTTGGTGACCCCTACGTTACTTTATTTGCAATACAACTTTTAATTTAACTTCCAGAAGTATTAAACAATCCTATGTTAGTTTACTTATGACACTCACAATTACTAAGTCATAGCAAGGTTTAACTCAAAATTTATTCATCAAGGATAAAGTTTGTAGCAACACTCATTTACGAAGAACAAAACAAGATTACATCAATTCTTAAAATACTGATACTCTAACAAAGTCACTCAACAAGCAATAACCAAATTTTCTTATAATTTCAAAGATGGTCAAACAATACAAGGTTTCCAAAGTTCAGATGACATAAGTCCACAATACATTATACTAAGACATTAATCCTCTTCTAAAACTTTCCACTGGACGTTAACAATAGTTGAACAACATAAAAAAAAAGGTTTCGATGCAAAGGAACTTCTCAACTGAGGTTGATGTACAAAAGTCTACAAGTCTATCCCTCATCTACACGCAAAATCCATCTGCAACAAATTTTCTACAAGAGTCTGTTCACGAGAACTGAGCAAGATAAGGCTACACAAACCCACCATAACTGTTATCTATCAATACCATGAAAAGGAAGCACTTTATTACAAGAATTTGGGTCAAACCTCTAAAAACTATCAGCACTTCAAGTTATAATAAAGTTTCCACCATGCCAAACAAAGAAGAAGAAGACCATGTACTTCCAGTTAGGAGTAAAGAGCAACGAAAATATAACAACCGAAAGAGAAAGGCCCTTGGCCCTATAAGGAGAAAAATAACCAATCTAACAAAAGCAGGATTCCCACCAAGTAAATAATTAAATAACAATCACAAGAGTGCGATTTGATATAAAGTACCAACCATCCAGAAATTTTATCACAGGTACCAAATGCATAGGTTATAATCATTATATTTCTAGAAGAACAAGAGTTGATCGGCCCAAGAAAAGGGAAACCACGAGTTTCAAGAATTAACACAAAAAGCCATGTATAAATGAGTTTCAAACTTGAAATCACATAGAGTATCCACACAACATAAGTTTCGAAGCATGAAGGCAAAGTAAACTAGTTTTGGCCACTAACTCCAAGAGATTTCCCAATCATTCAAGAAGGGCCAATGCCTTGTAGACTAGTAGTAATCACGCGAGAGAAGAAAAAGAGTTCCATCAACCAAGAGTATACGAATAATGTCATCAACAACTTTTATAACCCTAAAAATTTACAACACCTCCACATCAATTATTAGATGTTCAGTTAATTTAAAATAAATTTCCTATTTCCGCAAAACAACAATATTTTTAAGGCAACCCTTGGTAACATAAACAACCATTCAAACAAAGGTACAAACATAAACTACTAAGTTCCATTATCAAAAACATCTCCTTCTGCTATAGAATACATAATACCATTGATTGTAAGATGATTTTTTCCCGAAGGTTGATCAACATTCAAGGCATATTTTCATCACAAAACATTAAGGTACATTATGTGCATATAAGCTGTCCAATCCTAATTAACAACATTAACCATAATAAATGGGAGGAAATAATTCAAGTTAGGAAGACTAGATTATTTCACCATCAACAATCAATTCCGAGAGGGGAAGAAGACCAAAAATAATACCAGAAATAGTCAATGAGGTACTAGAGTTCGCACAATTAAGACCTCGAACATAGCTAATATAAAAAAAACTAGTTACGATTCAAGATGATAGGGGCATGGTCAAAGTACCTCCTAAGAATGGCCTATAAAAGCCTAGGAACCAGGCTGAAAGCTAACGTAGGAGTCTAAACACTCGAGACTTGAAACACGATTGCACGCAAACCTAAAACATTCTAAAAGTTTTTAACACCGAATCTCTAACCTGAAATAGTCCAAGCGTTGATTACACTAATCCTGCAACCTTTCCTTTCTCGATGCCAAAAGGGTTGTCAAAGGTGGCTTGAGAAGGATCATTAACAATATATGTCAAAAGACAAGGAAGGATAGCCTTGGTTGATAGGAAGGAACTTCATAGTTATTGCACGCTTATAACTAACTGCCATGATGCTGAAAATACTAGTTTGGAACAACATAATAACTTGGACCTCTATTGTAGAGAAGAGTACATATATATATATATAAAGACGAAGATCGATCAATCGAGCAAGAGAAACATAACACCAAGAGGAGAGGGCACACGCATCCTTTCGATCAACATATTGACAACGATAAAAGCTAAAACAAGAAGAAACAAGCAGAAAGGGGAAATATCCCATCATGACATCTAACTGAAAAATCAATGCAAGGAAAAAGTGGTTCGATTTCACAATAATTTTAAATAAAATAACAGTAGAAAAGTTGTAGAAATATCTTGCCTTTTTCTCCAGATTCAGCATCGTCCTCCTGTCTCTTCCATTGCTTTGGATGCCCTTCTGCCTCTTCCATTACTTTGGACGCCCTCCCAAAATCCCACACCAAACAAAACATGCCAGACTATAGAGGAAGCTAGTGGAAGATGGAACGTGGGAGGAGAAGAGGCATCCATCGCCCAAGTCACAGAGGAGAAGATAATGAAAGGAAGAGGGTTCGTTGCAGGAAACAGGAACAAAACTGAGCAGAGGGAAGTAGAACATCACCCAAACATACTTCCCTCCTTCCAAGGGCCAGCAGTGCAAGAAAAACGCCTTGACAGAAAGGATTTTCTATGGCCTCTCTGCCCATGCAACCAGGTCAAAATGAAAATCAGACTGTTGAAGATGTAAGGAAATCCATCCACGCGTGTAGGGTTGGAACAGGAGTCACTTCCAGACAATTCCACTGGAAACACAACCATAGCTCTGAACATAAACTCCTTTGAATTGATGTTGTGTCTAGTAGGTCTCAATGCTTACAAAGTAACTTGTGCTTTCATGAGATATTCTGATGTCTAAGTTGATCCAGGATCCTTATGAGATTCATCTTCTATGGTCGTTTACACCGCTCAACAAGTTAGGTCTCTGTCAGAGATATCTGTTGTGATGGTCATTTTCTTTCTTAAAAAAAACGTAGCATACCACTTTGGACTTTATCATCTTTGTCTTTTTTGGGCAATGTATATCCAGAATGAGAAGATCATCGAAGCTGGACCCAATTCATTTGATACAGATTTATGGAATTCTCTACATCAGTTTCAGTTTGACAATACATGCTTACTGAGAAAATCCCTCAATCAAAGTAGGCACTTCTACTATTCTTTAACATGTCTACTGCCTGGATAACAGCTGCAGCAGGTACGCTCCCTGAAAAGAACTCCCTCATGTGCCGTATAAACTTCGGTCTATCCTGCCCAATGCATAATTTGATACACCCCTAGGTCAAGTACACATTGACATAATATTCTGCTAGTTTGCCGGTCATCCGTCACCTAGTTCTGCATCCACTTGGAAAAATGTTGATGCTCTTTTGTCAAATTACATCCGATCTATGAAAACACGCGTGACCGTCGCCATGTCAATCACTGCAGATGCTAAATATTCAAGCATCCCAAGTAGGCCTTACTGCCATGCAGAAGCATTGAAGAAGAGGTATATCCTGAGCATATGAAGTATCCATGGCCGGCGTAGGCACCCTCAATGAAGCTTTTTCACAAAAAGAAAGTAGCATCTTCCCGCTAGCAGGTGGTCCTGATTAGCCACTGCAAAACAATGAAGGTTTTTACCACTTTCATACTGCCTGGCAAGCCATGATTCTAGAACCACCCGGTCACTAGACATCGTTTAGTTAAAGAATGTACCAGTGGAGTTGCTACAGCTTCGACTAAGGTGTTCGTCACCCTGAATATCCCTATTTTTCTTTTGCTGGGGCTCGAGTTCTGAATTTCCTGCTGAACTGGCTAAACCTCTGTTGTTCTTGCTGGGTCGCTGCAAACTGAGATCCCTGTGTTAGTTTCACACCTCGCAGCACCTCCCAATCAATTTTTTTGAAAGGATTTAACAGCGACCTACTTCACTAGCTTGAAGCTTCATCAAAACCACCATATCAACCCAATGACTGCACCCATACGCATTGAATAAGCAGCAATCACTTGGCATAGGCAGGTGAAGAAAAATGCGGCCAACAAGGACTCCCGAACTCCCAAAGGCGGAGCTCCCAAAGCCTGATGGTCACTCCAGTCCTGCAGATTGGGTGGTTGGGAGGTGACCCTTCTGTCATCCAAATGCTAAACAATAGACTCTGCGAATGGACCTGCGTATGCGGCCAGAACAAAATGGTAGAAGGAAGATAGCAATTTTCAAGGGATTAGCAAGTCAACATTTAATAAACTACGCAGTCCTCAGTGCGGCCTACCTAATTCAATGGTAGAGATTTCAACACGCCAAGAAGGATGCAGGGGTCTTTAATGCTAATGGCAGGTGGCCATTAAAACCACCCACCTCCAGCCAACCAAGGAAACAAAGTAAAAAAAAAAACATTAACCTTTCCTTCCCCAGCACCAAACGCTTTGGTACACAAGGCCAGATGCAAAAGGGAGAGAGCAAGGTATTGGGGACATAAAAAATCCATATTTAAAATTAGTAATTTAAAACAATTCTAAGATTGCGGGATCAGTTGGCCCAGGAGGAGAACGGGGTTGAGTATTTAAATGAAATATTTACGTGAACGCCACTCTTCAAACCGTGGCGCCACCACAAAACATACTCTTCCTCATTTGCACAACAAGGCTCGATCAGTGGGAGTGATAAACAAATCAAAAGGATAGTTTAAAGATATCAAAGGATGATGTCGATAACAATCGACATAAAGAAAATAATAACAAAATACAAACGTTGATCGAAAATACAATCATAATGTCATTATTATTATTATTATTATCATTATTAACTAGCAACCAACAGTTAAACTCGACAAGGCGAAACACTAACGTTTCAAAGGAAACACAACAACGTTCAACTCTAAGAAGCACGGTCATCGCAGAAGCAAAGGCGCAATGATAAACGGGGCATTACAAGGATCATCCTCCCATTATTTCAATTAGCATCGTCCTTGATTCGACATCGTTCGTTACATAGGAAATGATTTAGTATACACACAAAGAATAGATTACATATAACACACAGGCTATTGGGTCTTAAACCCCTAGTCGATTCACTTCTATGGCCACAGGGTAGCCTTAGGATCATTATGGTCATAACTCTGTTACACAATGGAATCAAGGGTAATTCTAATTGAAGATTGGCAGTTCACATCTTTTTTAAGGACCTAGGGTCTCATTAGTTCCTTTCACTCATTTATAAATTGGTAACTTGGTTTAGCATTTCCACTAAGGATTCTCATCATTGAAATAGTTTTGGTTTATCCCCAATAATAGGGTTTAATCACATTACAAGGAGGATCATGCTAACACATCACCTTTTCCTGTGGAATAACATCTCACGATTACACTTCCCAAGGCCAAGCATCAATTATAATTTTACTGTCATGATTATGTTAAAACACATTAGCTAAGGTTACTCAAATACGGTTCTTAGACATAGGCGCAGTCCACATAGCTTATTTGTTTTCTTGTTTCACAGATTACGTATTCCTGACATATCATTTTAGGTCCAACACAAAGGGGTTTTTGCTACTTAGTTCACCATACCTTTTTTCTGAATTTGTATAACTTGTTTGCTAATAGAGGAATTCACATATCACGCATGAGACTACTAGCTCCCTGTACTTATGGGATTTATCTCTAGGAACATCAATGACATAGTTTCACGATCATCACATCACATATACATAATAGGATAAGTGGGTGAGAGCATAGATCAAAGTAGTCCATCATTTACCAATGGTTAATATTCGCATTAGATTTTACACAACGTGGATCCGTAAAACATCAACCATACAGATGGTTTAGACACGTATCATACGAGCGATCCCTCAAACTCTTCATGCCTTTCTCCAAACACATCATATGATGGTTGCATTTTCAAGTCAACTAATGCATAAATTAAAATGTCTGTTAAGTCTCACAATCAAACTCTTAGTACTACACCGTCAAAACCCAAATGCCTATATGAGACTCTGGGTATTGCCTCCTTCAAGTCTCTTATGCCTCCCTCAAACTCTTAAAGATTAATTTCAAGGGTAGTTGCCGGTTGTCTTTTCCTATGGCCCAACACACCTTCAGTTTCAACACGTCCTAACCCAAGTGTCATAATAACGCCTAGTTTTACAATATGTTTAATGTTAGTCTGTAACTCCATGGGGAGTACTACCTATACAGACGAAGCAGGTCCATAGGTCCAACCATTTCATGGTGCATCACATGACCCTATTCCACACATCACTAGGAGGGAACCAGCACTACTTAAGTCAAATTTTAACCATGTCGTTCCTAAGTGTGCAAAGTTAACAATGCCTTGGTCAACTAAGCAGTAGACATCTTAAAATGTTGACAAACTTGAAGCTTGAAATTTTATTTAGTTAAGCTAGAATGGCCATTATCAAGCCATAGTTTGTATTAAATTTCATTTTTTAGTGTTTTAATTTCTTCTGTGCTAATTCCCAAATATCGTGCGAGCAAGGCAATCAAGAGATGCTACAAGTCCTTAAAAACTAAGGTAAAAAGCTCAATTTATGAATAAAATCAACTTATAATAATGTCACATTCTGATAACTGTGTGGCTAGTTAAATAGCCACCAAAGGGGGTACTCTGCGAGATTGCTAGCACTCGGAACATCGAGCCTTAACTCATGAGAATCCACTATAAGATAATACAACTGTCATCACCTTTATCTTAATCATACATGTCCAACATTTCGACAATACTAAACATTTGGGGATCATAGATAGCACTCATGTTCAGATGACATATTTCCACTTAGGGAGACAGGAAAGCCTCTTAGGTTGTTATCTACAAAACTTCAATATTTCAACTCGAGTTAATGACATCACAGAATGGTTGACCATTCCTCACTCTCATACATTTCACTTTAACACGATTTCACACACAGGGTCTTTACAGTACATCATCTTCTTCACACTGCATCAGGTCTTTTTACCATATGAAAATTATGAATCAAAAGAAACTTATGGTTAAATGCCACAAGGT
This sequence comes from Taxus chinensis, assembly GCA_019776745.2. Classification (NCBI taxonomy): domain Eukaryota; kingdom Viridiplantae; phylum Streptophyta; class Pinopsida; order Cupressales; family Taxaceae; genus Taxus; species Taxus chinensis. Next base: position 813,741,183 of record CM034148.1, read on the forward strand.
TCTCAAAGTCACCCATAAAACTGAAACATTCTCCTATGAAGCTATTGACCAAATTTCAATGATAAGCTTTACCATGGGACATAGCAACGGACGGGCACACTGCAGCAGCACTGACATGAGTCACACACACAGAGAGATAGCATCCATATATAGCACCTCTATAACATAGCATAAACTACAATAATACACAATGGAATTGTTACAATCACGTAGTTTCGTCATGTCTACTTGCATCCCGCAAAACCATTGTACAATGGCATGAAATCATTGATAAATTGCTAGTGTGTCATTCAATTTTATTCTGAATATTAAATTTGACATTCTTTTGACCATCATGTGATAGTTCATTCATAAATTTTACTTCTATTGGAATGTTACTTCAATAATTTTATTTCTTTTTTTGGAGAAGTCAATAAAAAATAGTAATATTTATCATAAATAAATAGGTGACTCAGGATTGATATCTCTTGGCTTATTTTAGATGGATGTATTTAATATTTATATACTAGCTAACACAATAGATCCATCTTCATTTCCTATAACCTCTTCAATGTTAGTGGCGTTCTTAGAAGAATAATTGTTGATTAGATGTTGGATAATTTTATGTTTGTTTCATTGAATTTCTCCTTTCTTATGTGAGAAGTGTGTTCTATATTTTCCATGAATTAAATAGCTTTGGATTGTAAAGCCCACTATGATTGTGGGGATCCTCTTTAAAGTATTTCGAGCCCATATAGTTAGTTTTAATCTTTGTAAATTATGGGTGGTAAAATTACTAATAGTCATGAGGAGCCATTATGAATTGTATTCTTGGCCCATGGTTTTGGTACCCATTGTTTTATAATATGGTTGTGATGGTTACCTTTTTATGTGAATACATATAGCTAGACATATTGTTGGGTAGAGTAGAACTGAGAGTACATTATTATATGGTAAAATATTTGAGACTTAGCTAATACAATAAGGAGATAAGTTACATCACTATATTTTTTTCTCTAAATGGTTTCCCAAGATATATCTTCTGTAATATGTTATTTTTTTTTTCATTTCTCTATTTATGTTTATCTTAGAGATTATATGAAGCATGTATTCTCTTGTATATTCTTATCAAATAAAATCCTCTTCATCGTCTTCTTTTGTTTCATAATCTAGGAAAAATGATTTTGTAAAAATTACCTATAAATACATGCACTACTACATTTTTGTGGAAAAATATCCATTATTTGGGAAATTTTCTTATCGAAAATCATCTCTTTTTTTTTTCGGTTTTTGGCCATCTTTATATGAGGAGTTTTTAACATATTTTGTATTCAAATATTTTTTTTGTAGAGGACACTGAGAGCTTTCAAAAAACTCTTATTTTTTGTAAATACGAGCTCCCAGTCAAAATTTATGACCATTTGAAGATGAGGGTGTCATATTCCAATAAATATGGGTGGTGATCTACCTCTTTTCGAACTCCGACAATGCATCAAAATCACCAAAATCTGAAATTTTGGACTTCTGGGATTTGGAACTTCAGGTTTTCCCACTTCAGAGATCATGGTACTATTGATGGCTCAAGTTGGCTCAAAGTTCTTAAATGCGGAACCTCTGAAGTCCAAAATTTGGACTTCAGAGTTTGGACTCTAAAACAAAGTCATGTGACATTGTTAATCATTTAAGAAAAAAAATTTGAAATTTTGAAACCCCGAAGTTTGAAATTTAGACTTTAGGTTTCGAGGTTTTGAGAATGTTTCAGGGTTTCGGGACATCAGGTTTCAAGGTTAGATTATCTGCTTGTTACATAAAATCTCAGAAATCCCAAAATCCCAAAGTATGAATTTCAGAATTTGGGTTTCAGACTTTTCTTCTCCTTGCATGGCACTGTTTAGTGTGAGCTCATGAAACCTCCAAAATTTCAAAACCCTGAAGTCCAAATTTCAGATTTTAATTTTTGGACTTCTAAATCCCTTTTTCACATTCCTTTCCAACAAGTCCCTAAATTTTACTTTGGCCTAACTCCAAATGACCCCAGTTCCGAAGTCCAAATTTTAGGCTTCGGAGATTCTTCATTTCTCAAACTCCCTTGCAATGTGCTCGACCTACTTCAAATGAATCTCTAGTGCAGAGTTCAAATCCCTCAAAATGGTGAGCTCGAATAGCTGAACTCGATCCTTCTAGGGCTTCTCTTCATGGGGGAATGTTAATATAATTTTGATCGATGACACAAAGAGTAGAAAACCTCATATTCAATTTTTTTGAAAACTAATGGCACTTTAGTTAAGAGAATCCACAAATGTCTCAAGAAAAATGGTTGGTACTTTTCCTAATACCAATGTCGGCAAAATATGTTCCTAAAACAAGGCAAACATATCATTTCCTCCATGAAGCTCAACTTGAGGTTATGGTGAACCTAATTCAAAGCTTTCATTTTTGCATAGGGAGGAAGTTGTTGGGCACAACAAAAAATTCCTGGCAACAATCATTATGATTGATGTATATCGATTCTCTGTCAAGGTAAATCCTTCAGTTTGGCATAGGGTGGAGGGTGCTGGAAAAGGTTGTGAAGCTTGGATTTTCATTTTCTTGAAAGGTTCCAAGGCCTTTTCAAATAAACCCATTTTGTACATATCCTACTATCATTACAGTCCATGAGGCCACATTTTAGGAATTTAGTCGATACAATTCATATGCCAAGTGCATGCTTCCATATTTTGGATACATATCACCAGAGAACTTGCAACTACAACATCTGACAAAATTCCTCTATCTTTTATGCTTTGATGGATGTCCATAACCTATTCTAGGCTCAAGTTTTGGCACAGGTCGGGAGTATAAAGGAAAATGTAAACTAATCTAGTTGGAGACCTATTTGTTGCATATGTGAAACTATGTGACTGTCTCTTGAAGAAGCCATGTCTTCTATACACTACCACATGTCATCTCCCATGGGGAGTCTGTCTTGATAGAAACTATCCAAAATCCTGCTAAAATATTACAATGTGAACATGGGTTATAGCATAGTTAATGACACTTTGGATGTCTCAATTAAATTTCATGTATTATTGTCTAAGGAAGACGACAAGTCTGAAATCACTTTGATGACCATTCCCATGCCATGGTCACATCTTCTACCATAGGTTTCCACCCTGACTCCCATGTCCTAATCTCACCTATAAGCATTAATTTCTCCCATCTGCCCTTTCAAATCACCCTCACACATTTTCCCCCTTTTTTTTTAACTAATTTGTTTTTATTTTGACTGATTCACTACATTTCCCTCCCCTTATAAGAGCATCATCCTCGATGCAACACAATACCGAATCTCAGAAGGGTAAGTAGGTAAAAAGGTCAATAATGACACATGTCATTTTGAAAAAACAACTTATTGGTACAATGCGACCACAAGGAAGAAACTAATTTCGAGTAATATCTTAAATTTTAATGTTCTATGAAGATTGGTAGTTCTCTTTTAGTTTATTACTTAGTCTTTCCCTTTAAAGTATTTATTAATCTCAACTCTTAGTATTTCAATTCTTAGGATTTTAGTTTATGTATTTTTTTTTGTGGGTGCCCATCTGATATTGACATCACAATGCCACAAAATGCTAAAACACAACACTACTGGTCCAAAAGACATATGCTACATAATACATAATTGTATCACATCACAAGAACTCAAACCAAATCACAGTAAAGGAACATACATATGGTCCACATAACATAATACTTGTCACACATGCCCTTGAACATAAAGTACTCACAACATAAGAAGACTACAACAACATGGAATTCCCAACAGGTACACATATAAAGGTTTTGTGCAACTAGAGACAATAACTGTAGCTACATAGGGTCAAGATGGAATCAACATCTTACCATAGTGAGGAGCATAAACATCAACATTAAAAAATATAACCGAACTCACATGAGTACACATAAATCATAATACCAACACCATATACCTCCCAAGACATCAAAAAACAACTCCATATACCTCCAAAAACATCACAAACAACTACATATACCTCCCGAAGCATCACAAAACAACTCCATATACCTCCCAAAATCACAAAACATAACTCCATCCCGATACCCGAAGCATCACAAAAAAACATATACCTCCCAAGCATCACATAACAACTCCATATACTTCCCAAAGTATCACAAAACAACTCCATATACCTCCCAAAGCATCACAAAACAACTCCATATACCTCCCAAAGTATTAAACAATAACTCCATGTACCTCCCAAAGCATTAAAAAACAACTCCATATACCTCCCAAGTAATAAAATAAAGATAAATTTTCCTTTTAGCTCTACAAAAGAGGTCAGTCACCGTATGGCCCTAGGCACATAAGGTCTAGAACACCTCTAACCCAAGTGACATAATAACTCATGGTTCAAGCAACCTCTAGTTATCTGTAACTCCTTGGGCGTACCCCCATACAATGAAGAAGGTCCATAGGTTCAACCACTCCATGGTGTATCCCATGACCCTATTCCACACATTACAACATTATAACCAGCATAACAATCCATTTCAAATTCCAAGTGGAAAAAAATCCCAATCCTTGGGTTAGGCATATCTAAAATTTTAAACATGAAAAGAAAATTTAAAAATAAGTAAAAAAATGGCCAAATAGCCATAGTTACTGTAAAAATCTACATGTTGGTGTAACAACCAAATAAAATGCCCAAAATATAAGAACACATAAATCAAGAAATTTGTTGGTTCTAGAAAGAAAATAAATTAAAATGTTCAATTTACGAATAAAATACATATAGAGAAATAACACATCACAATAACCATGTGATCTTATACGGCCACCAAAGGGGTACTCAACGAGTTGTTGTCACTCATACATCGAGCCTCAGCTCAGCTTGTAAAATAACATATAAAATAATAGTGATCTCATCATCTTTGTCTGAATCATCCCTCCACCACTTCCACAAGGCTCAACATAGTTGTAACTTACACTTACGTTAAATCCATATGATAACCATATAGGGAGAGAGAAAGGGGTACATGTCACCATCTACTGAGCCTAATGTATCTACAAAACACAATATGGATGACATCCAGTTGAGCAAGTGCCATACATACCAAATGAATAAAAGTGGGTTTCAAGCCTATGTAAGACTCCACTTCCTATCTTGTACTTGGCTCGAGTGACTAGTCAACGGTACACATTTCCTCACTCCAAACATACACCTTTTGTTGATTTCCCTTAGGGTCAGTTAGTGTAAGGTTCACAACATAACATATAACTACATCACTAACACAATGGTGGTTCACGCACATTAACCATAATGTCTACGCATGGTATCTATACAGGGTAAATCAAAATCATTACATTCATGGCTTACAATATATCATGTTACCACATACTGCACCCAAAAGTGCAAGCATTATACAATAGGGATCATACATTCACCATATGCCCCTAAATCACGACATGAACCATTACATATTACACAAATTATACGTATGAGGAACAAAATAACTAACATTACAGCTTACAACTGATTGTAATACAACATGGTGACAGAAACAATTCATCACAACATGGTGGTGATGTCACGATACAATCCAATTCACTATACACCAATTTTTTCATACAACACATAATTACACCGACATATCACAGAATAAAAAGACACTCCAACACTCTGCAATCCACCATAACATTATTTTAACACATAAAAAGGTGGCACATTGCATATGAACTCTTCATAGAATCCATGAAAAGGAGAGTGAATACTCTCAGTACAATCACAACAACAAGATAAAAAATACACATTAGGTGACATGCACCACATGTGCATTCATAATATCACAATTATAATGTTAGTCACATAACCAAGATCTATCACATTACTATTCCAATCTCCACCACCACCATGCAAAATCATCACAACTCCAATCTGTCCCAGAGGTTTGAGAGCATGAACCTCCACTCTGATACCAAATGTAATGCCTACATTTTGCACACACAAATACAACACTAAAAGTACAAGAATAATAATTATTTTTTACTTACATTATAGTACACATGACACTATAGGAGATAACTTAGGACAACACATGACACATGATATGTTTGCACAAACATTAACGCACATAGATGAAATGAAACCACATGATGCACATCAATGCCACTTTTTTTTCAGATGACAAGGCACAACATAACGATTCAACAATAGTATAATCTTATAGATAGGATCTTCCATGGCACGATACTTTTAGAATTTCTCAGTTATTACAATGATGATTCAATGTTTAACTTAAGTTATAGAAAGGCTCATAATATGTGAATCATACATCCTATTGCTATATTTCCTTTTATACTTTTATTTTCTTGTTTCATTATTAAGGATTTCCTTTTATATCACTCATGGTCATTAACAATATATTTATTTACTCACAGGGCTATTTACATACACACCCAACTATTAGGTATTATGCCTAGGATTCACTCCTAAGTGCATGCATCTTGATCTTATATGATGCCCCCATTACACAATGGAACAAGAGTAAGTCCAAAGGAGGTGAAGTTTACATTTTTGTCTAAGGATTTAGGGTCATGTTTCTTTCACTCAATTATAAAATGATAATTGATTTAGTACACATTAAGTAATATATACAAAATAGGTTCTTTATCCACAACAAGAGGATTTAATCACTTTACAACGAAGTTCATGTTTCACTTTCCTTAGAATAATTGGAATAACATCCCACAATTATACTTCCTAAGGCCAAGCATTGAGGGAAAAAAATTATAATTTTACTATAGTTATGTAAAAATTTGCTCGAGAAAAAATGAGGTTAGTTTAAGGGATTTGAATGGAACTTTTCGTCATGGAAATGATAACATAGTTCCTTAATTTTGTTCCGTAGATTAGGTTTCAAAGGAATCTGAGTATCGATGGGACATGTCAAATAGATGACTGTTAAGAGGAAAATTTTTTGGCCTAGACGGTCCACGGGAGGTTGGGACACGGTTCATGAAATGCTTTCTAAGGAGGAAGTAATGACAGTCAACATGTGGAGACTATTTGTTAAAAGGGGACCTGATTTATATGACCCTCCTGAACTTGGAGTGGCTATAAATTTTAACCCAAAGCTCATGAGACTGAATTGGTCATTGTCTAAGGGGATTTCTCTCTTGAAGAACATGATCATAGTTTCACATAATACATCTACTACATAATAAGGAAAAGTGATGAAGAATCAAAGATATGGAGTAGTTCATAATGGTTTTAAGTTGGGGTCAATGAAGATCACATTAGGGATCATTTTACTTCAATTTACACAAGTCATATTTTGGATACCTTTTCTCACCACAAGATGGTTTGAACACTCTTATATGATGTTCTGTACGATCTAAATTTCACCTTTATTTTGTAATAGATTGGATTGTTTCCAAGCATAGACATATTATGTTTACATTCCCAAAAATACTCTAATCATAATTTAAGAATGTTGTTGTGAATTATTTGCTAAGATTCACATTTAACTTTTCTGAGTATTTCACCATAGAACCCAAACAAGATATAATAGAAGTTGGTAGTATCTGGAGTTCATTTATGACCCCAATTCTTAAGGGTAACTTTAGAAAAACCAAGGTTAGTTGGCAATCTTCGCCATCTATAAACATGTATGTTGGTCCAAGGGATGGACTTTTTTTACACTAATTTTAATGTTGGTTTACTATGGTTCATATGCTTTCCCTATCATTTATAGGAGAATGTCATATCTCCTTCCTAGTTTCACACCCAAGCAAGATGGAGTAGTCCATATTTTATTAAATCCATTAGGGTTTACATAAGGGGATCAGACATATACCAAAATCTAAAGTTAAACAACATGTTTACATTCAAACTAATTATTGGGTATTATGACAAATGTTGCTAAGAATCCAATTCTTAACGGGTATCCAAGGTTAGGCCACTCAACATGTATGGAAATAAAATAAAACTAGAGATCTTATTTACTTAAATATAAGGTGCCATACCAGAACAAAGTGTAAGTAGATTTAAGTTCATTCTCAAAAGGTCTTATTTCCTTCTTATAGATGATTTAAGTTCAAAGGAACACACAGCAAGAAGGGTAGTTATGCATGAATTTTATACTAGGGTTAACTTTGTTGGTTAGATTTCTTTATTACATTTTAAAAATAAGAAACACCACACACCAATTATTTAATCATAAATTACACACTATAATTGCACTATAAGCTATTAAATTCAATTTCATTTAACACATTTATCTAAGTTTTACAATACAAATTTTGGGATCGAAATAAAACCCATGTTTAGACGGACATTTCCTTCAATACTAGCATCTTAAAAATGTTACAAATCTTCACTAATAAAACTTTCAATACTTTAAAAAATGGTTGAACTATCCTCTACAATTTCACTTATCATATATATCGAGCTCCTCCTTTTACCATATGAAAATCTGAATCAAAAGAAGACCTATAGTTAAATGCACATTTCCCAAGACATCCCTAAAACTAGTATCTCATTCATATTACTAAATTTCAATAATAAGTCTTTACTATAAATATAACAATACATAAAAAATTATTTCCATTAACATACTGTAAAATATAATAATATACAATGAATCACAACAATATTGTTTCGCCATCTTACTTGCATCCTACAAAACCATGTGAGCATGAAATCAACAATAAATCACTGGCATGGCATTCACCTAAATATAACATAATTAACGTTATTGGTTTTCAATTTACATGATCATAAAAATACACACACAAACAAGAGAGGGTTAGGGCATATAATCATTTCATTTCATTCCTTAACTAAGGGAGGAGAGAGAAATAGATATGGAAGAGAGATGAGAGAGAAACATTATTTTTCCAAAAGTCAATATTTCACAAAAGTCACAAGATAGAGTTTCAAAATATTATTTACTAGTTGTTAATAATTTCCATGATGGTTTTCTAACTTTACTAGGGTCCTACAACTTTCTTTTTACATTTTCCTACTAGTTGCAAAAACATCTCATTTTGGCTCGAAGGCTAAGAATGTGCGTTCAAAAACTATATTCCGATAAGAAAATTTACAAAAGGAGAATTCCTACTTGCCCACCTATCATACAAAGAATCCATAGTGACTGACATAGTCATGGAACTAGCGAATGGTGTATAATTGGCGAATGGTTTTCTGGAGCTACAAGTCCTAATCGATCAAGTTTGACCTAGTCAAACAAAAACCAGAAGGCCTAGGAAACCCCTTTGCTAATCTAACACTACGGAAGTTATTTTGAAAACCTGAAGGTTCCAGGTAATTTTAAAGTAAAAATACTAGGGGTTTGAGATGACAGAATAGACCATTTCGTTGTTCAATGCCCACACAACAAACCAATACGATACCCAACTTTTCAATTTTTAACAACTTCCTAAAAGTGCAAAACGAGGTAAGAGGGATCCCATAGGAGTGAATGAGAGAGTATAAACAGTCGATTATGGTAAATTTAAAGCTTAATGCACCTCTCCTCATAACAAGGAAAACATACGATGCTTCAAACCTCTTTTCTGGGGTTTCCAAGGTTGTTTTTTGAGTCTCCAGAAATCATCGGTTTACTAGTTTGTACAAGGAAACAATTGACATCATTACAAGGAGACTCAGACCTATACTTTTTAGTACATTAGGGTGTTTAGTAATCTAGTTTGGTTATGAAGTTTTTTTAGATCATCTCAAAATGAGGGTTTATGTCCATGGTTGATTACCAAGGGACTATTTGGATTGTACAAGTTACGATATGAAGTTTTAAATGGTTTTATAGGTAAGTTTATTTAGAAGTGATCAAAAGTATGATAATATGAGGGTTTAAAATTTTATTTTGTTGCAAATGGAAAACTAAAATACAAGAATTATGAAATATTAGGAGACATGAACCATGCATTGGTGAAAATTAATCATCCCAAACTGTGGCGCTCCATTCCGCATCCACACCAAACATTTTGCCAACAGTCGGCGAGCCTACTCTTGGCTCCCCTCCTGATAGAGGGTCAAACAAGAGATGATAAAAAATGTCACTTGAATCTCACTTCTATCCTATATATGAATATGTCTATACCAAGAGATGGTTGATCGGATGTAAGAATGTTTTGGGGGATAATCTTCTCGCTTAATATGGACACTTGTTTCCACCCACGGTCCTGTCCAGTAAACCCATTTTACAAACATTGCAATTAACATTATCCACCACATAAAGCAATTAAGAAGTTACAAAATATGTTGCACCAAGAAAAATCACCTAATGTGTTAATCCCACCAAGAGTAGGCCTAACTACACCAAAACCCATTGATACAACCAAAATGCAGAAGACAGAGCTATGGTTTTCCTCACTTTCCCAAATGTAACCTCCCAGAATGTGATTATCAAGGGCCTAATTTGAGTTGCATTAAAATTCTAATACTCAAAGTACCACAATGTCATTTCACACATGCCCAACGCAATAACAAGAGTAATGGAATTTTGTAATCAACGCATTCTAATGGTACCACATCTCTTAGGTGATTTTTATTACACACTCTACAACTTGCATACTTTCCTACCTAAGAATTTATAACTACAACATATGACATATTCCCCCATTCTTTATGCTTTTTTGGATTTTATTTTCTTGTTTTCAAATCTCAATGGCATATGCCCTTAATCTCCATGCATGTGCATCAGATTGAAACAATTTGTAAAACTAGTTCACTTTATTTGTCTTTCCTCTTATGTTCTAAAGAAAAAGGGTTTCAATTTTCCTTAAAAGGAAGAAAAATATATTCCAAAATAATGAAAACATATCCTTTCCTATGTGCTTGGGGTTATGGACAACCTGATCCAACACTTTCATTTTTGCGCAGGGAGGAAATTACTTGGAAAAACTGAAAACATTTCAGCATAAATCATTATGATTGATGGATGTCCATTCCTTGTTTTAAATCCTCCATTATGGCACAGGTGGAGGGTGATGGAAAATGGTGTGAAGCCTGGCTTTTCATTTTCTTGAAAGGTTCCAAGGCCTTTTCAAAAACCCATTTTGTACATATCATGCTATCATTGGAGTCTATGAGGCCACATTTCAAGCATTTAGTCGAACAGTTCATATGCCAAGTGCATGCTTCAATATTTTGAATACATATCACCAAAAGCACTTGTAACTACAACATCTAACTAAATTCATCTATCTTTTATGCTTTGATGGACATCCATAACCTATTCTAGGCTCACATTTTGGCACAGGCCAAGAGTTTGAAGGAAATGTAAACTAATCCAGTTGGAGACCTATTTGTTGCATATGTGAAACTATGTGACTATCTCTTGAGGAATCCGTTTATCTCATGTACACTGCCACATTCATCTCCCATGGGGAGATGTCTCACAACAAACTATCCAACAACTGCCTAAAATTTGCAATGTGAACAATGGTTTCCAACGTAGTTAATGACTCTTACTCTCAATTAAAGTGCATCTATTATTGTGCAAGGAAGATGACAAGTCTAAAATGTTACGACCATTACCATGCCATGTCCACCTCCTACCACATGCCACCCTGACTCCGCATCCCCATCTCATCTATAAGCATTAATTTATCCCACCTCCCTTTCAAATCACCCTCACACATTTCCCCCCATTTTTTTTGTTAACTATTTTTTTTTAATTTAGCTGTCATTACAAAAATAGTGATGTAAACTGAATATTTGTAGGCTTTGATGGAAGATCTAAAATCTGATGCAAAACTAAGGTGATGTAAGGGAACCTACATAATATCTTAGACAAGGAGAAACATAAAGGATACAAAGAAAATTAGAGATCTATGGGGTAAATACTAAAAAGAGGGGTCAAGTTGACGCTGACTAGGCTGGGTCAGTGGTGACGATAGCTGGTAGAATGGATCTGGGATGAAAGGGAGGTAGAATTGGTGGATGTGAGACTGTGTGGATACAGAAATAGAAAATAGGTGTCTGGAGATGTGAATGGAAGAGAAACTAATGCAATAGAGGCTAGGTCAATGGAAAATAGACAAGGTTGAACGAGACTTAGGGCTAATATAGACTTATATGAAAATGGATGGCATGAAAACAGAGCCCTGTAGATGGAAAAAGAGGTTGAATAGACAAAGATGAATTTCCTAGCGATGCGTGAATCTACACAAGAATTTACATATGAAAATTAATGAAAAGATGCAACAAATAAGTGATTAATAATAGAAAGGGGGAAATATAAATCCCAAAATATACCAAGTTAATGGCTGAAGTCTCCATGAAGACTCGAAGATTAGAAGAAAGCTACTAAATGGAAATTAGAGATGAAAATAAGATCACCAGAGAGCTCAAAATTTCAAATTTTAATCCTTGAACAAGGAGGGGGAAAGGTGTCTTTGTAGGGTCAATAAAGACCTGGATGGGTCACTGAGTACTATGAGGTCCCATCAATTTTTATGGTGGGAAGATGATTATCTCGAGGCAAGGAGAACATAAGAACTAGGATAGGGTTTAGATGGTTAGGGATGATCTAGGGTTGCATATGGAAGATAAATGGGTAGGTGGATGGTTGAAATGAGTAATAAATTCCATGGGTGGATAAAAACGTTAAATGATGGCTTAGAAAGAGTAAAACGGAGGACTTAGGGAGGATCACCAAATTAAATGAGGATTAGGGATGACTAAGAGTGATTAGAAGTGATTTAGGGAGAGTAAAATAATGATATGAGGATTAGAGATAATAAAGAATAATTAGCATACATGGAAATACTAATAAGATGGAAAATATAAGATAAAATGTGGAAAATGGGATAAATTGAATTTAGGAGGGAAAAAAACGGAGCCAACGCTGGTGAAGGGTAGTGATACAAATTTATTTTGTCTATAGTATTATATAATCCTTGTCATGGGAAACCAACTGCACCCATATTTAAAATTTATTACCAGTTGTTATTTACTTTATTAAATGTCTGCATGGCTGCAATGATACTTTGTAAAGGGAAATAAAGGTAGGGAAAATGAAACTGATCGGGAGGAATATCTTATAGTAAATGATATGGTTCTAATACTTCTAATTTAAATCAACAATTGAGTACTTAGATCTATAAAAAGTATTGAATTTTCATATATGAATTAAATTTTATTGTGACAATAGAATTTAGATTTTCATTTAGTTAATTTGTTTCAATTTGAAAAAAATATTTTAAGGAATTTACTAAGAATCCCAAACAATGAATTTTTAATTTGATCACTTTACAACATTTCTTCATCTCCTTTGGCTTTTTTAAATTAAAAATAATAATAATAATGATGTTTGAACAAGTTTCTTATTACGTCAAAGGTATTTCCCTATTAAAATTTGGGGCTTCCCTCTCTAAGAGTGAAAGAGACATCATTGGTGAAGATGCATTTGGAAGGGACATTGACAATACACCTAATTTCAATTGTTCACCTAGCTTCAACTCCATGTCACCTTCCTACACCATATTTTCCACTTGAACATATAGTTTAAGGTCAATGTACCATCGAGTAGTTTGGTTTATTTTTTCAAAAGAAATGAAAACTTAGATCAATATTGACGTGGCTAGATAAAAAATTTTGTGGCAATCTAGAATTATTTGGATAGTGAAATGTGGATTCAAATCTCATAGGAAGTTCACTACCCTTGGATATTGTTTGTTTTGTATTAGTTGATCATTTCAAAATATTATGACCTATTTTTTATTTTTTGTGTGTGTGGTTAAACACATTTTCAAATAACATAAATTCATGATATACTTTGAATCCCTTTTCATTTTTTTCAGCTCAAAAAGGGACATTACAAAAATGTATGGGATACAAGTGGTATAGAATCTTAAGTATGTAATATTTTCTCTCAATAATGTTTTGTCACAAATATTTGACTCCGATAATTATTCCAATGCTAAAGGAAATATAGAACGGGAATTTTTCATGAAGGTGGAGTATGATTTTCAAATAAAAAATGAAACTTAGTTCTAGTCAGATTTACCACTAGGTAATAAATCCATTGGTTGTAAATAGATCTATAAAGTAAAATGTAAGTCATAATTTTCTCTAAATAAGTATAAATCTCATACTGTTGCTAAAGGATATGCACACAAAGGATTATATTGTGAGGAAACATCTTCTCCTATAGAAAATAATGTAAACATTCATTATGGTTATTGTTATTACTTCTCATTTTTGTTTGCATACATATCAGATGGATGTCAATAATGCTTTCCTAAATGGAAACTTTGAGGAATATGTGCACATGGTAAAACCACATGTATTTTATATTGTGATAGGAGAACATCTTGTTTGTAGGTTAGTAAATTCCGTATATGTACTTATACAAGATCTTTGAGCCTTGGCATTTCAAAATTGAGAAGTGTCTTAGAGTTTCTAGTGTTAAAATATTTTATGTAGAATTTACTCGCTATGCTAAATTGGTTTGTGATGACATAGTGGTTATAGTTATATATTTATTTCCTTTCCATCATTGGAAGCAATAATGAATTGATTAAATTGGTGAAATATTAAATTTATTCTATTCTTTGAGTGACTGATCTAGGATTACTCTTTTATCTTCTACGTGTAAAATTTTTGCAGTGCTACAATTTTGGTTATATATTTTTATATCCCAGACATAATATATCAAATGTTTGTTAGAAATATTCAGAATGTATGATTATAATCAAACATGTACACCTATGGAAGTTTTGAAAAACTCTCAAAAAACACTAGTTCACTATATCTAAATGAAACAATGTATTGTAAATTTGTATGTAGTTTTATTTATCTTACACTTTTAGACCATATTTGTGCTTTGCATTGATTTATATTTCTCACTTCATAACTATACCACATGAAGAACATTGCTCTACGAAAAAATGAATTCATAGATATTTTAAAGTAACTCTTGACTTTAGAACATTCTAGATATAAAAATAATGTTTTTTTTAGATGATGAGGCATACTGATTCAGATAGGTTAGGGTCAATTGATTTTAAAAAATCTACAACATCTAAAATTTTCACTATTGGTTCAAGACCATTACATTAGAGTACAGTTAGATTATCTTTGAATGGGGATGAGTACAAAGAAGTGGTTAGTGAAGGACGAGATTTGATGTTGATTCAATAAGTATTAGAGGATCTTCAACTTGATTGATGAACACCTACACCTATCTTCTATGACAATTAGAGTGTACTAAAGTTGACGAATAATCTATTTCTCCTCACCACGAATAAGTATTTAGATTCATCACTATTAGATTTGATAATTTTTTACTAATGAATACATATGTCTTTATTATTGTCATACCTCTAAACAATAAACTCCATCACTATAATGATTAAACCTTTATGTAAAGAATTTTTTTAAAATTTGAAGAAAATATTGGATTTGTGTTCAGTTTAGCTAGTATCGGAGGGTTCTAGAAAATTTTAATAATATGAAATTAATAGCATAACACTAATATATTTATTAGATAAAGTAGGAAAGAAGGGATTGTGTCTCCCTAGTGGACTTACGGAAACAGATACATCATGACAGACACAACAGAGGAAAAGATGAAGCTTTAAAGAACAAAGAGAAGACCTCTACCAACAGTCAACATATCTGAAATTAAAATAGTGAAGATAAAAGCCTAAGGAATGAGTCAAGAAGACTTGAATCAAACCAGAAAAAGTAAGGCTCACCACCATAAGCTACTTTAGAGTAACTACACTTTACATAGTGTATTTTCTTAGTCATGCTTGAGGAGAACTTCAAGCTTCCCCTTAATTAAATGCACCTCCCAACCACAACATGGTGGACCAGGGGAAAACTTCATGTTTTAAACCACCCCCAAATGGTGGTTCTTAACTACATCCCCAACCTGTGCATGTAAATATTCAAAAAATGTCTCTTTCCCATCAAACTGGTTCTCCCAGTCACCCTTACTGACTCCACCCATCTCCAAAGAATATCCTCTAGTGATGGTTTGAGACTCCCTCTTATCTCCACAATGTCTATAAAATCAATGCATATAGGGGCTTCATTGTACCCACAAGTGACCACATCATCTATCCCTTCCCCATAAGCATTCTCCTCCTAATTCTTGATACACCCATATTTCACCATTCTTCCCTCAGTCAATTGTAGTATAGGGATCTTCCCAGAATCAGAAAATTAATCGCCAGCTTGAGCCAGTACCACTACACGAAAATCATTGTTAACTATCTTCACTACAACCAGAGATGTGATCCGAAAAAAGGTCTCTTTCATAAGATCATCAAGATCCTTCTCCTCCCTAGACAATTCCTCCAACTCATCATCCCCCTTTATGTAGCTAGATTTAACCGTTTGCTCCTCTGGGCCACAACACTGCTTCATTTCATATCTAACTAGTTTGGAGTTACTGTAATAGATTTGAGAGCTCTCAACCCGAATCTCCTGTTCCCATTTTCAAGTAGGAGAATGCAAGAGGATACTCTTAGGTAATTTAAATCCCATAGGGATGTTGATAAAAATCCTAGAAAATATCAACGTAGATTGATTTTTTGTAGTGTGTTCTATAGAAATTATCAAACCCATCGATCTAGCATTCTGGAGAAAGACCTCTGGTTCCTAGAATTTGAAAAGAAGACCTACAAGCCTAATCCATATAGGAAGAGTATGGAAATAGAAATCATGGGGCATTACAGGTTCCTATTGGTGGAAATTTAAGGCCTAACTACAAAAAAACTAAGGCTCATCATGTACAACTCTTTGCAAATCTAGCTCGTTATAGAAGTAAAATAGAAAGCCTTCCCTAGCCAAAGCCCGCACTTCTACCTTGCAGCACCAGTTTTCATCTACCCCACTCTCTAAAAAAATCAATATTCAGTCATAGTCCAGCAAATATGCCAACTATTACAAGTGGAAATCTCTATTTGGCTCTATCAATGATGCTTTGTTTACAAATTAACTTTTTTTTTGTCTTTTGTGAATAGTTTGTTTTTGGTTGGGTCAGTAGTCCTGAGTTGGTGTAGTAAAAGGGTTTATTGGATCTTTACGGAGGAAAAGAGATTTTTGAGGCATGAACTTTTGTGGGCGTGTGAATGGACTCTTACCCATGAGGAGTGACAATGAAAGCATGGGTTTTTTACATGCTTGCAAGGAGAGATAAGGATTTTGTTGATTTAGTTTTGCACGTGAGGCTTAGGGTAAGACTCCACTCTTCACTGGGAGGCTTAGGAGGTGGTCCTACCATAAGCCTTGATATATTGGTTTGGTTTAAAACCTTTGTATTGTTGTGAATGTGCAACTTGTTGAATAATGCTGTCCTGGTGGAGTTGAAATGTCTTGTATTTGGGTTGTGAAGCCCTTTGTTGGAAGTTGTCATTGTTGGTCAATTCTCTTCATATTTCTTTTGGTTTAGCCTTGGAGGCCATTAAGAGATGGATGCTCTTCCTTAATGATTTTAAGGTCAAGGTTGAGAATGGTGCCTACTCCTCTCCCCTTCCTGTTTTTTTGATCATTGTAAATTTGAAGATAGAAAATTTGGAGGTAACCATTGTAGACGTCATGAAAATGGGAGATGTATATTATTGACCTTGTTATATCCCGTGTTTATATTATTCAATTTTTATTTATTCCACTTTTTTTGGATGATTGTACAATCGTAAACTTTAGGAAACCATTTATTTCTTGGAAATCCTTTTTATGTGACCTATTTAAGAATGGTGGTTGGAGAAGCGACCAAGACCTTTGGGGGTGTAGCCACCAGTTTTACATTTTTTCACCATTTATTTGTGAATAGAGAAATCAAAATTGTGAATTCAAATTTGTGACTCTACCCACAATTT
The DNA here is from genome assembly GCA_019776745.2 of Taxus chinensis. Lineage (NCBI taxonomy): Eukaryota > Viridiplantae > Streptophyta > Pinopsida > Cupressales > Taxaceae > Taxus > Taxus chinensis. Next base: position 813,759,016 of record CM034148.1, read on the forward strand.
TGTTGTGGCACAAAAAAGGTGACAAAACATGTGGAAATTCCACAATATCAATATTGTCGTAGTTTCATCACATTTTGAACTACAGTATTGAGTTTGGAATTCCACTGTTTTGTCACATTGTTTTTGTTTCCACACAAAATTGTGGGTGGAGTCCACAAATTTGGATTCACAATTGTGAACTCTCTATTCACAATTAAATAGTGGACAAGTTAAGTGCAAGAGCTCTAGGATGTGAGGCCCCCCCCCCCCCACCCCCCCCACCCCCCCCCCCCCCCCCCCCCCCCCCCCCCCCCCCCCCCCCCCCCCCCCCCCCCCCCCCCCCCCCCCCCCCCCCCCCCCCCCCCCCCCCCCCCCCCCCCCCCCCCCCCCCCCCCCCCCCCCCCCCCCCCCCCCCCCCCCCCCCCCCCCCCCCCCCCCCCCCCCCCCCCCCCCCCCCCCCCCCCCCCCCCCCCCCCACCCCCCCCCCCCCCCCCCCCCCCCCCCCCCCCCCCCCCCCCCCCCCCCCCCCCCCCCCCCCCCCCCCCCCCCCCCCCCCCCCCCCCCCCCCCCCCCCCCCCCCCCCCCCCCCCCCCCCCCCCCCCCCCCCCCCCCCCCCCCCCCCCCCCCCCCCCCCCCCCCCCCCCCCCCCCCCCCCCCCCCCCCCCCCCCCCCCCCCCCCCCCCCCCCCCCCCCCCCCCCCCCCCCCCCCCCCCCCCCCCCCCCCCCCCCCCCCCCCCCCCCCCCCCCCCCCCCCCCCCCCCCCCCCCCCCCCCCCCCCCCCCCCCCCCCCCCCCCCCCCCCCCCCCCCACCCCCCCCCCCCCCCCCCCCCCCCCCCCCCCCCCCCCCCCCCCCCCCCCCCCCCCCCCCCCCCCCCCCCCCCCCCCCCCCCCCCCCCCCCCCCCCCCCCCCCCCCCCCCCCCCCCCCCCCCCCCCCCCCCCCCCCCCCCCCCCCCCCCCCCCCCCCCCCCCCCCCCCCCCCCCCCCCCCCCCCCCCCCCCCCCCCCCCCCCACCCCCCCCCCCCCCCCCCCCCCCCCCCCCCCCCCCCCCCCCCCCCCCCCCCCCCCCCCCCCCCCCCCCCCCCCCCCCCCCCCCCCCCCCCCCCCCCCCCCCCCCCCCCCCCCCCCCCCCCCCCCCCCCCCCCCCCCCCCCCCCCCCCCCCCCCCCCCCCCCCCCCACCCCCCCCCCCCCCCCCCCCCCCCCCCCCCCCCCCCCCCCCCCCCCCCCCCCCCCCCCCCCCCCCCCCCCCCCCCCCCCCCCCCCCCCCCCCCCCCCCCCCCCCCCCCCCCCCCCCCCCCCCCCCCCCCCCCCCCACCCCCCCCCCCCCCCCCCCCCCCCCCCCCCCCCCCCCCCCCCCCCACCCCCCCCCCCCCCCCCCCCCCCCCCCCCCCCCCCCCCCCCCCCCCCCCCCCCCCCCCCCCCCCCCCCCCCCCCCCCCCCCCCCCCCCCCCCCCCCCCCCCCCCCCCACCCCCCCCCCCCCCCCCCCCCCCCCCCCCCCCCCCCCCCCCCCCCCCCCCCCCCCCCCCCCCCCCCCCCCCCCCCCCCCCCCCCCCCCCCCCCCCCCCCCCCCCCCCCCCCCCCCCCCCCCCCCCCCCCCCCCCCCCCCCCCCCCCCCCCCCCCCCCCCCCACCCCCCCCCCCCCCCCCCCCCCCCCCCCCCCCCCCCCCCCCCCCCCCCCCCCCCCCCCCCCCCCCCCCCCCCCCCCCCCCCCCCCCCCCCCCCCCCCCCCCCCCCCCCCCCCCCCCCCCCCCCCCCCCCCCCCCCCCCCCCCCCCCCCCCCCCCCCCCCCCCCCCCCCCCCCCCCCCCCCCCCCCCCCCCCCCCCCCCCCCCCCCCCCCCCCCCCCCCCCCCCCCCCCCCCCCCCCCCCCCCCCCCCCCCCCCCCCCCCCCCCCCCCCCCCCACCCCCCCCCCCCCCCCCCCCCCCCCCCCCCCCCCCCCCCCCCCCCCCCCCCCCCCCCCCCCCCCCCCCCCCCCCCCCCCCCCCCCCCCCCCCCCCCCCCCCCCCCCCCCCCCCCCCCCCCCCCCCCCCCCCCCCCCCCCCCCCCCCCCCCCCCCCCCCCCCCCCCCCCCCCCCCCCCCCCCCCCCCCCCCCCCCCCCCCCCCCCCCCCCCCCCCCCCCCCCCCCCCCCCCCCCCCCCCCCCCCCCCCCCCCCCCCCCCCCCCCCCCCCCCCCCCCCCCCCCCCCCCCCCCCCCCCCCCCCCCCCCCCCCCCCCCCCCCCCCCCCCCCCCCCCCCCCCCCCCCCCCCCCCCCCCCCCCCCCCCCCCCCCCCCCCCCCCCCCCCCCCCCCCCCCCCCCCCCCCCCCCCCCCCCCCCCCCCCCCCCCCCCCCCCCCCCCCCCCCCCCCCCCCCCCCCCCCCCCCCCCCCCCCCCCCCCCCCCCCCCCCCCCCCCCCCCCCCCCCCCCCCCCCCCCCCCCCCCCCCCCCCCCCCCCCCCCCCCCCCCCCCCCCCCCCCCCCCCCCCCCCCCCCCCCCCCCCCCCCCCCCCCCCCCCCCCCCCTCCCCCCCCCCCCCCCCCCCCCCCCCCCCCCCCCCCCCCCCCCCCCCCCCCCCCCCCCCCCCCCCCCCCCCACCCCCCCCCCCCCCCCCCCCCCCCCCCCCCCCCCCCCCCCCCCCCCCCCCCCCCCCCCCCCCCCCCCCCCCCCCCCCCCCCCCCCCCCCCCCCCCCCCCCCCCCCCCCCCCCCCCCCCCCCCCCCCCCCCCCCCCCCCCCCCCCCCCCCCCCCCCCCCCCCCCCCCCCCCCCCCCCCCCCCCCCCCCCCCCCCCCCCCCCCCCCCCCCCCCCCCCCCCCCCCCCCCCCCCCCCCCCCCCCCCCCCCCCCCCCCCCCCCCCCCCCCCCCCCCCCCCCCCCCCCCCCCCCCCCCCCCCCCCCCCCCCCCCCCCCCCCCCCCCCCCCCCCCCCCCCCCCCCCCCCCCCCCCCCCCCCCCCCCCCCCCCCCCCCCCCCCCCCCCCCCCCCCCTCCCCCCCCCCCCCCCCCCCCCCCCCCCCCCCCCCCCCCCCCCCCCCCCCCCCCCCCCCCCCCCCCCCTCCCCCCCCCCCCCCCCCCCCCCCCCCCCCCCCCCCCCCCCCCCCCCCCCCCCCCCCCCCCCCCCCCCCCCCCCCCCCCCCCCCCCCCCCCCCCCCCCCCCCCCCCCCCCCCCCCCCCCCCCCCCCCCCCCCCCCCCCCCCCCCCCCCCCCCCCCCCCCCCCCCCCCCCCCCCCCCCCCCCCCCCCCCCCCCCCCCCCCCCCCCCCCCCCCCCCCCCCCCCCCCCCCCCCCCCCCCCCCCCCCCCCCCCCCCCCCCCCCCCCCCCCCCCCCCCCCCCCCCCCCCCCCCCCCCCCCCCCCCCCCCCCCCCCCCCCCCCCCCCCCCCCCCCCCCCCCCCCCCCCCCCCCCCCCCCCCCCCCCCCCCCCCCCCCCCCCCCCCCCCCCCCCCCCCCCCCCCCCCCCCCCCCCCCCCCCCCCCCCCCCCCCCCCCCCCCCCCCCCCCCCCCCCCCCCCCCCCCCCCCCCCCCCCCCCCCCCCCCCCCCCCCCCCCCCCCCCCCCCCCCCCCCCCCCCCCCCCCCCCCCCCCCCCCCCCCCCCCCCCCCCCCCCCTCCCCCCCCCCCCCCCCCCCCCCCCCCCCCCCCCCCCCCCCCCCCCCCCCCCCCCCCCCCCCCCCCCCCCCCCCCCCCCCCCCCCCCCCCCCCCCCCCCCCCCCCCACCCCCCCCCCCCCCCCCCCCCCCCCCCCCCCCCCCCCCCCCCCCCCCCCCCCCCCCCCCCCCCCCCCCCCCCCCCCCCCCCCCCCCCCCCCCCCCCCCCCCCCCCCCCCCCCCCCCCCCCCCCCCCCCCCCCCCCCCCCCCCCCCCCCCCCCCCCCCCCCCCCCCCCCCCCCCCCCCCCCCCCCCCCCCCCCCCCCCCCCCCCCCCCCCCCCCCCCCCCCCCCCCCCCCCCCCCCCCCCCCCCCCCCCCCCCCCCCCCCCCCCCCCCCCCCCCCACCCCCCCCCCCCCCCCCCCCCCCCCCCCCCCCCCCCCCCCCCCCCCCCCCCCCCCCCCCCCCCCCCCCCGCCCCCCCCCCCCCCCCCCCCCCCCCCCCCCCCCCCCCCCCCCCCCCCCCCCCCCCCCCCCCCCCCCCCCCCCCCCCCCCCCCCCCCCCTCCCCCCCCCCCCCCCCCCCCCCCCTCCCCCCCCCCCCCCCCCCCCCCCCCCCCCCCCCCCCCCCCCCCCCCCCCCCCCCCCCCCCCCCCCCCCCCCCCCCCCCCCCCCCCCCCCCCCCCCCCCCCCCCCCCCGCCCCCCCCCCCCCCCCCCCCCCCCCCCCCCCCCCCCCCCCCCCCCCCCCCCCCCCCCCCCCCCCCCCCCCCACCCCCCCACCCCCCCGCATAATTTTTAAATAAAAAAACAGATAATTATAATGTTTATTTAATAAATAACAAAACTAATATTATTTAGAGAGGATATTTAATTTAATCCTTTTTTGTTTATAAGTATAAATTAATAATGTGTTTTACTTAGATTTTTAATATTTTTTTGTATTCATTTAATATAAATATCAATCATTTTCTCGACATAAAACTACCACTTTTTTAATAATCAACAATAATTTTACTAGACGTAAAACTCACCACATTTATTAAGAATATCACTAAACATTTAATTATGAGAATAAAGAAACTCTCAATAATTTGTCCATGTGGAGTAGACAAGAAGTTTATTATACTTAAATATTAAAGTTAAAAACTCTTTGTAGGAAAGGATTAACCCCGGTCAGTAATTTAATCATTTTTTGTTTCCTCCTTGGTACCATTTGTTTTTATCATTCAAATACTCCTCTTACATTGTAACAATTAACGCAATGTTGGTAAATACCGAAAACAATAATAATAATGTTTTTCAAAATTATTGTAAAATTTACATTTCTGTAGCATATTAGAATATTGTCAAATTGTAAAAAAAAAAAAAAAGCAAATGCTCTACTTGAAATAAATTGAAAAATTGTTACTTCTGTAGAAGTATTAAAGAATTAAATGAAACGTAAAAAAAATTATTCCATCACCTTTATGTTATTTTAAATAAATAATGAAACTTCTAACAAGTGCTTTTTAAATCATACATTTAATAATTAAAAAAATACTTTCGTATCTGTGAGTTAGTTTTTGCACAGATCATGTTTTTCCATGCAGAAAATACCCATAAACCTCAAATCCCTCTCTTTTCTGGATTAAATCTGATATGGGTATTTGTGTTTTAAATCCATGCATGACTGCCAATTTTAGATCCAATGAACGTACTCAGCACATCTTAAAATTAGCTGTTCAAATATAATTAGTATGGTGAAAAGAAACTACACTTTATCTCCTCGTGTTGAAGAAAGTAAAAACTATGACATGATATTAAATGGGAAATAATCGTGGTGCAATTAAAGTTCTTAGTTTCTTGGCAAAATGTATCTGTTCACTTTGTTAGATTATATTTGGAAAATCTTAGGTTTCGAAATGTTTAATACATACTTATGATAGTAATGGAAATGGTTATTCTTCTGTTCATTAAATGAGAGTAAAGTGAAATGCCATACTGAGACGTAATATCTAAACTAGTTGAAAGAGTAAGTTGTCAACATAATTAGATTAAATAAAACAACCACCCCTTTTCGACCGTACTATCATTATGTAAAATGATTTGTGTATGGAATCATTGTAAATTTCTAAACTTAACCTTAGATGTAATTACAAAGGAAACACATAGGGACGTGTTCTGTTAAAATATGACTATGGTTAGTAAAATTTCATAGAACTAAACTCCTCAATTCCCTTTGGTTATTTTAGGTAAACAACTAGTGTTTTTCCATCGAACAAAAAAAGGAATTGTGAGTTAAATCAAGTTATTTTAATATTTTATCTATTAATATTTATCAATAGATAAAGGTTTTAATTAGTATATTATTCCATTTAAGAAAAATAATGAAATTGGCCAACCCAGTACTAATTCTATTTATTATTCTTGTTCTTGATTATTAATAAGATTATTACTATTATTATTAAATATTCTAAATTATAAAATATAAATTAATGTTAATGATATTATCAATAAATTATAAAGAAACTTTAGCAAACAAAATTTAGTAAGAATAGGAGGGTTCAAGTGGCCTATCCGACCCCTATTTTTTGGTGTTGCAATTGTTGATTTTGCCCTGTGGTGCCTAGGTTGTAACTTTGGATGGTGGTTTGGTGGAGGGGGCACCGCCCCTAACCCAACCAATATGGTTGGGGGTTGGTGACGATATCCCCGCCCCAACCCACAAAACATTGTAATATATATCAATATCTCCCCCCCTCCCCCAAACAACTTGAACCTCTTATGCAAGGCGGCCAACCATTCTTTATTAAAACTTGCAATGTCTTTTATCGGGCCACTATGCTAACTTACAACAAAGTCTGCATGTTCTCCAAACCAGGCCATTTTACTTATATTAAATTATATAGATATATATATATAGTATATATATCTACAATTTACGGTACCCTTTTCTGATAGAAATCCCATTTTGAGGTATAGATACATGTGTATAAACTCAAATATATACAACCTTATTACGTTAAGACCAACCCAAACGCAAATATAAACAAAGAACATACATACATATCATATACATACATACATACATTTATGTATGTATTTGTGTGTGTTGTTTGTGTGTGTGTGGGGCGCTCGTGCCGCAACACATCACACATATTAATAAAAGAATTTTTATTTATTTGTGATGTATATCTCTACTCACAAAATAAAAGAAGGGAAATGTAAATACTATAAAAATATAATTCTATTGGGAAAATGAAAAATATACCCAATGGGTATTTTGGTTATTAATGCTTCCTTACACATAAATATAGAAATTACAGAAAAAGCATGTCATTGGGTAGATGGAATTAGAAATAAATACATAAATGGATTACCAGATTTGGGTTGTGTACTTAAGAAAATCCGAAGCTTGACCTTCTCATTCCATGGCCATGGCTTATTCTTCCTCTTCCAGATTCCCTACCCTGCAAAACCAAAAATGAGTGAAATGATAAAAGAAATGCATAAAAACCTCCCATTACGGACATTTTAGGTTTGATTTGAAATATTGATGGATAATAGAATTTTCTAATGTCAACCGATAGATATTGATTTTATATATATATTGTTTTGATGTTGTTAATACATCCGAAAGGCCAGAGAGGTATTTTTTTGTGTGAAGGACTTTGATCACATACATTTAAGGGGATAGGGGACCACTTGTAGAAGGATGTGGGTGTTGAGCAATGAGGAAAAATTTGGTCGCTTGTGTAATGTTGTTTAGTGTAGTTTTTTGCATGTCTAGTTTGGCAGTCTCCCATGAGGGGTGATTTCACATGTTTGGCCATAGGGTGAATTGTGTCCCTTTATTTAATTTTTTTATGAGCTTTATTAATGTTTTTTGCATTTAAAAAATAGAAATTTGGTCACTTTATTACCATGTTGTAAATGTGTGTTAATTAAGCTTAACCAGGTTCTTGTTTTTAGTTAACTAAATTAAGGATCTAACAAATAGTTATGATGAGATTTGGTAGTCCTTGTGTGAGTAAATGTTATGTTGATTTTTGAGTGTTTTAATCCACCCCAAATTCAAAATTCGGATTTTGACTTTGGGGGCATTTTTGGAGGCTTGTGGGACACTCAAGGTTTGTCCTATGCCTTTTAAATTTACCCAACATCCCTACCTATGGGTTGGAAAGCTTGATTTTGAATTTTTTGTCCATTTTTGAAAGTAAAAGAAGGAAAAATATCTCAATTTATTTCTACCCCAATTTATTATGTCTCTTTAAAATATGGTGTGCAAGTTTTGAGCCATGTGATTTTTCATAGTCCTTGTATGAGCATTCATTTTTCTTTGTCTTGATGTGTTGACTTAAGTATGGGGATGAAGTAATGATGAAGTGACATCCTACATGGAGCCACTTCATCATCCTCACATTCCATTTCTATTTATTAGTGATTTTATGTTGGAATGGGGTTACTTATTCTTTTCTCTTCTTGTGCACTTTTGGAATTGGAGCTTTTTGGAGTGCTTGGAAATTAATTGGCTTGTCTTTAAAGAGGCTTCTAAAATTATCTTGGAAATTTATGGAGAGGTAGGCTCTCCAATTTTTCATTATGTTATTTTTCTTATTTGTATGAAATGTTGTGTTTACAAAATTACTTTTTTTTGTCTTGTGAAGATGTTTGTTTGTTGGTTGGGTAGTAGTCCTTAGTTTGGTGTAGGAGAAGGGTTTATTGGATCTTTACGGAGGGAAAAAGGAGATTTTTTGAGGCATGAAATTTGTGGGAGTGTGAATGGGACTCTTACCCATGAGGAGTGAAAATGAAATCATGGTTTTTTTACATGCTTGCAAGGGAGAGATAAGGATTTTGTGTGATTTATTTTTGCACGTGGAGGCTTAGGGTAAGACTCCCACTTCACTTGGGAGGCATTAGGAGGTGGTCTACCATAAGCCTTGCTATATTTGGTTTGATCTTAAAACCTTTGTATTGTTGTGAATGTGCAAACTTGTTGAATATGCTGTCTTGGTTGAGTTGAATGTCTTGTATGTGTTTGTTGTGAAGCCACTTTGTTGGAAGTTGTCATTGTTGGTCAATTCTCTTCATAGTTCTTTGGTTTAGGCTTGGAGGCCATTAAGAGGATGGATTCTCTTCTTAATGGATTTAAGGTCAGGTTGAGAATGTTGCCTACTCTCCCTTCCATGTTTTTTGATCCCATTGTAAAGTTGAAGATAGAAAAATTTGGAGGTACATTGGAGAAGTCATGAAAATGGGAGATTTATATTATTGACCTTGTTGATATCCCTTGTTGTATATTATTCAATTTTTTATTCCAACTTTTTTTGGATGATTGTACAATCGTAAACTTTAAGGGAAACCATTTTATTTCTTGGAAATCCTTTTTATGTAGACTATTTTAAGAATGTTTGTTTGAGAATCTACAAGACTTTGGGTTGTGTATCCACATTTTTTTCACAATTTATTTGTGAATAGAGAAATCAAAATTGTGAATTCAAATTTGTGGACTCTACCCACAATTTTGTTGTGGAAACAAAAAATGTGACAAAACATGTGGAAATTCCACAATATCAATATTGTCGTAGTTTCACATTTTGAACGACAGTATTGATATTGTGGAATTTCCACATGTTTTGTCACATTTTTTGTTTCCACAACAAAATTGTGGGTGGAGTCCACAAATTTGGATTCACAAATTTGAACTCTCTATTCACAATTAAATAGTGGACAATTTAAGGATGCATAGCTCTATTATGTGAGGCCCCAATATTTTTTAAATAAAAAAACAGATAATTATAATGTGTTATTTGAATAAATAAAAAACTAATTATTATTTAGATATGATATTTAATTTTATCCTTTTTTGTTTATAAGTATAAAATTAATAATGTTTTTACTTAGATTTTTAAGATTTTTTTTGTATTTCATTTAATATAAATATCAATCATTTTACTCGACATAAAACTACCACTTTTTTAATAATACAACAATAATTTTTACTAGACGTAAAACTACCACATTATTAAGAATATCACATAAACATGTAATTAGAGAATTAAAGAAACTCTAATAATTTGTCCATGTGGAGGAGATCAAGGAAGTATTATTATAACTTAAATATTAAAGTATCAAAACTCTTTGTAGGAAAAGGATTTAAACCCTCATTGAATTTAAATCATTTTTGTTTCCTTGGTACCATTTGTTTTATCATTCAAAATACTCACTCTTAAATTGGTAACAATTAACTCATGTTGGTAAAATACCGAAAACATAATATAATGTGTTTTCACAATTATTGTAAAAGTTACAATTCTGTAGCATATTAAATATTGTCAAATTGTAAAAAAAAAAAAAAGCAATGCCTATACTTGAAATAAGATTGAAAAAATTGTTACTTCTGGTAGGAAGTATTAAAGAATTATGAAACTTAAAAAAAATTATTCAATCACTATTATGTGTATTTTAATAAATAATGACTTCTAACAGTGCTTTTTAAATCATACATTTATAATTAAAAAAATACTTTCGTATCTGTGAGTTAGTTTTGCACAGATTCATGTTTTCCATGCAGAAAAATACCCATAACTCTCAAATCCCTCTCTTTTATTGGATTTAAATATGATATGGGTATTGTGTGTTTAAATCCCATGCATGACTGCAATTTTAGATCCAATGAAGCTTACTAGCAACATCTTAAAATTATGCATTTCAAAATATATTAGTATGGTGAAAAGAAACTACCACTTTATCTCCTTGTGTTGAAGAAAGTAAAAACTATGAAATGAGATTAAATGGAAATAATCTTGGTTGCAATTAAAGTGTCTTATTTTCTTGCAAAATGTATCATGTTCATCTTTTAGATTATATTGGAAAATCTATGGTTGTCGGAAATGGTTAATACATACTTTATGATAGTAATGAAATGGTTATTCTTCTGTTCATTAAATGAGAGTAAAGTGAAATATCCATACTGGAGACGTAATACTAAACTAGTTGAAAGGAAGTAGTTGTCAAAATAATTAGATTAAATAAAAACACCCCTTTTCTACTATCATTATGTAAAAAGAGTTGTGTATGGAATCATTGTAAATTTCTAAACTTAACCTTAGATGTAATATACAAAGGAAACACATATGTACGTTCCTAGTTAAATATGACTATGGTTAAGTAAATTTCATAGAACTACTCCTCAAATTCCTTTGGTTATTTATTAAACTAACTAGTGTTTTCCATCGAACAAAAAAAAAGGAAATTGTGATTAAATCAAGTTATTTTAATATTATTAATATATTAATATTATCAATATATAAAGGTTATTAATATAGTAATATTATTCCAATTTAATAAAAATAATGAAATTGCAAAAAAAGTAATAATATATATTTATTATTATTGTTATTGAATTATTAATAATATTATTACTATTATTATTAAATATTATAATTAATAAAATAATAAATTAATGTTAATGATATTATCAATAAATATATAAAGAAAACTTTAGCAAACAAAATTTAGTAAGATAGGAGGGTTAAAGTGGCTATACCCTATTTTTTGGTGCATTGTTTTGATGTTGACCGGTGGGGCCTAGGTTGGAATATGGATGGTGGGTTGGGGGAGGGGGCACCGCCCCTAACCCAACCCAATATGGGTTGGGTTGGGGACGATAGCCCCTCCCCCAACCCACAAACATTGTAATATATATCAATATCTCCCCCCTCCCCCAAACAACTTTGAAACCTTCTTATTCAATGCGGCCACCATTCTTTATTAAAACTTGCAATGTCTTTTATTCGGCCACTATGCTAACTTAAAACAAAGTCTGCATTTCTCCAAACCATGGCCATTTACTTATATTAAATTATATATATATATATATATATATATATATATAAAATTTAAGTTACCCTTTTCTTATTAGAAAATACCCATTTTGAGGGTAGTATATACATGTGTATAAAACTCAAAATATATACAAACTTATTACTTTAAGCCACCCAAACGAAAAATATAAACAAATACATACATACATATACATATACATACATACATACATTTATGTATGTATTGTGTGTGTGTGTGTGTGTGTGTGTGCGCGCGTGCGCGCAAACACACACACATATTAAGAAAGAGATTTTTATTTGTGTATATCTACTCACAAAAGAAAAGAAGGGAAATGTAAATACTATAAAAATATAATTCTATTGGGAAAATGAAGAATATACCCAAATGGGTATTTTGGTTAATTAATGCTTACTACAAATAAATAATAGAAATTACAGGAAAAGCATGTAATTGGGTAGAGTGGAATTAGAAAATAAATAAATAAAATGGATTAGATTTGGGTTGTGGAATTACAAGAAAATCCGAAGCTTGACCCTTCTCATCCATGGCTTCTTCCTCTTCCATATTCCCTTAACCTGCAAAACCAAAAATGAGTGAAATGAGTAAAAGAAATGAATAAAAACCTCCCTTAGACATTTTAGGTTTGATTTGAAATCCCTTCATTTAATAGCCTAGATGGGATTCATCCAATGGCCCAAATTGTCTACTACAAAAGTTAGGTGGGGGTTGGTGAGAAATATCATTTGATCACATGAGACTTCTTTTGAATGGGTCCACTTGTGTGGCTTGAAAGTTAAATAACTTATTTCTCTTGTTTTGATTTAATTTAAATAAACTCCCTTCCTTAATAATTCATAGCACTTTTATATTGGAGAAATAAATTAATAGCTTTGTGTAAATGGAAGGGTTATTGTAGACTTGGACTTTAATTTTAAATTTTTGCATGACCTTAGGAACCACTTAATTAAATTAAATTAGGATTATATGAATGAAATATTTCAACCCTAACTATAGATTAAATAAAGACTTTTATTTATTATTATTTTTATGTAATTTTTTTACAACTGTTTGAAACCAAGGGTTTACCTTACCGTCACTTTCGTTTCGTTTACAAAAATTAAAAAAACTATTCCATAATTTTCCTATTATAACATATTTTTCTGTTTTGGGTTTCGTGTGTAATTTTTGTGGGAATTACAATTATTGATTGGAGTTTAATCCTTTTATTAAGGATAGCATTCTTCTTTATATTGTAACTCTCACACCATGTAATTTCTATAAGCTCCAGATTATTCAATCAATAATATTGTGTTTATGTTATTATATTCATTCTATAACTTTGTTTCCTATTTGTATCTTCATTGATGTATGAGATAATGTTATTTATGCTTTTTTAGATTAGTTAAAATATAAATTTCATATCGTCTGGTAGCAGAGCAGGATTCCTTCTGCAAGTGTAGAAACAAAGAAGAAGATGGTTAAAGGAATGTCATTTGAAAAATTATTGCACAAACATCACAGTAAAAAGAACACAGTTTACTCAGATGACATAAAATTGATGTCTCGTAATCTTCTAGAAAGATAAGAAAAAGACACACAATATTATATTTAACATCATCTTTAGATTTTGCCTATAGGTGTGCGTAATTTTTTATGTAATTTGAGTGAATGTTTCTTTTTTATTTTACAAAAACAACTGATAAATTGATTTTATCTAAAAAACTAGATTTTAAATCTTACAAAACTTATTGGGTTCATTTCATTAATATCTAGAAAAATTTAGTAAAGTTTTTACAAAAACCCAGTTTTCTAGTTTAAGAGAAATGTGGAAATCCTAACAAGGACCTGAAACCAAAAAAAGTGGTGCATAGTACACTTATGCTTTTTTTCTAATAATTGGATGCATTTTCACTTGTACATGTTGTTCACTTTATAACGGTTATGTTTGAGCTTCATGATCAAATATAACTGAGTTAGCAAAAAATAGATGAAGGAAGGAGGCAATAGTGACCTCTCGTCAGCCACAAGCAAAGGTGCCACACAATGAATTTGTGGTATTTATTTTTGTTGTGTGTTTTAATTTCTGCTGTATGAAAATAAGAACAGATGGATCATGGACATGTTCAAGTATTGTAATGTGTGAGAAAATTCTTGTATTTTTCCTTGCATGTAAAAATGTGAGTGGGGAATCATGTATGTTGCTATGGAGTGGTTGGTGGTCCATTAGAAAACCAATTTGAGACTTTGCGAATCTCTTCAAAAATTACATATAGAGTGGTTAATGGTTCCACTAGAAAACCTATTAGAGTTGATGGTACTCTTTGAAAACCATTGTATCGTGAGGAAGTACTAGAGAGAACTCATCCATGTTCGCACTAAGGCACAAATGCTAGGAACAATCCTTGGATTAGTCCTCACATTATTGTTTTCAATAGTTAAATGCAACATTCATATATTACATTAATAAGTTAGTGCTTTAAGAAAGATATTTATATTGTTATATTAATATCATAATTGTGTGAGAAAAATAAAAGAATGTAATATTATTAATATGAGTCATAAAACAACTCATTATTAATAATATAGGATAGTGTATTAGTTGTGATTTTTTTGAATAAACAACTCACATAGCTATTTGAGAGTTGTGAGAGATTGATGGGTTTCAGAGGGATCCTAAGAGAGATAAGAGAGGATATTGTGGGATTAAATATTGGATTTGAATCCTTTTGTTTAGTATATAATTCTTCTTTATATTGTAAGCTCTCTCAACATGTAATTTCTACAAGCTCCAGATTATTTAATAAATAATATTGTGCTTATGTTATTATCTTCATTATCTAACTTTGTTTCATGTTTGTATCTTCATTTATCTATGATATAATGTAATTGATGCTTTTTGAGATAAGTTAAAATATAAATTTCATATCCAAAAATTTGGTTCCTTATATTATTACTATATTTATTATTGCATGTGATTGATTAGTGGAATCATAGAACTCGGAAATACAAGGTGTGTCGATTTCCATCCCAGTTTTGTTTAAGGTGACTGGAAACTACATGTTTAAAAATTAAAATTTTGACTTTCCCACCTAGGGGTTCCTACATGAGAAAAAACAAAAAATAATATAGAGTGGAACAGAGAAAATAAATTTGAAACGGATAAGACTAGCAATTGCACATGAGTAGTGCAATGCGAATGAAGAAAGAGAAGAAGAGGATGAATGATTTTTTAAGAGAGAAGCAATTTTAGAAGTGGAGTTATTTTCTAGAAATGTTAAGTACGCTAAAATGTAATAGTATTAAAAACTTTAATTGGTGGGTAGTTGTGTTGTATGCATTAATATTTCAAAGGGGAAACTAGTGCATATATTAGATTATAATGAAGTAATGTAAATGTCAGTGCAAATAAATAATCAGAAAACATGGAAAGTCTAGTTGACATCAAAAACGTACTAAAAAGGATGGCATGTGATCTCAAGAATAACGAGGAATTCGTGAAGATAAAAATTAAAGGAAACATTTGTACATTGTGGATATAGTATTGAAGGAAACGAGGTAGGATAAAAATGTTATAAAGAACGGAAAAAACAAATCTCATTTAAAACTTGACTAGTAGTTATAAGCCATGGAGTATCCACAAAATTTATAGTGAAGAATATAAAGGTGGAAGGGATACGTCCTTACTGGAATAATGTTTGTGAATTAAAACATCGAGAGTTGCAATGCCTGTTGTTACAAGGGAGGGAAGAAGGGGAAGACATTTGTTTAAAGGGTGTTAAATTGTTGACAAAACTTATGTTTGATTATTCACTTTCTTGCCCCTAAAATAGATGAGCATGTGCCCTTTTTGAATACTTCTAGAAAATGAGAGGAGGTGAAATGTGTTATAAGATTGCATAGCTGACCATTATAATCCAATTATCTTTTTCACTAAGTGCAACAAGCAGAACAAAATGCTATTTAAATTTTAATTGATTAATTTTTAAATTATTATTTTGATTGAAGGAAACTCATTATTGCTTCTTATAAAAGTAGAAAATGGTACGGATTCTTATCGCTTCAATTTTGATCACTCCATGGAGATTTTCACGTAGCACATTGTTGTCTCCCGAAAAATGCTTTTCATTTTCCAAGTCAAATTTGAAATTTCGAGCTCACGCCCTCCTAAAGTGTTCAAGCCAAGTTGAAGGTTTGAAGAGATGGATAAATCCATGCCTAAAGTTATTTCAAATCCTCAGTGATCTCGTTTTGACAAATCTCCCGTTTCTCGGTCTGTATGGGTGAATCTTCCTTTGCAACCTCCATTTGGATGAAATTTCTCACCTTTTCTATGAAAATGGGTCATCAGACCTTGATTGTCCTCCATGACTCTGTTTCCCAAAAGAAATTTAGAAATAGGATTAAAAACGATGAAGTCCTCTACTTCTCTGTATTTTTTTACAGTCGTGAATGACAGGTGTCTTTTCCCCTTCAAATTCTGGCCCCAATGTATGCAGGTATGTGCACATATCTGATTGGACGTGTCACAATAGGTTCCTTGGTGAAGTTAACATTTTTTTTGACTTTAGGCAAAAATGTCAGATTTGTCCTACGACCCTGATCACACAAAGGGAAAAAGTCAAATCTTGAGCCCACCATTGGAAAGTCAAAGTGGGTCGGCAGAGCAATTCATGTTTTTGAGCCTTGTTGTAAAAGAGGCTTAAACTTAAAAAGTGACCCGCAGCCCTGGCAAACAGAAAGGAAAAAGTCAAATCTTGAGACCACCACTGGAAAGTCAAAGCAGGTCGATGGAGCATTTCGTGTTTTTGAGATTTTTTGTAAAAATATCTTAACAATTAAAAAGTGACCCGCAGCCCTTCCAAACATAACGGAAAAATTCAAATGTTGAGTCTGCATCAAAAGAGTCAAAGTGGTGAGGCGGATCCTTGGGGCAATTTGTGTTTTTGAGCCCGCATTGAAAAAAGGTAAAATTATAAATGTGACCCACGACTCTATCTCCACTCAAGTGAAGGTATGTGTCAAGATTATATCAAAAGCAGAAGGGCGGACCACAAATGTAAAAAATGCCAAATCTCTATAAAGTCACAAAATGCAAAAGGCATCCCTCGTGCCCACTACTATAAATTTCTCCCACGTGCACGGCTCTTGTTTAAAGTTTCAAAGGAAAGATGAATGGTTCAAATTCAAAGTTACAAAATGAGTGTAACGGCTGCATTATGAAAATTTTGGTTTTTCCGCTATTGGCGTTTCTTCACGACTCAAGAATCCGAACGAACATGAATGATTGAAAGGAAATTATAAACTGGTTCTTGCTAACAAAGAAGAAGTTGTAACTGTTTCTTGGAGGATATTTAATGGCTTCTTCATGCCATTATCAAGGGTTGGTAATTGATCTTGTAAACTCAGGTGTATATTGCACTTTGAGAGGAAAAAGGAGATATCCATATTTTTTTCTTCCGTTCCCCTCCCTTTCTTCTCAAATTCTTCCATTTCTCCACTATGTATTTGATTAGGAGATTTTAGAAACTTTGATTTCACAATATTTTCTCATCTTGTTGCCATCTGCAGGGTTGTTTCTTCTCATGAATGCATGTGACGAATTTTCTAACTAGTGTGTATGGGAATATGATTTCCTACCTGCAACATTAGTTCTCCTACCTCTTTTCTCACTCCTTTTCCCATTTTCAGAACAAGTTCTCCCTTGCAAGTACCTGCAAGATTTTCCATAGGGTTAGTGGAGTGCCCCTGTCGGATCTCGGCTGAAAGGCCACCACAGAAATCTACATTTTCTCACTCATGCATACATGGTAGCTGCACCGGTTAAGTAGAGGTATGTAGATTCCTAGAGCATTGGCAAGGAATCCACAAGTTTTCCCACCCAAAAAATTTTGTCACCAACACACATGTATTGTTTGATTTTATCATTTTAATAAAAATAAGCCCAAAAGTAATCATACAAAATTACCAAGTTCACAAACCCAACATTTTGAAAAATTTAGTGATTTCTAGACTCATATGAGCTCACATAAGCATAATATTAATGGAGAAACATCATACAAATGAATTTTATAACATGGTTATAGTTTCACCATTATGATGTCCCTTCATACTTCATAACATTAACAATATAACCTATTTTTCCAATTTGGACTAATATTTGCATAAACTATAATTAGAGGAAGACAAAAATTAACTTCTTCATGGAAAAAAATTCTTGGTAGTTTCTGGATGAGGTTCCCTTGATGCAGGAGGCTTATTATAATTGGCATGAACAAGATTATTGGAAAGAGAAAATCAAACACTAGGGGATTTGTGTGGACAAGTGGTTTCATGTACAATGTATTTGTTTGTATCTTGCACATTACTATTAATAAAATAATTCAAAGGTCCCTTCATACAAGGAATGATGATTTCTTTCACCTTTTGCATCTTGATTTTCCTCATTCTTGACATCCTGATCCACCTTTTATCATTTTCCTAGAAAGACTAAGGAATCTCTTTTTCTATATTCAAGGCTCAAACCCATAGTAGCTCTTCTATTTTATCCTTCCAAATTGACCATTCAAATGACGTTATCATCATGCCTTGATTTTTTGAGGTTCACTTTTTGGTGCATTTATTATGCATGTTTCTTGGTCAACCTGCTAGTGAGATTGGCTAGGATTTCCTTGATCACTTGTTGAAGGAATTTCTCTCTTTCAAGATTTTATCATTTGAAAATGATGTAACCTTCAATTTTAGGAATAATCCTCAACATCTTATCTTCTTTGCTCCCAATTTTTGTAACTAAATGAGAAGGAGGGTGGTCATTTAAGGAATCAATAGGAGGAATGGAGGACTCTGTTTTGGGATCTCTAATAGCTTTATGTTCATCTTGTTTAGGCTCATGTTATTTGGATCACTAAGACTAAGTCTTTGAGGGATTCCTAATAGGTTAAACTGAACTACATGGCTCTTCTTTCATTTCTTTACACTTAGGAACTTGTTTGTATTGAAGTTGAGGCTACAGCTCAACCTGAGCCTGAGGTTGAAACTGGGGCTGAGACTACGATATGGGAACAATAAACAAAGATTCTTGTCTCTGTGTCTCACTTTTATCTTCTATACCATAGTTGAATAATGATGTTAGAAATATCCTTGAGGATACATGTTTCCTTAATCCAATGATGACTCCTAATACTTTTTCTAATTTAACTATAAAAACTCAACATGTTTCTTGATTGAGAGTTTTGTTTGATTTTTAAGTGGCAGGTGATATTTTAAACACAATACGATGAGAAGTATAGTAGTGTATATAAATTCAACTAAGTTATACACCAATTATACCTAAGTTCAAGAATAATCAACTGAAACAACCATTAAAAAAACTGAATGTTAGTTGTAAGAAGAATTATTGAACCTTTTAAATTGAAAACCCAAATAATTAAGTGCAAGATAAATCATCAACCCTACCTCAAAAGATCAATATTTAGTGTAAAACCTACCCTTAAAACATGAAACCCAATTACTTATTGTAGGATAAACCTTCGTACTATCTATCTGAATGGTAAAATCTCAATCTTAATAACAGAAGAAATCACCATAACCTTATACAAAACATAACTAACTAAAAAAAACTTAAATATAATGTTCTACAATTTTAAGCTATATGATGGGGTATCTCAAAGAGCATGTATAATTTTTATTAATTGTAGGGCACCTGTGACTGAACCTTACACAATTTAAAGAAATGGAAACTTTGAGAAAATGTGGGGAAAATAGGTTTAGTTTTTTTATTATTATTACAATGTCATAGTTTTTAATTGGATGACATTTAAATTGTTGATAAGAAGAATAAAAAAAGGGAAAATTTGAAAGAAAAAATGTGAGAACTAAATACCCGCATGTCCCAAACCTTTTCCATGGGTCAAATTGTGCTCCACTTTAGAGTGTCGATCTCGTTTGCATTGTTTACATGAGTGCAATTGGCACTTTATGAGGTCAAAAAAAAGGGAAAATATACTAAGCTTTAAACCAAACTGTTACGCTCTCTTTTTCGTGGCCCTCTTTTTAGTTTTAAGCTCAAGTAATTACAAAAAAATAAACAATACATGAACAATCATCGACAATTGAACCTTTTAAGTGACTGATTAGATGAAAAAATCAACTCATCCCTTGACTTTTAAACATATCGATGAATTAATTACGAAGATATTAGACATATTCGTATTCAAATACACATTTGCAAGGATTTACAGTGCAAAGTAATAGTTATCACCACAACATTATTGCAGTACGTAGTATACATAATAACTAGCAAGGCATATGTTTCCATCCACTAACTATTGACCACTGTATTATTTTATTTAATTTTTTCCCGAGGTTCCTTCAATGTCACTTCCATCCACATGGGTATATATGTAAAGTGGAAGAGAGAACGAAGATTTGTTAAATGGGTAGCCGGCCAACACAGGAGGATTTGGGAGTCAAGCATCAACAACTAGAAAAGAAAATCAAATAATGTCGACATAGTGGCGAGTTTGGCGTTCGTTCTTATTTCATAGCCGTATGGTCCTCTTGGAAAAGGTACTAAACCACTGAATTTGGTATAATATTGGATTCAATATTTCTAATCCTTTATCTAACCACTAAGATAAAGACTAAGATAATTCTAATTCATCGTTGCGAAAATCATATCATGACGAACTAAAATGTAGATTATGGTCTGTTTTACCCAAAGAACCAGACAGATGCTCATGCTACATCAATCCACTTTCCCAATGCTTGCAAACAAGTATAGTCGGAAACATAGAAAAAGTACTGTAAAATATTGAGCAAATGTCAATGGCAACCAATGCTTCCTTCCAACAACCAACGCTTCCTTTGAAAAACTAGCACGGATTCCAACAAGAAACCAACGCTTCTCTCTAAAGCTTCTGCTGACTTCAAACACACAACACTAGTTCAGCGAAATCTGAGTTTCCAAAACGTGATGCAAGAATTGTGTCATTTCTTTCCAAGTTGTTTGAATCAGACTGGCATCGTTCCATGCCTCAAACATCTTGGCTTACTCAGCCGGTAGTAAATCAGCCCAACTCAAAAAAACCCTTCATCTTTACTTCCCTACGATATGCCTAGGCCATAAAATGCTTTTGACAACCTCACAAAATAATTTGACTCTGCCTCTACATCTATACCCTATGATGTTTCATTAACCATCGCGGATGCGATGTTAAACACCATAGTAGCAACTTTCGTACGGAGAGTATTAAACGGTGGACACAAAATATGGAAAAAAACTGGTCCATAGAAAAAATACGATAAATACAGAAAAAAATACAGTAATTTGTATATATAAAAAATATGGTAATTAATTAATATGGTGCTCACTATGCACTTTCACTCTCTAACTGCCATTAATTAATATGGTGCGGGCTACTATAAAAATAAAAATTCTAAACAAATGCCTTCAATTCCCTGCAATTCCTCACTTTTTGACTTTTACGGGTTTTGTTTCTTGAGTTTCTGCTTTTTCTAATTTTTAAAAATCAAATCTCGAAAATTTCGGAGTTCCATACGGTGAACACTACAAAACGCAAAAGTACGATAAAAATCTAAAATACGGCCATATTTGGTAACTATAAAAACACGCATTTTCCAACATTATCTTCCATACCATTCATCTCATGGGAATGCACATTTTTATGAATAAAGTAGCACTTAAGCCCGGCGATGTGACTCCAGGAGAAATAAAACACGCAATATCTAGTGCTTCCCATCACATTGCCATTTTGTCCATCAATTATGCACAATCTCCCTGGTGTTTGGTTAAGCTCTCTTTCTTGTTAAAGACTGACACTAAATCCATTACTGGCTTTGGATCGACATCGACCCTAGCTTTGAGCCTTACCTCGGACCTACAAAAACCATACTTAGCCCTTGCAAACATCTCTGCAACAGATTCTCGATGCTTCAACAACTCAATTATGGATTCGGTCACACACGAGCTCCCTCTCCACATCTCAAGCCCTAAATTTAATGATCGTAATTTGGAGTACCAACTCCTCTTAGACATTTTATAGGATAATGATTATGCTTATTATAGATTAGAGTTATGGAAATTTCTATCACAGTTAGATATTGACAGATGGATATTGTTATTTTGATTAGTTAATTGATAGACAGTATGGATGTTAGACTTATGACATGATTTATAGGATGGATTATGTGCATGTTTGAATATATCAAATTGTTGATTTTGAGCTTATATTGAACTGATGCATTTAATTCGATAATTACATGATGCTAGATGATATATGTGATGCCGTGATGTTATTTCTAGTTGATAAATTAATGAAATTGAAATAATTGATATTGTGAATAGTGGTAAATTACTTGTTAGAGATGCTTAGTTACGATAATGTGTGTGTGTGTGTGTGTGTGTTTAATATTTTGATGTCATTAATATGGACATGAGGCTAGAAAGGTATTGTATTGACTGTTACCAGTGTTTGCAACATAATAAACCAAAGGGGGATAGGAGACAAACAGTGAAATAATATGTAGTATTGGCAATAGGGCACCATGGCAACACGTGTATTCGTATGTTGTATGTTGTTTTAGTTTTTTAGGAGGTCCTCATTGGGGGGTGACCTCAAATGTGACCTGGCGAAGTTTTGTATTTTTTTTGTCTTGTTGATTTTATTTAATTGTGAGTATTGTATTTTTTTAGTATGTAGAATTACTTTTATTAATTTTGTTTAGCACACCTCTTAAGTTAATTTAAAAGTGTTTAACTATTGCTAATCATGATGTGACAAAAGAGAGGGAAATAAATGTGAGTTGGTAGCCTTAATGTGTGTTTCTTTGGAATGATTTTAAAATTTTTTTAGGTTGTGTTTACTCAATATTCCTTGTAAAATTTGGATTTTGACCTTCTAGACTATTTAGGAGACTTGAGGGACAAGCTAAGCTTGTCCCACACCTCTTAAAGTCACCCAACCACTTGTCCTATGATGTGAGGGACTTATTTGATTAATGAAGCAAAAGAGAAATTAATTGCACTTTTGTTACATGTATATTTATTTTTGTCCTGAAGGGGTGTGGGTTTGCGATGAGTGTGTAAGGGGGTGGTCATTTCCTTAACTACCAATTAATTATGCTTTGGGGTTTGAGTTTGACATTGGTGATGTGGGATGGAGAAGAAATGATGGGGCATCCTACATAGAACCACATCATCTCCCTATCCCTCTTTTATATTTATTGGAATTTTTGTGAAGTTTTGGGGGTTACTTGCTTGGTTTTTTCATTTTCATTTTGGAGTGCTTGCTTTTGGAGTGTGTGTTGGAGTTTAAAATTTTTTAGAATTGCGTGGGCTTCAAGAAATTTGGGAACTTTCTTGTGGAGTGGATTCTTGCTATGGCAAGGTAGGGTCTTCACCCTTGACTTTTCTCTTTATTTATGTGTTTATGTGTTGAATAAGTGTTTTATTGCATGAATGTTGTTGGGTAGTGAAATGGCTTTAGTATGTGTATGAGAAAGTGAAATGGGGAAAAATTTCATTGGGAGGCAAAATAGTTTCTCTTGGGTATTTAGGAAGGAGTGGGTTGGGTGCCCCACCTTGTTTTGATCTTGTTATTTTGTTCATTTTGGGAGACATAAGAGTGAGGGAGACATAAGACAAACTATTTTAATGTGTTTGAAGTTTTATTGTTCCCATTTAGAAATGTGGGAAGGAAGGGAATAGTTTGGTAGTGCCTTGATTTATGGATGAAATCTATTTATTACTTGTTTTGTTCTTATGTTGTTAAAAGAAAGAATTTTTTTTGTTAATCTTCTCTTAGAATGAATGAAAACCTATTGTATTATTAAGTGTATGGTGTTGTGTAAAAGTCTTATTAATCTTCCAATTTAGTCTTAGAGGAAATATATAAAAGAAATACATACTTTCTTACCTAAACATAACTATGGTTAAGTCGACTTCATAGGAATCCCCTACAAATTTCTTTATAAATATTTAACTAATTAGAGTTTCTATATATATATATATATATATATATATATATTGGGCCATTCTAATATCAATAATATTTTAATATTGTTAATTTATTGAGATTATTACCATTTAGTAATATTTAGTAATAATGATGAAATCAAAATAATAACAATAATAATACTTATATATTAGCATATATATATATATTATTTTTATTAATATAAAAATCAGAAGGAAAAAAATAATGATTAAGGTTTATATTAATAAAATTTATAATGAATTAATTTATTTTTTAAAGAAGACAAAAAAACAAAATTTTATTGTGCTTAGGCTTGGTTTTAAGCCTATGCAGATGCGGGTTAAAATGGGCAATGGGGTGGGGAGGGGTCTTTGACCCCACTCCCCACCCCATAGTTGTATGGGGTGAGAGGTGAACTCAATGACCCCTCCCCACCCCTTAGACCTTGGTAAATATAAATCGGTGGGGGCCGAACCCCCACCAAACTCTATGAATTTTTTTTTTCAAAAGAAAACAAACATGTTGCGGTTGTATTCTTTAGTGTAGATTGTAATTTTTTTCTTAATGGCCGCGGTCACGGATAAACTTTTAATAATGAGATATATGTGTGTTTGTGTGTTTTTTTGTGTGTGTATACACCTATTTAATCAAGGCGTATATATACTACTATTTGGAAAATGCCATAGGCCCAGTGGGGAAAATGAAATAAAGGTTCTTTTTAAAATAATAAAAATACTTGCAAGCCCTTGGGGATGGTATAAATGGAATCTCCGACAAAAGAATATTTTTGTGCCTCTATGAGCTTGAGCTTGTCTCCCATGGCTTCCACCTCCTTTCTCCTCAAACCTGCAAAATAAGAAATGAAACAATAAGACAAATGAAATGAAAAATAGCATTTCATAATCTTGGTTAGGGTTAGTTGGATCCTGAAATCCAAGGGCTCCGAATGAATCTATATAAGGGATGAGATTCGTCCCTACAAAAAATAGGTGAGAAGTGGGTGAGATAATTTTCCAATTGAAAATGCATGGGTAGTTTTTTTTCAAATGGACCTCTCATGTAGTGTAGGGGGGTGTAATTAATTTTCTAACCCAATGTTTTATTGGAGATTTTTTTTAAAACTATAACCTTAACCTCTTCTATGTGGGTGTAGTAAAACTTTATTATTTAAATAACTAGACCACAATATGTTTAAAATTAAATTAATCAAGTTTAATTAAGGTTGAATTTAATTGTATTAAAGCAAAATGGAGGGGAATCTAAGCCTTGCTTTAAACTAATTAAATTATTGATGGTATTGACAAATTTTCTTATTTTTTTTTAAGAACGAAGATAAGGGGATTTTGGATCTCATTTGGAAATTTATAATATTAATTAGATGTAATTTTAAAATGAGAAAGTGGTGATCATAAATCTTAACCTAATCTTTCTAGTGGGTTTTTTTTTTAAATATTCCATAACTTTTTTAGTATGACCTATGATTGTCTTGGGTTTTGTGTGGGTAAAATTATGGGTGTTACACTTGGTATTAGAGCCGTGGTTTCAAAGCTTGAACCCTTAGGCACTCTTGAAAACATGAAACATGAACATTAAACCTAGAGCAACTCTAACCCTAGAAAACAATATTTTATGATATTTGTATAATATAGCAAACTTAGAAAACTAAAAAAAAACCTACAATGATGAACTAACTCTCGCCTTGTTCCATGTAAGAAGCGTGGACCAGACGAGGGTTTATTACACGTAGACCTAGACTTGCCACCTCCAGATCAAGATGTAGCAACTATTTTTCCTCAGATATTACAGACGCTACATGATGTTAATGCTGTTATACATGGAGGAACTTTAGGAGAACAACCTATCAAATAGGATAGAATGCCATCAGTAGAGGCTTGTCCATCTCAATGACACAACGATGAGAATAGGGAAGAGAAATCCCATGTGGATTTAGCAACAATATATTCACCTCAGAGGGGACATGGAGATAGGGTTTTAAGACATAGAGATAGATATCAGAGCCCTAGACCTAGGGAGGAACATGCAGAGAGGCATAGGGGTTGACATTCATAAGCTATAGATCATATTAGGGAGATCTTTAAGCTATGTCTATCTCATTATTCTCGTGATACAGGTAGTTTTTAGGAAAAGGCTTGGTTAGTGAGCTTGATCGGGTGCTTCAAGCTTCGTCCATGTACTAGCAACATGAAGGCTTGTGTTATGATTCATATTCATGTACTAGCAGGTGTCTAGTGGAGAACCAAGGAGAAAAAGATTCACTTAGACTCAAAGACAGTTACTTGGGAGCTCTTCGAAGAGTGGTCCAGAAGTAGATACTTATCCCGAAGGTTTATTTAGAAAAATATATATGAGTTTCATGACCTACGTCAGGCATCTGTGATAGTATTAGAGTACGAGAGTCAATTTATGGATGTACTTCAGTATGTCAACTATATATGTAGAATGAGGAGGTTAGGATTCACAGGTTCATCAAGGGCTTGAATTTGGATTTGGGAGGTGTGGTACACATTCATTACCTACAAACCTTAGCAAAGGTTATTGAGAAGGCCTACATTATAGAGGAGACTATGGGGAAGACTTAGTAAGAAAGATATAGAGTGCAGACCTAAATCTAGCAGATGCAAGATAATAGTTTGAGGGGGTCAGCGCCTCTTACTCGTGAAGGACATGGTTCCACACAGTAATTATTCATACCACCACAGCAGCCACCTCAGTAGCAACAACAAAATACTTGACCACCGTTCATGCCTCCACATGGATTTGATGATTAGAGGGGACAGAGTATGGGGCCTCCCCGTAGGGGTCCCATTAGGACACAGGGTGCACTGAGAGCCCAGTCGATAGGATTTCATCAACAGTGACCACAAAAATCCATAACAAGATAATCAAGATCTATGGCACAAACAACCAGAGTACATGTTGGGGCCATATCTTATTAGAGGGGATCAAGCAGTTGCTATGGATGTGGTGTTCTTGGACATCATTAGAAATAATTCCCACTGAACCCTAATAACAAGGGTAAGACACCAATTTCATAGCCTACAGTGGGTGACATGGTACGTAGCCATCGAATTTATGTAGTTGTCGAGAATCACCACCCTGAGCACCAGGCTACAGTGATTGAGACTATAGGTAGCATTGGTGGTTTTCCAACCTCTATTATGTTTAATTCTAGTTTGTCTAATTATTTTATTGCACCATCTTTAGTAGAGTGTTTCAGGTTGGTGACAGTTAGACATGGCCTTAGTTGAGACGTCGAGATGGCTTATGGAGCCAAAATATTTGTAGACTCCTTAGTTAAGGAGTTTCTAGTGGATTTGGACCCTTCACCACTACCTCAGATATTTGTATCCATCCATTGGGTTCGTATGGAGTCATCTTGGGCATGTATTGGTTATCTACCCACAGAGCCAGAGTTGAGTGTTACCATAGGATTATATCATGTACAAATGATTTGGGACTTGAGTCAGTGATAGTTGGAGTTAGGAGACCCATTTCTATCCACACTATTTCCACTATGTAGCTTAAGCATTGTGCATGACATGGGTATCAGTTGTACATTATTATTATTAGTGATAGATCGAAAGATGGGGCTAATATACCTTCACTCGATGATCACCTGATTTTGTAGGATTTTTATGATTTTTTTCCTAGTGAGATGTGGAGGATGCCTTCCCCACGTGAGATAGACTTCCACATTGACTTGGTTCCAGGAGCAGAACCTATCTCACATGCTCTTTATAGGATGACCATACCTGAGCTTTGTGAGCTCAAGTTGAAGCTATAGAGCCTTTTTGAGAAAGGAATAATCCATCCTAGTGTATCCCCTTGGGGTGCACCAATGATTTTTGTTGATAAGAAGGACATATCTTTGCAGTTGTGTGTGGACTACATACAATTGAAGAAAGTGATGATCAAGATTCGTTACCCCCTTCCTCACATTGATGATTTATTTAATCAGATGAAGGGGGGCCATAGTTTTTCTAAGATTGATCTTGAGTCTAGATACCATTAGCTGAGGATTATAGAAGTAGATATCCATAAGTCAGGTTTTCACATGAGATATGGGCACTATGACTTCACAATTTTGTAATTTGGTTTGATGAATGCTCTCGTAGTGTTCATGAGTTTGATGAATGGGGCTTTAAGGATGTTTTTGGATCACTTTGTTCTCATCTCTCTTGAAAAAATTCTCATATACTCAAATAGACATAAGGAGCATGAGAAGCACATGTTATCCAATTTTGTTTCTCGGGAAAAACTGATCAAACACAAGCTTGCACTCAGGAAGAATGGAGAAGGGATCAAAGTAAGTGCATTTTTGGAACTTCAAATAAAATCAAGGAAGAAATGAACCAGCGAAGTCCGAAGATCTGAATTTTGAAAGTCTAAAATTTTATACTTTCAGGGTTTCAGGAACCTTGGGAATCATGCCAGAAATGAATCACCAAATTCTAAAATCCTAAAGTCTAAAATTCTGAAATTTCAGACTTTCGGGGTTTTGGGAACCTTGGGGATCATGCCAGATATGAAGTGGCAAAGTTTGAAATACTGAAATCTGGAAGTCTGAAATTTCAAACTTGTAGGGTTTCGAGGTCATTGGGAATCATGCATAAAATGAAGCGAAAATGTTCAAAACTCCGAAGTCCAAAGTCCAAAATTTTGGGTTTTTTGGAATTCAGACTTTCGAGGTTTCGGATTTTGAGTGGGAATCACACATTAATGTCTGAAATCCCTAATTCCAAAATTCCAAAATTTTAGACTTTCAAACTTTTGGGTTACAGAGTTTTGGAACTCTCAATCCACCATTTTGTAGAATGACACCTTGAGCTTAAGATGGCCATAACTTTTGACTGGGAGTTCATATTTGCACAATAAAGGAATTTTTGGAAAGATCTCGGCATTTACTACCAAGTTATTCAAAATTACAAAATTCAGCATGCCATTTTTTGAAGGTGTCAGGTTTCTCACCTACCATAATAGTGAGATATGGGTTTCCTTTTTTTCCCAATGAGGAACAGTGCATGGAGGCATGGGTTTTGTCATGGAACCCATGACTGTTGTAGGAGAATTGAATTCATTTTTTGGATGGTTGAAGCTCGATTTTAGGTTTCTCCTCTCTCCTTATTTTCACATTCTTCCTATATATTTTAAGGAGGAGAATTTTCTAAAAGGTTGGACATTTTGGATTTACACCCTCCCTTCTTTTTTGTCTGCAAGTGAATTTTTTTAGTTCAAACCTCCCATTCAAACTGTAATGCAAGTTTGTGCCTCTTGGCCATTGTAATGCACTGTATCAAATTTATGGAGCAATAAAACAAGTCTTTGGATGATTTTAAACCCTATCTTATGTCCATTGCATCTTCCTAATCTTTCATTACAATCCTAGTTATTCGAACATTGTGGTTGTATTACATTTTTATGGTTTGTGTTTAATGGCAAAATAGGTGCTAAGCATTCCTTTGGTGCATCAACTATGTTAGTTTAGGTTTATTTTCTTGCATATTTTTAACCTTATCTCCTTGGAAAGTTACAGTATATTTTAGAGTAGATCCTCTGCAAAATTGTATGTGTGCACCTGAAACAAGGAATAGGAACTAAACTTCATCTGGAGATATTTCTTGATCACAAAGTCCCACACTTTGGGAAAAGCTCCATGTTATGCAATCACAATGAGAGTTTCAACCCATCGAGTTGCAGAAATTTATGGGTTCTGTGATTACACATCAATAGTTTTGGTATGCCTGGTGGGACTAGGAGGTCATTCCACATGCTTTGAAGTCATTTTCAAGAAAATCAGACATAGAAATTACATGTTCTCGAATTTTTTATTTTTCACCCCTCAGGCTGAACTTCGAAATTGATTTTCAAGGGCTGGAAATGCTCAAAAGAAGTCCAAATTTTACCAGTTGATAGATCAGAACAAATATTAGAAAGGATATTTTTAGTTTTTTGAAACTTTGATTTTTAAAATTTTGGAGTGTTTGAATTTCGGGTTTTAGTATTTTGGGATTTCAGGTTTTGGGTTTTCAGAACTTCAAGTTTTGAGATTTTGGAATTTTGGACTTCTCCAAATTTTGTGGTTTTGGGTTTCAGACATTTGGAAGTCTTCCATTTTCAAGTTTTTGGGACTGTCATTCCAAAACAATTTTCAACCTACAGATATAAAATACACAGGTCCTTCTAAATTTTAATTTTTGTTTTGTCAAGTTTGGTGTGTAACTTGTCAAAATATAGCCTTTAGAGGCCCATTTCCCAACACATCTAGTGATTCTAAAGGGATACAATTCAGTAGCGTAGTAGCATAGGTTTCCCAAGTACATGAGAATAATTCAAACATTGTTTGATACTCGAGAAGAGGGACTATTTGTATACTTGCAATTGTCACAAAAAGAGGGAGGAGAGGAAGAATACCACAAAGATCACCATCTCCACCTAACAGGGCCTTGTCTACACCTCCACTTGGTAGACATTTTCTTCAATCAACAAGAGTTCTCTGACCAATCAGGATGGTGTAACCCAATCCCTATGTAAACTTCTCGAGCAGTAGCCCAGTCTCCGTAAATGCTCAAAATCAGGTCCTGATTGCAACACTAAATAATATTCCCTATTTTGTAGGAGAAAATCATCCTACTCCTATTGACCACATCTAGGACATTGTAAATGTATGTGCAATTCATGAAATCAATGAAATAGATATTATAGTGAAGTTGGTAGCTTCATCTTTTAAGGGTAAAGATTTATAATGGTTTAGAAGCCTAACAAAAGGGTCTATCCAGAATTGGGATCATTTATGCACAACCATCCATAATTAATTTGGGGAAAAAGGGAGATAATATGTCCTTATTAGAACAATAAACACCAATCAAGAGGGCTCCTGATGAACAGTTGACCGATTTCAACTTCAAGTTCCACAGGACATGGGATAGACTTTCGCTTGTTGTGAGACCAACACCTGAAGGAGCATTCCTTTACTTCTTGAACACTATAAATTTAGATATAGCCATGATGATCTAATCAATGGGAGGTATAAATTTTCCTGCAACCTATAACATTGTTATTAGAGATGAAAAATTCTTGATTCAAGCTAGTAAGATAGCACCAAGGCCACTAATGCCTCTCTATCTAGACATGAGAGCTCCTATAGCTAGATAAACACTAGATTTAAATCCAATTCTAGCCCCTAGAAATCAAGACAACAGTGAGGCATCTACTTAATCAAGCACTTCACAAGAGTTACAGGAGGTTTTGAAACAAGTACAAAAGTTATAGAATGAGCTAGTGACTATTAAGAGACAACAGGCTCAGAGTTCTAGGCCATATCAGCCTCATAATCAATATCAAGCCATGCCCTCATAGCAGCAAAATAGACCACCAGCTCAGGCTGTAAATCAAAACCCAAACCAAGGTAAACCTCAAAATATGAGGGACATTCCGACCATATGATCCAAATATAGCTTCCACATCAAGAGCCTTGGTTCTTGACACAAAACCACATGGCATGGGAGTACGAATGGCATTACCCCTGCAATCTTCCTCACAATCAATCAACGTGTTTTAATGGTGTGTTTGAATTAGGATTTGATGGTACATACCATTGGGGTGGTCTAAGAACCAATTTAAGATGGAAATTAGCAACACAAAACTTAGCAAGAAGCACCTCTAACAAAAACTATGTTGGTTAATTGGTAAACAAAAGACTTATGTGGAGTTAACCAACCATCTTTTCAAGGCATGGATGCTAACACACAATCAAATAAGAGGAATGTAGAAGAAGGAAAACCATCTAATCTAGTTGTTTCGCATTCCACTCCTACACAACAAGGAGTTAGTAGACCAAATGTAGCACCAAGTCTACAAAAGTAGCCTAAGGTCCCCGTTACAGTAGCACATGTGCATGTTTAAGCTCTAGAAAAGGTCATGCCAAGTAAAGGGAAACAAAAGGATAATTCATCCCCTTTTAACATCATCGATTAGATCAAGAAAACACATGTGAACATTTCCATGTGGGAGTCACTGGAAATCCCAGGACAATGGGATATGTTGCAAGCTGCAATGGCTAATTGGTATACCTCGAATAGATAAGACCAAAGTCAAGAGAAAGTTCTCACTAATGCATTACAGCAGGGTGGGATTCAACCAAGTAAAAATTTAAAGCCCCCCAATTCTGTGTGTCATTGATTGTCGGAAACCACTTGGTACATAATTGAATGATCGATTCGGGGGCAAGTAGCTCAGTGATGCTGAAGTAAATAGCAGATCAATTAGGTCTATATTATGAGCTAGTGCCAAGAGGAGTAGTCTTCCTGGATGGAACACTAGTAGGAATAGTTGGGATCTGTCGACACTAAAATTTTCCTCCGTAATTTCTATTTCATTAATGTATGTATTAGGAATAGGATGTTGTTAAGTATAATTAGTAGTAGCATCTGATATAAGATAACGGCGCCGTCATTACGGTGCCACCAATGATGTGGAGTACGGTAACAGTCAAAGTACAATAGGAATGTTGTAAAAAGTAAATATTTTTCGTAAGTGGTCCGGTAATGTTAAAATGTCAAAGTTTGGGTAATTAGAGAAGTAGGGTCTACATGATTAGGAATTAGAAATATTATATTGGTAATAAAGACAAGGAGTGAGGTCATAAATATTTTGTGTATTTTATTTGTAAAAAGTCTAAAAATGTGGAACCCATGTAAAATGATAAGGTTTATCTTATCTTAACAGATAAGCTTACATGTACAGATAAGAGTTAAGGTATGGAATATGATTCATCAGAGTGGATTTCTTATCCTATCTTAGAGATAATATGGATAAGCTTGGAAGTTCTATAAATAGAGAGGCCACCCCCCTCATTTAGCATAGAAGGAAGTAGTGAGAAATATTGTAGGAAGTGTGCAAAGGAAGCCATCAGTTTAAAGGTGTGTTGAAGAAGCCATTAAGAAGTGTAATTGTAAAGTTTCTCCCATAGTCTTGGTGAAAGGAAAGTGAAGTCAATAACACTTGAAGTACCTCATGGGTGAGATTGTAACAGTTTCATGTTAATATTATAATTTACTTTGATATTTCAGATTTGTCATCATTATGTCTTATCATAGTCGATGGTATTCTTGTGTTATGTTGTTGTTTTGTTTCCATATTACATCCACCAAACTAAAGGCTGTGCATTAGTAAATAATCATAGCACAAGGAGTTCCCGGTGAAGAATTATCATAGTGTCGGATTGGTGTTGACATTTTGGTTCCGTTGTCGGGACCATTCCTCGTTGGTGGATTTTCTGGAGAGATATTCCCACTTAGTCAAAAATCAATTAGAGGGTAACCTTATTTTTACTGTGTATAGTAGTTACCATGGTAAAGTCATTTTTGCCATGAATAGTAGTTACCATGGTAAAGTCATTTTTACTGGAATAGTATTTACCGCAGTAAAGTCACTTTTTACCGTGAATAGTATTTACCGCAGTAAAGTCACTTTTTACCATGAATAGTATTTACCATAGTAACTTCACTTTTTACCATGAATAGTGTTTACCACAGTAAAGCCAATTTTTACCGCAGTAAGTCAAGTTTTACCATAGTTTACCGTGGTCATTTCTATTTTACTGTAGAAAGGTGTAAAGTCACTTTCTAGTATAGTGATTCCAATTATTTGTACACATAAGTCTTGTTGATTGTACTTGTGAGTTGGTATTTCACGGTGGTTACTTTTGAAAATGGGAAAGATTCATGTTTTTTCAGCTCAATCTAATGAAGATGCTTCTTCTTTCATTCAAGAGTTTAAGCGATCTTGTATTTGTAATGGCCTTATAAGAAGGGAACAATGGACTGAATTTTTTCCTACCTTTTTGGATGGTTCAGCACTTAGGTGGTTTGAAACACTAGGTGATAATGTGAAAAATTCATGGGATTTATTAACTAAAAGTTTTCTTGAAGAATTTGGTGAACAACAAAAATATGCAGATCTCATGATCGAGATCACAAAGCTATCCCAAGGAGAGAAGGAGAAGATAAGGGATTATCATGCTCGTGTTCTAGAGCTAAGGAGGAAGCTCGATGCCCAGATCTAGAAGGAAGGACTAGCGGATGGGTTG
This sequence comes from Taxus chinensis, assembly GCA_019776745.2. Taxonomy (NCBI): domain Eukaryota; kingdom Viridiplantae; phylum Streptophyta; class Pinopsida; order Cupressales; family Taxaceae; genus Taxus; species Taxus chinensis. Next base: position 813,792,478 of record CM034148.1, read on the forward strand.
ATGAATGGCGTGGATAATCTCCTCTGTAAGCACTTCATTCTTTAGATGAAGCCAGAGATCAGACAACGAGTGAAGTATGACCACCCAGCTACCATTGAACAATCAAAGGAGATTACAAGAAGACAAGAAGAAAGCATGGAAGAGGAGCCTAAAGAAATTGTTACTAAAGTAGAGCCTACACCAACACCTTTGGTCCAGAATCCACAACCACTCCCAGTGAGCACAAATATTTCTCCTAGTACATCTACTGAGTATTAAGATTTGCTTAAAAAGATGGGTCAGTTAACTATTAATCTTCTTCAAGGAAAGGAATTCAGTTCTCAGCGAGGAGATAGAGGTCCAAAAAGAAATATTTCTGAAGTTGTATGTTATGGTTATAAAAATGGTCATTATAAGTATAATTGTACAGATAGAGCTTCTACATCTGGTAAAGGAGATAATGATAAAGGAAAAGCACCCGTGAATTCTTTTGATGTAGTAGATAAGAGCAGAAATAATGAAGTAGATGTGTTTGTAACAAAAAGAAAGAAAGAAAAAGATAATCAAGATGGAAATGATCCTAAGAAGATGAAAGAAGAAACTAGTAAGAAAGATAGGAGAAGAAAGTTGGGTGTGCAGGATTTTCTGATTTCACAGGGGCAAGGACCATACTCCATCTTGGAAGATCTGTCCAAAAGGCCTGCAAATATTACATATGGTCAACTCTTGGCTATGTCTTCTAAGAAGAGGCGGGAGTTGCGAGGTGGACTTAATGCTCAAAGAAGGAAGGAGGTTGAGGTCCCTGTTTTGGAGGCAGAGGTAGATCCCTATGCTCCACAAGCTGAGGTATTATGTAATGGTATTTCAATTCATGATGTCTTAGTTGATGGAGGTGCTACATTTAATGTAATGACCGAGTCTGTAATGAATATGTTGGGTTTAAAAATTGATCGCCCTTCAACACTTATGTTAAGGTCATTAAATAAAGGAAAAACTAAACCAGAAGGTGTAGTTTCAAATGTGGCAATATCTGTTATGGTTGTGGTATGTGTGGTAGACTTTCAGCTGATGAAAAATGGTACTGTTGCGTACCCAATGCTGTTGGGAAGACCATGGCTAAGGAGAGTTCCTGTAAGAAACTACTGGAATGAAGGTTTCATGACACTTGGACGTGGTAGAGAGAGGGTGAAGATAAATGTGATCCCTCGACATCATAAAGTAGAACCTGTGGATTCAAGTGATGAAACTGATGATTGGACATCCTCTGATTACTCTAGTACCAGTGAAGTGGACACTGAAGATGAAGAAAGTGAGGTGGATGTTTCAGTCATGGATATCCTTCCAGTCACACCAACTCATGACCCCATAAAATTATCTGAAGAAGAAGTTGATGATCGTCTCCAACAAATAAAGATTGGTGATGCTGTGATGGAGAGTGAGAAGGAATCCTACCTCCAGCTCTTCCGAAGGTACATACACCTATTCACTTTTGATTACAAGGAACTCCATCAAGTAAGTTGGGTAGAACATTGTATTGAGCTGGTAGATGGTGCTAAGCCCATAAAGTAAATGCCATATAGAATGAATCCTAATTTTTCCAAGACTGTAAAAGAAGAAATAGATAAGTTGCTTGATGCAGGATTCATATTTGCTGTGGAGAATTCAGAATGGGTTTCTCCCATTTTGATCTCAATAAAAAAGAATGGGAAGCTACGCATTTGTGTTGATTACAGGAAGCTGAATAAGGCAACAAAGAAGGATCATTACCCTCTTCCATTTTCAGATCAGATCTTGGACGAAGTAGCTAGCCAGGAGTGCTATAGTTTTGCTGATGGATATAGCGGCTACAACCAAGTTCTTACAACAAAGAAAGATCAATTGAAGACCACGTTCACCACTCCTTGGGGAACGTTTGCTTATAGAGTTATGCCTTTTGGGTTGTGTAATGCTCTAGCAACATTCCAGCGTTTGATGAATAGGGTGTTCGAACCCTACATTGGGACCTTCATCAGAGTATTTCTGGATTATTTTTGCATCTATGGGAGAAAGTTGGACCACCTGCACCAAATGGAGACAGCATTTCAAAGGTTAGATGAAGCACAAGCCTCACTAAACCCTACAAAGTGTGTCTTTGGATGTTCTAAAGGCGTTTTTTTAGGGCATGTTATATCTAGAGATGGTATTGGTACTGATCCTGATAAAGTTTCAAAAATAAAAGATTTACCATTTCCTATTAATAGAAGTAAGTTGAGATCATTTTCAGGCCATTTGGGTTACTATAGAAGGTTCATCAAGAATTTCTCAAAGATTGCACAGCCACTAACCCAGTTCTTGAAGAAGGATGTTACTTATGAACCAGGAAATAAGGCGCATGAAGCTTTTGGACAACTGAAGGAAGACCTGGTGTCTTCACCTATTTTGAAGAATCCAGATTGGAGCAAGCCATTCATTGTGTACATTAATGCCTCATAGGCAGCACTAGGAAGTACTTTGAGCCAAAAGGATGAAAATGGGAATGAACATCCAATTTACTTTGGGAGCAGACAAATGAGCAGTGCTGAGGTAAATTATACTATAACTGAAAAAGAGGCTCTGGCTATCATTTTTGCTGTAAAGAAGTTTAGAAATTACTTGCTAGGGAAAAAATTTCTAGTTGTAACAGATCATCAGGCTCTAAAATATATTGTAAATAAGCCTAACCCATCAGGGAGGATAGCAAGATGGATAATTTTGCTACAAGAATTTGAATTTGATATTATAGATAGGCCAGGAAAGAAGCATGTCAATGTAGATGCACTATCTTGAGCCTATGATGGTTTAGGATCATCTTGTGATGATGATGATTTCCCTGATACAACATTGTTATCCCTTGACACAATCCCTAGTGAATACATAGATATTTGGAATTATCTGAATGAATTCAAGTTTCCTGATGGTGCCAATGTAAAGACTAAGAGAAAGATTACTCAAGCCAGTCGTCCATATTCTATTCTGCATGAAGTATTATTTCGAATAGGACCTGATGGACAGTACAAGAGGGCAGTTGGACGTGATCAAGGGAAGCTAGAAGAATTCCAAAATGGTACATGTGGAGGGTACTTCTCTGGACAACTTACAGCAAGAAGGATCTTGGATGCAGGCTATCACTGGCCCACTCTTTTTAAAGATTGTTATAATTATTGTAAGACATGTGATATTTGTCAAACACATGGTAACTGTAAGACTTCATCAGCTCCATTATGTCCTATTCTTCCCCTTGGTCCCTTTGAAAAGTGGGGAATAGACATTGTAGGTCCACTTCCAACTACATCACGCCAAAATAAGTATATTGTAGTTGCCACAGATTATTCAACCAAATGGGTTGAAGCTAGGCCATTGAAAACAACTTCCATGGATGAAGTGGCAAGGTTCATGTATGAACGCATTGTCACCAGATTTGGTTGCCCATTAGAAATTGTAACAGATCAAGGAAGCCACTTCATTAATGAGGTGGTAGAAGCCCTAGTCAATAGGTTTTCTATTAAGCACATGAAGGCAACAACATACAAGCCAAGCACAAATGGACAGGTGGAACGAACAAATTTTGTGTTGTGTCAAATTCTAGCAAAAGATGCAGCCTTGCAGGTACATAAATGGGATAAAAGGATTCATGCAACATTGTGGGCATATAAGGCAACATCAAAGTCAGTAATAGGATACTCCCCATTTCAGTTGGCCTATGGCATTGATCCAGTTCTTCCTATTGAGTTTGATATTCCCACTGTGAGAGTTATGAAAAATGAAAGGATGGATGAAAGTGATTCAGTAAAAGAAAGGTTAGTACATCTTCATTTACTGGAGAAAATGAGAGAAATAGCAAAGGATACAAGCCATAAGAAGAAAATGAAGCAGAAGGAATACTTTGATCAAAAGATCCAGTGGTCTCCATTTCATGTGAATGACTTGGTTCTAGTATATGATTCCAGATACAAAAAAAGAAGACAGAGAAAATTTCTTCCAAAATGGATGGGGCCCTACAAAATAGCAACTGTGCATGAAAATGGTACGTACTGACTGGAGGAATTGGATGGCACTCCCATTACAAAATGGGTCAACCACGAAAAGTTGAAGATTTTCCAAGCACCAGAATAGTCTACTCTGAGGACGGAGTAGAAGCTAGGAAGGGGGAAGATGTCAACACTAAAATTTTCCTCCGTAATTTCTATTTCATTAATGTATGTATTAGGAATAGGATGTTGTTAAGTATAATTAGTAGTAGCGTCTGATAGAAGATAACGGAGCCGTCAGTACGGTGCCGCCAATAATGTGGAGTATGGTAATAGTCAAAGTACAATAGGAATGTTGTAAAAAGTAAATATTTGTCGTAAGTGGTCCGGTAATGTTAAAATGTCAAAGTTTGGGTAATTAGAGAAGTAGGGTCTACATGATTAGGAATTAGAAATATTATATTGGTAATAAAGACAAGGAGTGAGGTCATAAATATTTTGTGTATTTTATTTGTAATAAGTCTAAAAATGTGGAACCCATGTAAAATGATAAGGTTTATCTTATCTTAATAGATAAGCTTACATGTACAGATAAGAGTTAAGGTATGGAATATGATTCGTCAGAGTAGATTTCTTATCCTATCTTAGAGATAAGATGGATAAGCCTGGAAGTTCTATAAATAGAGAGGCCACCCCCCTCATTTGGCATAGAAGGAAGTAGTGAGAAATATTGTAGGAAGTGTGCAAAGGAAGCCATCAGTTTAAAGGTGTGTTGAAGAAGCCATTAAGAAGTGTAATTGTAAAGTTTCTCCCATAGTCTTGGTGAAAGGCAAGTGAAGTCAATAACACTTAAAGTACCTCATGGGTGAGATTGTAACAGTTTCATGTTAATATTATAATTTACTTTGATATTTCAGATTTTTCATCATTCCGTCTTATCATAGTTGATGGTATTCTTGTGTTATGTTGTTTTATTTCTAGATTACATCCACAAAACTAAAGGTTGTTCATTAGTAAATAATCATAGCACGAGGAGTTCCCGGTGAAGAATTATCATAGTGCCAGATTAGTGATGATAGATCATCAAAAGTTTAAGTCTTACACTACATGTTTGTCCTAATGTCATAGTCTTGCAAGATGTTTTTGTGATTGACCATCCTCCACTCTTTATGTTGTGTCTATCAAGGGATTTCATTACCAAAATTGGTGGATATCTATCTTTGGATTGGTCACACATGCTTTTAATCACAAGGTATGGAGCCAAAGCAACAATAAGGAAAGAACCAATTGAAAACTTTCACATTGAGCCCCATGTGCCAAGTCCTAATAATGTAAATTACTCAACCTTTGATCAGCAGGAGTGTTCAAACGATCTAGAAATAGGTACTAAGGTTAGGGGAATTCTATATTTGAATCTGGATGAATGGGTGAACAAAAGGCATGAATTTGACCCATACAAGGAAATTGAATAATATGAAATGAGTTTATATTGTGTACACGAAGAAAATTCACCCATTCTTGACATCACCAAGCCAGAAAATAAGGATGACAATGAATTTTTGCAAACTATTTTTTCGATGGTTTAAGAAGAAAACAAGGTATTAGAGTAGGCGCAATGTTGGTTTCACCACAGAACATCAAGTTTTATTCAGTGTTTCAGTTTTCAGTTTACATGTTCAAACCACACAGCTGAATAGTGAAGCTTTGATTCATGGACTTCATTAGGTCTAGGAAAAGAGGCATAAATAATATGTAAGTATTTGGTGATAGCAAGGTGATCATAAATCAAGTAAGGGGGAAATATGCTGTACAAGGAATGACCTACTTAAGAGATACAAAAACAAATTTTGGGACCTAATTGAGGATTTTGAAGCCTTCAACATTGTGTCCATACCCAGGAAGAAGAATGAAGGTGTAGATAAACTTGTAGCATGTTGGAGAAACGTTATGACGTGGTGGATAGCATCAAGAGAAACAAAACAAAATACACGTATCCAAGTGATTGTAAGGCCAACAATTTCATAGATAATAACACAAGTCTGGAAGGTGTTTGAGAACGATCAAAAGATCATTAATTTCTTATAGGAAGAGGTTGAATTTTCATCTAGGAATGAAGATAAATTAGAGAAACAGTAATAGGGGATCAAATGGTGCAACTGCAAAAAAAACAAGCTTCGAAAAGGATTAGTAACACTGGAGTCAATAATCAATCATAATGAACTGGTTTCTTAAAGAGAATGCTAACATACTGGTCATAGGGAGAAGATTCAAATCCGATTTCAGTTAAGGAAGGAAAAACACTTCAAATTGGAAAAGTGGCCAATGAGAAAGAAAGATATGAGTTTCACATAAATTTTCCAAGAGTTTCCAGACATCTTTGCTTGGAGCTATGAAGACCTGAGAGGATTCAACCTGAAGTTGGCACAACATACAATAGAACTGGATCTAGATATTAAGCCCATTAGGAAAGAAGCAAAGACTGAGTCAACCCACACATTGAGCCTATGATGAAGAAAGAGCTAAATAAACTAATAGAGGCAATTATTATATTTCCAATCAAGTCATTCAAGATGGGTTGCAAATTTTGTGCCAGTCAAGAAGAAGAACAGGGAAATCAAGTTGTGCATGGACTTTCAAGACTTGAATAGGGCATCTCTCAAGGACCATTACCCATTTCCTTCAATGGAGACAAATCTTACAGGTAGTAGCCAGATCAGAAAGATTCTCTCTCCTAGATGGCTACTTGGGATATAATCAGATAATGGTGAAAGAAGATGACCAGTTTAAAACAACTCTCACTACTAGGTGGGGCACCTATGCCTACATGGAAAGATGCCATTTGGATTGTCAAATGCCAAAGCCACTTTCCAAAGGGAAATAGACATGGCATCCAAGGGTCTATTCAATAGAATAGTGTATAGTGTATCTTGACGATATCACTGTGTTCTCCAAAAAACGTAACATATCATCTCTTTCATTTGAGACAGGTCTTTCAAAGGTGTAGGAGATTTGGGGTATCATTTAATCCCAAAAAATCCATATTTTTGGCTCATGAAGGAATTACATTTTTAAAGATCCTAAAGATATGCATATTATAAATCTGACTAAAACTGCTCGTTTTTTGTCAGAAGCTTATGTTAAATGAAGGATTGACGATTGACCCAGAAAGATTTGAAGAAATTTGAGCATTGCCCTTGCCAAGCCATAAGAAGGATCTTCAAATCTTCTTAGGAAGGATCAGTTTTGTCTGCAGATTTGTGATAAATTTTTGCTGCTCTTATGAAGCCAATAACACTGATGTTGAAAAAGAGAATGGCATTTAGGTGGAAAGACTAAAGGAAAATAAATTTTTGAAGCAATAAAAGAGTCTATATCTAAAGCTCCAACTCTCATCAATCAATACTTCTTGAAGGACTTCATGCTCTATGCCTTTGGTAGTGCAGTGACACAGTTTATGCAATCTTGGTGCAACAGAACAAGGAGGGATCTAAACAATTGGTTGCATTCTTTACTCAAGGTTTGGAGGACTATGAAGTGAGATACTCCTTCATTGAAAATAATTTCCTTGGAGCAATCAAGCAGTTTGAAGAACTTCAAACACCTAGTTTCAAATAACAAGATCTAATTGCTATTCTCTCATGTGGGCAGTCAAAGACTTCCTTCTATAACATATATCTGAATGAGAAACGTGGAGGATGGATCACTCGTGTCATGGAATATGACATTGAAATTAAGGTCACTAAGCTAGTCTGTGGAAAGAGGACTAGGTGAACAACTATCCTTCGAGTAAACAAGTTGATGCAAGAAATGGAAATGATGTTGTCTTGGTATTACAAGATGGTAAAGGTAAAATTAATGATAATGTGCCCACTCCTTGGTGGACTCAAAAAATGATACACTTCCTATTAACTAGGCCTATGCCCTCTAAGAAATGAGAAAAGCAAAGAGCAGATACTTTAGACTATAAGCCATTCCATATGTGCTTATTAATGATGTTTTGTTTAAAAAAGACATCAATGATGTTCTAATGAGATGCATTGAAACAAATAAAATTGAGAGATTGTTATAGGAGTTTCATGATGGAGAATCTGGAGGTCATTTTTCCCCATAGGTAACAGCTCTCAAAATAATGATGGCGGGTTATTATTGGCCCACGGTGTTCAGTAACTATTATACGTGGATTAAAAAGTGTAAGAAATGTACGTTCTTCACAGGAAAAGAAAGGCTAGCAGCACTTCCATTACACCCAATTTAATTTGACCAGCCATTAATGTAACGGGGATTGGAATTCATCGGACTCATCAATCCAAATTCAATCCAAGCCCACAAGTGGATTCTGCACACCAAGATTCTATTTAACCAAGTGGACCAAGGCGGTAGCACTTAAAGAAGAAAATGATTCTAGCATACTAGACTTTTACGAAGGGATAGTTACTAGGTTCAGAGTACCGACCACTATTATATCAAACAATGCATTGGTGTTCTTAGGTTCTAAGATCATAAAATGGACTGTTAAGAGCGGGATCTACTTGAGCACCTATTCAAACATATTACCCACAGGGTAATGGGAAGGCAGAGTCCACAAATAATAATTTTCTAAGGATCATTAGAAGGACTTTAGATGAAAACCAAAGGACATGGCATACCAAGATGCAAATGAGCATTATGGGCTGATAGGATCACACCAAATAGGTCAAAAAGTAATTCCCCTTACAAATTAGTCTATGGCAAAGAGGCAGTGTTTCCAATATCATTGTAGCTACTCGCATTGGAGTTCATGACAGGTAGTTGGAATTGTCTGAGTTCAAACAAATGGAGGCTAGGTATGGAAATTTGATGTAATTGGAAGAAATCAGAGAACATGCAGCTCAAATGATGGAGAAAGATCAAGCCTTAGTCAAAAGATAGTTTGATGACAAAGAAAGAGTAAGGACCTTTCAGGAAGGGGACCTAGTTCTGAAGTGAGATGAAGATCGGGTAAAACCAGGCAAGCGTATTCCAAGTTTGATGCCATTTGGAGTTGCCCCTACATGCTCATGGGATGTAAAAGTAGTAATGATTTGAAATTTTCTACCTTAGAGGGAGAGGATCTTCCGATTCCAGTTAACGGAATCTATTTTAAGCATTGCTACTGAAAGGAAAAGTTTCACCCTTGTAAATATTAGTCCTAGGATCTTAATTCCTCTAAGTGCCTATGCACACTGTCTTGTTGTAGTCTAGGTTTCAATTTCCCTAAGTTCTTCAGGCACAGGTCTTGTTGCTCCAAGGTTGTATCACTATGCAGTTCAATGTGCCTCGAGGTGAATGTTGTAATAATGCTTTCCAGAAGAAGGTGGAAGTCCTTGGGTCAAGACAATTTTTCTACTCTCACAAACCTCATTTTTAATATTTTCTTATGAAAATTGAGAGTATGCACACAGTGGAATAAGTTCAAGAGTTAGCATTGTGCAAGTAGTCAGGTTCAAGTTTCAGGTAAAGATCAATATCATACAATCATTCATGACTCTGTGTACCAATGGATATTTCAAGGCAACTAATCATTCCACCTAGTAGGTAGGTGATCCCACGAGTTGCCAAATTGTTATCCAAATTTTGTCCCCTTGGGAAAAATTTATCAAACATGACCTTCCACTCAGGAAGAATGGAGAAGGGATTGAATTTTTTCGGACTTTACATTTTTGGACACTTCGAAGAAAAGCAGGGTAGAAATGAAGTGGAAAACGTTATGAAATCCCATAAGTAGGGAACCTTGGGAATTGTGCCAAAAATTAAGCGACAAAGTTTGAAATTCTGAAGTCCAAAATTTTAGGGTTTTAGGAACCTTGGGAATCATGTCTAAGAAATGAAGCGGTAAAGTTTGAAATCCTGAAGTTTGAAACGTATGAAATTTTAGAATTTCAAGGTGTTGGGAACATTGGGAATTGTGCCATAAACCTTTGGAATTTTTTCATGCCAGAATATGAAGTTTGAAGTCTGAAATTTCAGGTACTTCGGAGTTCGTTCTTTTCCCCAAAATTCTCTACAACTCTGGCCTGTTTCGGAAGTCTGAACCAGATCGAAAAAATCAAACCTCAATCTCTTTTCTTGAACTTCAAACTCCTCCAATTTTAGACTTGTCTGAAGTTCTTGTTTGTTCAAGTTTTGAATTCTCAGTCCACCATTTTACAAAATGACAACCTCATGAACTTCATAGATGGCCATAACTTTGTACTGGGAGCTTGACATTTGCACAAGGAAGAAAGCTCTCGGTGTCTAATACTAAGTTATTCAAAATTAAGAAATTCACCCCACCATAAATTTTTAAAGGTGTCAAGGCTCTCTCACCTGCCATAATAGTAAGGTATGGGTTTCCTTTCTTTCCCAGAAAGGAACATTACATGGAGGCATGGGTTTTTTCATGGAACCCATGACTATTGTAGGAGAATTCCTAATGCATTTTTTGGATGGTTGAAGCTAGATTTCGGATTTCATCCTCTCTCCTTCCTCTCACATTCTTCCTATATATTGTAAGGAGGGGAATTTTCTAAAAGGTTGGACATTTTGGAGTTTGTACCCTCCCTTCTTTTCTGTCTGTAAGTGAATGTTGTGGATTTCAAATCTCCCATTGTGAGGAGTGTAATGCAAATTTGTGCCTCTTGGCCATTGTAATGCATTGTATTTAATTTGTGGAGCAATAACAAAAGTCTATGGATGATTTTCAACCCTATCTTATGTTCATTGCTAATCTTCCTGATCTCTAATTTCAATCCTAGTTATTCGCCACCATAGTGTTTGCATTACATTTTATGGTTTGTGTTTAATTACAAAGTAGGTGTTCAATATTCCTTTGGTGCTATCACCTCTAGTTAGTTTAGGTTTACGTTTCTTACATCTTCTTAACCCCTGTCTCTTTGGAGTAATTTTATAGTAGATCCTCTGACAAAATTAGTATGTGTGCACCTGAATAGAGGAATAACAACCGGCTCTTCATCCAGAGAGCTTTCCCTATTGCAAAGTCCCACACTTTATATGACATTTTTGCTACTGTTATTCTAAAAACACTATGCAGTTTCTACCCATCGAGTTTCATAAATTGCATGTGTACTATGGTTCCTACCATACAACATTCACCTTCCCCTGTCAGGTTCTATAATTTAGATCAATATCATGAACAGTAACTATTTTGGGTCACACACTCCTATCAACTGTAGGATGTACTTTCAAATCAAGGGGGCATACATTTGGGTAAAAAGACATTTCATAGGGAAGGTCAACTCAGAGCTAGAACAAAACTTCAAAGATTAGCAGCCAGGTTATGGAATTGATATCACCCACTAGTGTGACCGAAGTGCATAGTGACATAGGGTCCTAGCATAATAGTATAGGCACTATTTGTCTAGGATCTATTCTTGGGTCCTGCACCCTGGAAGCTAACGTCCCTTTAGGGGGTAGTTGAAATCATTATTTTTAGACCAACACATTTTATAGTATGTTTTACAATATCACTGTAGTGTCCTGCCACACAAACATAATACAATTCTATACAGTGCATATACACTTAGGTTCAAATTGTTATAATTGCACAGATGCTTATTTAATCAGGGACATCAAGAGGTAAATAATGAAACACGAGGGCCAAGAGGTCTACAATTGTGTTTATCGGGAAGAGTCAATGATTAGGAGAGTCAATTATCTGACTACATGATCTTGAGCCCATAATAGTTGTTCATGCTTTCGTGTGAGATCACCAAAAATACCCACACTTGGCTGTGCATATTTGCACTCAGGAAAAACTCACATGAGTCTTCGCCACCTGAGATCACCTAGCAAAATATTCAATGCTCGTACAATAGAATTTTAGGACACTTTTCTATCCTGAGTATGACATGGAGATTGTTAGGATATTAGGTGCATACACTTTCCTTTTCCACACTTTTACATCACAGAATCGCACTTTTTTTTTCTGATATGTAGAAAATAGGTTACTACATTCTTTCTCTTGTTTTTGCAATTTTGTCACTTACAAGAGGAAGTAAACACAAGAACAAAGAGACAATATACAACATGGTACAAATGCACATTTGCTTCTACTGTCTACCAAGAATCACTTTCTCAAATTCTTAATTTTCCAGCCACTTCATTTCTTGCAATACAGTTCCACGCTATCACTTTTCCAGCTATGCCCAACCTTCTTCTTCAGACACTCTACACCCGATTATCTAGTACACATCTTTTATGTTACATGTATGCCTATCGAGTATTCACACAACCATATAAGTGGGGGAACTGCTTAAGTAGTTTTACAAAAAATCACGTACTAGGGTATCATTTCCATGGTCCTAAATACATACTAGCATTCATATGAATCCTATGGGTAAGAAAATCCTGCCCATATGAGAAAGACACGTCTTCCTGGCATTTTTCCTTTGATTCTTGTTTTAAGGCCTATTTTGTGTTTTAGGGGCTACACCCTCGAACCTAGCCCAGAAAAGTATTTTACTTTTTTACTACTTTTATGGCTCCAGTATTCAACACTATCTTACATAGGTAGGACATGAGCGCACTAGGTAACCCTCTCCCCCTATGAGTGCCATCATCCAGTTTTCCACCTTACTCATTTCTTCTGTGATTTACCCTTTATCTAGTTTCCGGGAATATTTTTCAACCTTAGCTGAAAATGGCCTTCTAGTTTTTCAATTATGAAAATTCAAACAAGTGAGTCATATAAATATATATTTTATGTCTGTCTAAAATGAGAGACTAGGCTCTAAGCATCAACTTACTCTTCCACCTAAGCTTTCCCTCATGAAATTGAACCTAAATCACTTCAAATAATTCACTTAACATTCAATCAAGTGGAAAAGGGACTTCATTTTATGCATACACTACATAGGAAGAGGATTTTCATTATTCACTATACACGCATTCCATTTAAACAACTACATCTAGCTATATGCCTCAACTCCTCAAGAAATTCACTTGCATAAGGGCATCCTAGGACATGATTCTCACAAACACTCAAAAAAACTATATGGAAAGTGAACATACTCAGTCTATTTCTTGGTTGACATAAGTTCACTCTGCTTGGGTAGTCATGAAATCAAGGTCACTGTCTGACTCCACCTATATTGCATACATTATTTTTTGGATTTGGTGCTGGTTTTGTGGGTTTTGCATCTCTAGCCATATCTGAATTTTCATAACCACATAATTTAGTGATAGACTCCAGGGCTGATTTCACATAACTGCTTCCCATGTCTGATATTTATTTGAAATACCATGAGAGTTTCCTCATTATTGTCTTCTATGTAAATAGGGGGTGTTATCCTGAGAAATCATTCATTTTAATCAACTCACCGCTCATATTTCCTATAGGAAAGTCATTAGGCTTTAGGTCACATTTTGGGGTACTTCAACACTACCAACCACTGATGAGTAAAATACATTTTTTAACTAGTATGGTGTTACTGCAAAACTACAACACCCCTGATTTCTTAGTGACACTGCTCCTTGTGTATGAGGCTAATCAATGGAGCCTGCCATAGCATGTCCCATATCCTGTACTGTGAGCACCCTGTATAGTAGGATACATCCTCCAAAGACTTTCTTAATGTACTCTTCTTCAAGACCTAGTGTGAACTTCTCCCATTCCTACAGAGAATGGAAAACTAAGACTAATCCTAATCCCAATGATTTTGCAAGGAGACATGGATAGAAATCCTGTCATGAACTAAAGGATACACTTAATTGCTTCTTGAGTGCTTTTATTTCCAAGAAAGTTTTGACCTGTAACCAATTCAAGTGAGTCCAAAGATAGACAGAAAGATAAAGTAGGAGAGGGCTGATAGAAGTCCTCACATTTCCAAGACAATATTCAATTCGCAATGTTTTCATAAATCACAACAAACTATAGACCTTGCCCCAGAGATAAATACTATGCACAATATACTTGATACCATATGGGATGGAAGCTTGTTTCAATCCATGCAATCTCTTCATACAAGTTAGCACAAAAATCTCCTACTTTAACTTTGAATTTATTAGCCCTGAGTTTGCATGCATATATAGTTCCATCCTATAACATAAGCACGAGAGAAATGAAGTCATTTACAATCAAGCTGCTCTAATTCGCAGGCCTATTATGGTGCATAATAGCTCTAGAGACAATGCTCTAATAGACAGTAGATCCTTTAACTATTTTAGAAAAATCTTCACTCAAAATGAGGCTATACCTTTTACAATATATAGGTGACCCCTAGGTCACCAACCAGCAGGATGCATTAAAGAGGTATGGGTGACCATTCTATCTTGGTACTTTTACTTTGAACAAGCACTTGTTCATAGGCTCCATGCCTCATTAATTACCTGGTTGGGATTTCATTCATTCACCTACCCTCGTCTGGCTTGTATCCATGTCAGAGCCTTATGCTGGGTCATCAAACAGTGGCTTGGGTCTGGACGTCATCCTGACATCCTACCTACATTGAGTCATAAAAACTCCTTTGAGAAAACTTCCTGGCACTATCAGTGAGTAATAAATAATCCATATTTAGGATAAAAATGTTCAGGGACTCTTCTTACCATAGAATAACTCATACAATATAGTGAGTTTAGGTCATCTAACTTGAGGAGGTCATCCTGAAATGATTCATTGGGGTCAGTTTCACATCCGGAACTTCATGGCTACTACCTACATATTATTTATGTGGATCACTTTCCTATTTTCCTGTAGCTACTGTCTTATACATGAATTTCTCATGAAAGACCACATCCCTAGATTGAATGATTTTCTTGTCCTTAATACTCCAACATTTATATCTGAATTCATCACCACCATAACTAATGAAACTACATTTTTCTAGATTTAGCCTCTAGTTTGGTCCTATCATCCTTGTCTATATGGAAAAAACACCTCACATCCAAAGACTGTAAGAAATCAATAATCATACTTTCTTACCATACCAAGCCTTCTCAGGTATGCATCCATCCAAGGCACCTGAGGGTCCCTCATGTTTATCAAGTACACAGTTGTGCTCACCACTTCTACCCAAAAAGAAAGAGGTAGTCCTGCATGTAACCTCATGCTCCTAGCACGTTCCATTATTGTTTTTGTTCATCCTTTCTGAACACCCCATTCTGCTATGCAGAGTTCCTGGAACCATATTTTTCCTGCGGATTCCATTCTTAGAACAATTAATCATCAAATTCATTGTTGCAATACTCCCCCTCCATTATCTGACCTAAGACATTTTAGCTTAAGACCTGTTTCATTCTCTACCAAGACTTTCCATTTAACAAAATTTTCAAATACATCAGATTTGTTTCTAATACAATAAACCCAAACTTTCTTATTGCATCATCAATAAAAGTAACATAATAACTTGAACCCCCAAGAGATGATACCTGAGCTGGTCCCCCATACATCAGAATGCACCAGCTCTAACTTACTCTCTTTCTTTGTAGGTCCAACCTTGAGAAACCTTACTCGCTTTTGTTTCCCATATATGCAGTCCTCACAGAACTCCAAACCTATTTCTGTATATCTAGGAAAATCCTTCTTTATGATCTCCATGCCCTTATGGCTCATATGACGGAGCCCTATAGTGCCACAATGTTGTATCTACTTTTGAAGCCACAAGATTACAAACATTAGTGCTATAAGTGGTTAAATACAAGGTTCCAACCTTCTTACCTCTTTCCACCATAAGAGCACCTTTGGTAACCTTCCAAGAGTCTGTTGTAAATATCACAGTACAACCATCACTTCCCAATTGCCCCGCCGATATCAAATTTCTTCTTAATGTAGACACATGTCTGACATCCTTCAATAGCCAAGTATTCTCATTCTGCATCTTAACATGAACAGAACCTTTTCCTAAATATACTGCAAGGCTCATCATCACCAAGAAAAACATGCCCAAAATCTCCTTGAACATAATCAACAAAATAATGCCTATGTGGAGTAGCATGGAAAGAAGCCCCTGAATCTAAAACCCAATATTCAGTAATATTGTGCAAAGAAATAATCAAAGCATCCTGACATACATTACCCCGTTGCCACATTTGCCTCCTTGTTTTCTTCCTGTTGTTTCTTCTTGTCTCGAAGCTCCCAACAGTCCTTCTTTGCATGCCCAGACTTTCCATAGTGCCAACATACTATCTTGCTTTTGGATTTTGACCTTGCCCCGATCCTTTGATTTTCCATGGCTTCCTCTATTCTTCTGTCTCCCTCTAGTTTCCACTATGTGAAAGCATTCCCTGAAGTAGAATATTCCCCAGAGATTTTTCTTCGCATTTCCTTGCTTAGAATCACCCCTACAACATCCTCAAACTTCAACTTTGAGTTAGCTGGAACCGAGTTGCTTACTGCCATTACCAGGGCTATTCCAACTCTCAGGTAAAGAGCATAAAACTAATAAAGCCCCTAACTTCTTCATCAAATTCTATTGTAACCAAAGCTAGCATATTTACAACCATATTAAAATCATTTAAATGATCTAGCTACTGAACCATTCTCAGACATCTTCATATTAAACAACTTTTTCATTAAAAATATCTTATTAGAGGCAGAGGGTTTTTCATACAACTTCCCTAATGCATCCATCAGTTCTTTTGTAGTCTTTTCCTTTGAAACATTAAATAATACCGAAGATGCAAGACACGAGCCGGATTGTCCCAAGTGCCTTCCTATCCAACAAATCCCATTCCGCATCCGTCATACTCGAGGGTTTGTTCACCTTCTCAGACATAGTGGAATATAAAGATCCTTCTGATAAAGGTAATCTTCCATCTACATCTTCCAAAGACTGAAATTCTGCCCATTGAATTTATCAACCCTAGATCTTCCATCATCTACCATAGCTCCCCACTCAAGATAAAACTTTCCCTATGATTCAACACTTCAGGAAACCAAACCAGGCTCTGATACAATTGTTAGGAAATAAGGGATAAAATATGCGGAATAATCCCTCACAGAATCGCAATAGTAGAAACTAATATGCAGAAAATATTACAGATCTCAAATAAAAGTGCAGAATAAAATAACACAACACGGAGAGACAATATTTAACAGTGGTTCACCCCAATTTGGGCTACGTCCACCAAGAATCACTTGCTCAGATTTTATTATAAGCCACCACTCTCTCAATACAATACCCAGATCTGTTTGGATCTATGCTCAACAAACTCTATAGAATTCACACCCGAATTCAAAACACATCTACAATGTTACATGTAATGCCTACCATATGCACAAAACCATATAAATAGACAATTGCTTAAGAAATTTTACAAAACCGTGGGTATCAAAACCATGGGCCAAAACCATGGGTATCATAAACCGATGGGTCAAAAATAACACCCATATCAAGAAAAGCATGTTTCCCGGTATATTGGGCATGTTTTAAGGCCCAAAAATGAGCCCATAACGGTTCCCCCAACCCATGGGTTAGATAAATGTGGAAAGTGTACAATACTCTTATTGTACTTCGTCTTCAACACTTTCTCACATGAAAATAGGCTTCACACCACCTAACAGAGCTAGACCATGTTGAGTGGGAAGGCGAATGCCCATAAAAATGCCCTGAGTAAGTGTAGACACATAGTTAGGTGTACCACACTGGGTACAGACATGTGGAATAGGATTTTCCAGCAACTTCTTCATAACATGCTGGTACCTTGTAGCCAGATGAGAAATGTAAGTCTAAAAAAAATTATCCTGGTATTTTACTATTGTAGTTTATGTGTGTAAAATAGACGGGCGTCTCACACTTAGTATCAGAGTCAGATATATGTTCCTAGAGATGGAGGCTTTAGATGGGATATTTTGGAAGAGGCTCATCGTGTGGACCTTATTGGGAACCTATCCTCGAGTGTGAAGAAGATGCATGCAACCTTGAGATAGTTGTACCATTGGAGGGATACTACTGAAGACACAGCTTAGTTTGTGTCACATTTTTTAGAGTATTCAGTTAAGGTTGAAGGCCAAGAATCATCACCCATTATGGCCTTCTCTTTCTCCAGCCATACTGGAGTGAAACAATGGGACACTATTTCCATTGATTTCATAGGTAGGTTACCTATGTGTGAGGTACCACCAGCGATGTTATCATGGTCATGGTGGATAAATTGATGATTGTCTCACTTTTCTTATGGTGAAGACCACCTACACAGCTATTGACAGTAGCATGAGTATACTTGATGACAATTTTTAGAAGTGCATGGGATTCCATGGAAGATCATTTGTGACGGTGATCCCTTATGTCACTTCTCAATTGGACTACCATGCAACATGATTGTAAGGTTGATGATCAATGTTCCTTATACCGTATAATTCATGAAATAAATGGCCAGATGGTTCAGGTGAATCAGATGATTGAGGGGCACATGTTGGGTGTATGATCCCTAATGTATAGTGATTGCAAGTTCTGGGTGCAGAATGTGGTAATGTGATGTATCATAACCCGTAAAAGTAATGATTGGTGTTATACCATGTATATATACCATGCATAAGATGCTATGGTCAATGTGTGTGAATAGGCAATGGATGTTAGTTATGTAGTTATATGGCAGGGAGTGTAGGACACCGTACAGTAACCGACCCCTAAGAGGACAGGGTTTCCCTTGCGTCAGCTTTACTGAATGATTTGGAGCAGCATGTTGTAATGATCTGACCATTGACTAGTTGCTCGAGGCTCAAGTATAGACAGATAGAAATGTGTGGAGCCTTCATCAGAGGTTGATAACCTAGCTTTTGAGGTTTGGAACGAATGTGTGGCACTCTTCATCAACAGGTGTCATAAGAGCACTATTGTGTTTCGCAGACACCTTAGCCTCAAATCTAGATTCCTAGAATTGTGGGTCTTTTCTCTCTCCTGAGATCTTGGTTTTTGTATCAGTCCTTCAACCTATGTGATCTAACATTTCCACCTAGCTTGTCCCACATCCATGATGTATTCGAAGTGGTGGTGGGATGACTTCATGAGGTAGAGATTGCATGACCCTTATGTATGTATTTGAGATGTAGACCTCATTTACGAGCTGCAGGCTCGATGTTCCTAGGTGCTAGTGGAGCCCGTCCGTATGAGTATAGCGCAGGTAGCCATATAAGGCCTTCATAGTTATTGTAGATGTGATCAGGTTTTCTATACACGTCAGTTTTATTTTTACAGTTAAGAACTTTCCAGATTCTTGCTAGGACACCATGAAAATTCTATTGATTGACATAGTTCTTATATTTTTTTCCATTTACTTCCAGGTTGATGTCAAGTCTAAGGGGAGGCTGACGTTTTGCACTCTGATTATTCCACATTTTATAGGCCATTATGATTCTTCTTATATTTAAATTTTCTTTTTAGAGTTATAAAAATATTATAGCCTTGCTCAAGTCCTTACATCTTGCCACTTGGAAAATAAGTGGTTTTTTATGATTTGTTCTAATTGATCGACAGTGTGGATGTTAGACTTAGGGAACATGGGATTCACCATGGAGTGGTGGGACCTATGTGACCCCACTTCGTTGTTATAGAGGTATGCCCCCAAGGAGTTGTAGATAACTAGCAGCTTATATTGATAAAGACGCAGTTAATTTGATAATTCACTTGATGTTAGATGATGTATCTGGATGTCTATGCGCCTAGCGCCATAGGGTGACTGACCTCTTTTGGGGAATAAAATAATTGAAAATTGTGATCTTTGCTTTATTACTTGTTAGGGAGGTATAAGAGACTTGAGGGAGGTGATAAGAGACTTGAGGGAGGTATATATATATGTTTTTTTACTGGATTTTGATGACATTAATATGGCTACTTGAGGAAGGCAGAAGAGGTATTGTCTGTAAATGTGATTGATGGTTCACAACATAATAAACCAATGGAGTTGTTATGTGATTCAACAATGGGAGGTATATGTAGTATTGTTCAGTAGATCACTTTGGGAGATACATGGAGTTCATATGTTGTGATGTTCTTATGAGTTTATTAGGAGGTCCCAATTGGAGAGTTATGCGTACATTTGTGAGTGTGGGCTATTGTCTTGTGATGTTGCTTCCATCTTGACACTATGTGAGCTATAAAAATGGTCTAGAGTTATGTGGAGTTACCTTCATATGGGTACATTAAAAAATTAGGAATTCCATGTGAAGTTGTAGTCTACTTGTGTTTAACAAGTACTATTGTGTCGGGGGAATGTGACGATAAGTACTATGTTGTGGGAAATAAATGTGTATAATTGTAGCCTTTAATGGTGTGTGTTGAGTTCTTGTGATGTGATTACAATCGTGAAAGTAAGTGGCAAGGTTTTATCGTGGGTCAATCTGTGTTGTGTGAAGTTTTGATTTTGACATCTTCTAGGCCAATTACTTTTGGAGCACTTGTGGAACAAGCTAAAGCTTGTCCCACACCTCTTGAAGTCAATGACCCCCTTAAGATCTATGATGAATAAGAAATAAAGTAAAGGAAAATGCTAACTAATGTGTTTTATTGAAGTAAAAGAGCAATTAATTACACTTTTCTTAAATGGGTATTTATTTTTTTCCTTAAGGGGTGTGGGTTTTGGTTGAGTTTGTAAGGGGGTGGTGATTTCCCTAACCACCAAGTTATTATTCTTTGGGGTTTGGGTTTGACCTTGGTGATGTGGTATGGAGAAGAAATTATGTGGTATCCTACATGGAGCCACATCATCTCCCCTCCCTCTTTTCTATTTATTGGAATTTTTGTGAAGTTTTGGCGGTTACTTGCTTGGTTTTTGCTCTTTCATTTTGGAGTGCTTGTTGGAGTTGAGGATTGGTTAGAATTTATTGGATTGGATAAATTTGGTAACTTACTTGTGGAGTGGATTCTTGCTATGGCAAGGTAGGCTCTTCACCCTTGGTTTCCTCTCTTTCTTTGTGTGTTTGTGTTGGATGAGTGTTTTATTGCATGAATTTTGCTATGCAGTGAAATGACTTTAGGATGTGTATGAGAAATTTAAATGGAGAAAAAAAATTGGGAGGCATAAGAGTTTCTCTTGGGTATTTAGGAGGGAGTGGGTTGCGTGCCCCACCTTATTCCCATCTTGTTATTTTGTTCATTGTGGGAGACATAAGAGTGAGGGAGACATACGAGATATTTTATTTGTAGGGAGGCATAAGAGATTTTGGAGTTTTGATGGAGTTTTTGAGGTTTTGAGGTGGGCACCAAAACCCTTGGGAGGCAAAAGGGAAATCCCCATATTCCTTTCTCTACTTTGCTTGATTTTAGAGCCAATGTCTTAGGAAGTTTATGTGTGAAAACATGAATGTTTTCTGGTTCTTTTCTTTTGTGAATGTTGGTTGAAAGTAAATGTGGAAGCCTTGTCTTTTGTTGCTAGTGGTTGTCAAATATTCCATAATGTTTCATTGTTGGGGCTCAGAGGCCAATGAGGAAATAGGTTTCACTTTCTCATTGGAGTATTGGTTGGGTGGAGAGTGTTGCCTACTTCCCCATTTTTGATTTTGTGTTTGATCTTGGGAAGAAGGTGGAGCTCAAATAATGAAGGCTTCTTGTGTATTTAGATAAAAGTATGCTGGACTCTCTTGTAAATATCTTACTATGTTGTCTCCATTGTGTATGGAGGGCTTGTAAACTTGTAATCTTAAAGTGAATTTCTTAGTTTCCTTTTGTATCAAACTTAGTAGTATTATCCATCATTGTAATTGAAAGTAAAAGCTTGAAAATTATTTCCTTGCTTGTTGGAAACAAAGACTATTAGACTTTTAAAGAAAACAAAAACCAAGTTCAAAAGGAAGTTTTGCTTTTGCCTTGTGATCATTATTGTAATATTGGAAAGGATGGGAAGTTATAGATATGATGTTTCTTGGAAATTTAAACCAAATATTCACTTTCTCGCAATTTTATTAAGTGATATGGTTGAGGTAGCATGAAGTAATTTGTTGTTGTGCTTGCTATTATAAAAAGTATTTTGATGTGTTTGAAATTTTATTGTTCCCATTTAGAGATGTGGGAAGGAAGGGAATAGTTTGGTAGTGCCTTGATGTATGGATGAAATCTATTTATTAATTCTTTTGTTCTTGTGTAGTTAAAAGAACGAAAG
This sequence comes from Taxus chinensis, assembly GCA_019776745.2. Lineage (NCBI taxonomy): Eukaryota > Viridiplantae > Streptophyta > Pinopsida > Cupressales > Taxaceae > Taxus > Taxus chinensis. Next base: position 813,814,491 of record CM034148.1, read on the forward strand.
AATTATGTTAATCTTCTCTTAAAATGAATAAAAACCTCTTTTATTATTAGGTGTATGGAGTTGTGTAGAAAATCTTATTAATCTTCTAATTTAGTCTTAGATTAATTATATGAAATAAATTGTTCCATTCTAATATCATTAATATTTTAGTATTGTTACTTTATTAATATTATTACCATTTAATAATGATGATGAAATTAAAATTGAAATAGAAATATATATATATAAGATAAAATAAGAAAAAAAAAAACATTTATTAAGGTTTATACTAACAAAAATTATAATGATTAAAATTTACTTTTAAAAAAAGGAAAAAACAAAAAAAACAACAAATAAATGTTATTGTGCTTAGGCTTGGTTTTAAGCATATGCGATTGTGGGTTAAAATGGGTAATGGGTAATGGGTTGGGGAGGGGTCACCGAACCCACTCCTCACCCGCCACCCCATAGCTATATGGGGTGAGGGGTGGGGTCGGTGACCCCTCCCCACCCCTTAGACTTTGGTACATATGAATCGGTGGGGGCGGAGCCCCCAACAAAATCTGCAAATTTTAGTTTTGGAAAGAAAACAAGCATGCCGCGGCCGTAGTCTTCGGTGCAGAATATAATTTTTTTTCTTAATGGCCGCAGCCACGACTAAACTTTAAATAATGAGATGTGTGTGTGTACACCCATTTAATCAAGATGTATATACACTAATTCTCTAAAATGTGACAAATGTCATAGGATTAATGGGGCAAATGCAAATAAATGATTTTTCTTTAAATAATAAAAATACTTGCAAACCCTAAAAGAGGGTATAAATGGAATTCCCAACAAAATAATATTTTTGTGTCTCCATGAGTTTGAGCTTGTCTCATAGGGCTTCCACCTCCTTTCCCCTCAAACCTGCAAAATAAGAAATGAAACAATAAGACAAATGAAATGAAAAAGAAACAAATTATTTCAGGGGAGATATAAATCCCCTCTTTTTTTTATGAAACTTTGTTCAAAATATTAGTTATCTTTTAAATAAAAATATACCTAAAATAACCTCGAAGAGATTTTAGTGTTCCAATGATAGCAAGCATGATAAGATCACCGTAAGAATGTTAAAAGGTCTGTTACAAAAGACCCTTGGGAACGAAACACACTTATGTCCGAACAAGAAAGCACAACAGAACAAAAGAAGAAGAAAGGATGCTAAAGTAAATTCGCGATCAAGGTCAAAATCACTTAATGATCAAAACCAGAGCTCAATTCAGCATTAGATGCTACCCAACAGGGAAAGGGCGCAATTGCTGGAGTTGAACCGAATGGGGCATTACAACATCCTTTTCCTAAGATCGTGTAATGTGATTATGAATATGAGTAGAGTTAAAATACGTGCAATATGCTACATAAGACACCTTCCCTATTCATATTGAAATTTCTTAAACCATGACTGTGCTCAGATTAGTCTCAGTCTTTCCCTTCATGGGAGCAGGATATGGTAGCACATGCACATCTATTCCAAAGGACTTGTAAATCTCCACAATCATCTTATCATTGAAATCTTCAATACGCGTCACTGAAGGAGCCCTCCTGACTTTGGATTGCAGAAGAGTGAAAATCATGCTCACATATCCGTCTTTTATATTTGTAAGCCATGGTTTTGCAGAAACTTTAACCGCCGACTTTAGAAATCTAAGCTTTAACCTCGGCATAAATTTGAGCTTCCAAGCTATGTTACTGCCTTGTCGCTCTCCCAATTTCACCGCCATCAAACGCTTTCTTTCACCATTAAATTCATCGAGGCGTTTGTACTTTCGGCTTTGCATATATCTGGTGACAGACCTGGAAAACCACATGATATCTGAAATCGCCGCCATGGATGTTGAAGGCCAAATCAATATCCCTTTGCTATTTTGCTTGCAACAATATCCCCAGGTGCCTATTTATGGATCTCTAACGAGTCTGTATCCGTGTGTAGAAATCAGATGTCTAATTATTTTTCGTTCTTTGGTCAATGACAATAAACAAACTTCTTGCACGTTTTAAGAGGAATAGTAGGCCAAAAATGTTGACATGCTCCCCTTTACACACCAAAAAAGTAAACCTGGTTAAAAAGGCAAAGTATATATATCCATAAAAACCTCGCAAATGAATTCTCATTCAATGAAAATAATGAAAATAATGAAAATGTGCTTCGCTTGGAAAGTCGTTTTACGAAGTTCGAGAATAAGATTAGCAATTGGCGAAGCGAAAGAAGGGGCGGCGCATTGGAACTCGAATAGAAGGATGAAAATTAAACTCTCATTGTTAATATAGAAACATTTTGTGATGCGACCATGGGGACTTTCTTAGATTCTAGCATATTGTTGGAAAGAAAAGACAAGGAAGATGTAAAGTCCAATAAGGATCCAAATTTAAAGATTACAACAAATGTTGATCTCCGTTGTTAAATGTTTCCAACATCAAATGTTCTATTTTGTAATGTAAACTGTTGTGATATGTTTATTATTAGAGAGTGTGGTATCTTGAGTTTCAACGGTTTGAGATGACTAGGGCTTAGTGGATTGTGATTGGCACACAGTGCGGATTGTCCATATCCCATGCAATAGCCTAGAGTAGTTTGTCAGATTGATAAAGATGATCATTCACAAGTACGCTGGGTTTTAATTGAGTTTATACATACTATAACTATAAAGAACCTTTGCAAGACTTTCGATGATGTAGAAGCATCTCAGACACAAGAAACATGCATCAAGCAAAAAGAACTTAAGGAAGAGTGAATGAAATATTTGTCTTTGCACAAAAGGTGGAGTATGGTTCAAAGGTTGTGCTTGTGCCTTCAACATGGAAGTAAGGAAGGTTGGAACAAACATAGAGGTGCAGAAGTTGGGAAATTGGTGTACTTGCACTACTGCATATGGTACAAAATGTGTCATGATTTATTTCAAATTCACATTGATACCCATTTAATTTTTTCATTTACAACGGAAATTTTTACACGATTAGTACACGATTATGGCGACACAAATGAGATGCAAATAACACCACTTTTGCACCACCATCGTCCCTAAATTTAAAATTAACAAGGGATTAGCCCACTTGCATCCTTTTTTTATTTACTCCTATTATACATTCACAAAAGACGACAAAATAAAAAAGTATATGAAAGGAGAGAGTTGGGTGAATGGAAGGAGAAAAATAGAACAAGTGGCATGGAAGGGAACTTGACTATGTAAACAAGTATTGCAAGGTCATGGTGTGATTGTGGGAAGGACTAGGAAAATATTGAATGCATGAAACCTCTTTAGAAATTTTGTAAAAATATTGGAGGATATAGAAAACAAGTTGTTGAAAGTAATTCATCTAGGTTTAACTAAATGAGTAAATTCTTTCTCTCATTCATTTTTATGTTTGAAATTTGCATGTTTTTTGTATTTTTAGACATTCAATATTATTGAATATAATATTTTCATTCTTAGATTTTGTAGAGAAATGAAGCTAAATCTGGAAAGAGAATTTCACATTTAGAGTCATTCCTTAATGGAAAACCACAAAATAAGCTTGGGATAAGGTTATCGGGTTGGATAAATAAATATTAGTAAGAAAATAGGGTTTTTTATATTTTCCATACCATTTTTCCTCCTATGAAAAATATGGAATTTTTTTTTTTTATATATATTTAGGTTTAGTAGATTTTCTTTTTAAAAATAGAATTGTGATATTCTTGTTGTTAAATGAGTGTAACCATTCTAAATTCATATATAATGATTTAACAAAAATAGAATTTGTAAAACTTTAATTGTGGAGGAACTTAAATAAATAAATAAATCGTTGAAGTACAATTGTGATACAATCAATAAGCTAAAGTAATATGAAACCCTAGGTGGAAGAGAGGGAATAAAAGACCTAGTGGATTTTGCAATAGATCTTGCAGTATGCTGGACTCGAAAAATGATAAACAATAGGAGAAAATTGTTGCAATTGTTCCTAGTAAATTCCGGAGCTATCAGATCTTCCTAGACTAGATCAAGGGTGCTAGAGACTAGTTCTAGATGCCTTTGACTGTGAAAGACCTCAGAAATTGAGTTTCATTGTGTCGCATAGTTGTCAATTGTTGTTGCCTTTGATCACATGTATGTTGTACTATGTGCACAGAATTCACCTGTAACCTGCATAGAGAATGATAACCTGTAAAACCCTAAAACACATCAAATCCTTAAAAAAATGATGCAAATGGGGAGTCAGACTGACCCTGGTGGTCACTCGATCGAATGAAATTACACCGATGCATTGCAGTACATCTCAGACTCCATGTAGTTTTGTGTGTGTGTGTGTAGAATAGTGTTGTAGGAAACTCTTATGCAAAATGCACCAAATAACAAGTAATATCTAGATGTAGAAATGTAAGTAGATGTGTCTATGGAAAAATGAACTTCCCCTCCTATGCATGTATGCAAAATAAGACGTCCCTTCTCCCTTAAATGAAGCTAGATGGATTCTTTGATGCTCTCAGAATTCCTTTGTACATATAACCTTATGTGATGATAGTATATGCTTAAAGCCTGGTCCTTTATTATGGTCACATATCTTTGTATTTATATGACTCCCTTCTTTGAATTTTGTAATTGATAGCTAAAATGCCGATCCATAAGAAAATAAGACACCCAAAAGATAAAAGAGGCCCAAAAGGGGCTAGCAACATACAAAGAGGTCAGGGCACCCAGAAGGGACGATGATGCCTAGGCCCTAGTGTCCTGGATGCGTGTTGGGTTCCAGAGCCAAGAAATATAAAGCGTTGAAGGTTAGACGAGGCAATGGGGTGTGCAAGACCACAAAGAAATTGAGAAAGAAAGTAAAGAGGCCAAAGATATATGTGAATTACTATTAGTCTCGCTTAGGAATCATATGAATAGTATGTGACTAGGACCAAGAAATGTACCTAAGTGCATGATTTAGTGTCTATATTTTCCTCCAATTTATGTTGTTGAGTGAATACTCGATAACATAAAGTACATAAGATATACGAACCTAATAACCATGAAGGTCGATGGCGAAATAGTGCCAAGGAGACAATAAAAAGCGTGGACTGATATAAATTAAGTGTGGAAGCTAAGGAAGAGGAAGTGACTCTTCACAATTTTTGCACTTGTATAAAAATGGGCAACTCGAAACTTCATTCCGATGGATGGCATTGTTGAAATGGACATAAGATAGGGGAGGTATTATCCAAAATTCACCCCTCGAGGTAAATTTTGGATAACATACATCAAAATTTTCAGTCTTGAGCAAATAGAATTAATCCAGGGCCCAAAACTGTGTTTTTGGGGTCCCCTTGGCTTCTCTCTAACTTCCCCATCCAAGGAAAGAATCCAACAAAGTTAGAGAAAATTCAAAAAATTCAAAAAGGAAGTTGCAGGCTTGTTTTAATGCATGGCGGGTCTGGAGGGTGCGGATCATACCAGTGCGGGTCGTACCGAAATACAAAGGAAATCGGATAAGTCAGACATTTTTGTCCTAGGTGGTCCACGGGACACTCAGGAAAAAAGTAAGGCAGGACGTGAATCGGCCGATTTGCTGCAAGCCAGTCTATTGTGGGTGATGTGGAGATTTTCGTCCAAGATAGTCGGGACGCGAAAAGGTGAAAAGGCCGCAAAAGGGGACAAGGAAGCCCAAATCGGCTGATGCCGAAGAATGTGTCTAGGACAGCTGGGACATGTGGACCCAATTTCACTGCAATACCCGCAACTCAAAGGAAAAGTCAACGTTTGACTCCCGAAGCTTCAAACGGCCATAACTTTTGACTCCGAGCTCTGATTTTCACAAAATTGGACTTTATGAAACGAGCACGACATCCTCTGCATCAAAATAACTAGATTTATTAAATTTAATGAGGGTAGATATATTGAAATAAAATAAACATATTCGGCTCTAGTCAGTTACTGCTCATTCCCGTCAAATGACAGAAAACGCCTGGCGGACCCAAAATAGCTGCTTGCACTCAGAAGGCCATAACTTTTGCATTTCTCAATGAAATCACACAAAATTGGTATCATTAGAATCATGGCTCCGATCCCGATGAAAAAATATCAATAAAATCCAAATTTTATGAGAAATCTATAGGGATTTTTCATAAAACGTGTCCGGGTTCATGACAGTGTTTTATTTGGTAGTTGGGAGTGCAATTAAGAGGCATGGTCATCATTCTTTCTCTACTGCAACACCTGGGACAGTATAGGGAGCCTTTTACAAGTAGTATACAATCATTTTACTCCATTTAATGCCTCTTACAAGTGGTTGAAGGATATATTTCGAGATTTCCATTTTCCCTTCTCTCTCTCTTCTCATTTTCCTATAAATTGGAGTGTTGGGCTCATTGTAAAGGGAGAGTTTTATGGTAGAAAGGCTATACCAAAATTGCTTTGTAAATCCAATGTGTTGTAGGCCCTTGTAGTGGACTCCTTGCATGGTGATCCAGGCCCTTATCTTGTAATAGATTGAAATGTGAATATCATGAAGCAATAAAATACAAGTTTGTGGATGCATCTTCCCCTACTGTGTTTTCTTGCATTCTTCTTTCCCCTCCAACCTTGATTACAAGAATATTGTGTCTATTTTTATGCTCTTGCAGGGATCCATTATCATGGTGTATGTTTGAGATGTTGTTGTGAATGCATTTTGCTAGATTTTGGAGAATTGTCATCACCCCTTCTGGTGTGCACTTTGCTTTTGTATTTTACACATTGGAAGAATACTCTCACACCCCTCCTTTTTTGGTGTATCACCTCTTTAGTGTAGGCTTTCATTTTCATGCATTCTCTCTCCTTGGTCCCTTGGAAAGTTAGATTAGGAAAGATAGTTTTTTCCTACGTTAGAGTAGATTGTGGCAAGTAGTTTAGGAGCAAGAACCAACTTTCTTAGGAGGTCTATCTCAAGTGGAAAGTCCCACAGCTTGGAGATAGCACCCATGTTATCCAATCACACTGTGAGATCAGGTACATGCACTTGTGTAAACTCTAAGGGTACTGTGATTCGTTGATAACAGGCGGTTCATTCAGTTTAATAGTTTTTCCTTTGCATTAAATTAATTATTACATGTAATTTACAACTATGTGAGCTATTAAAAAATGTAACAAATCACATAGTCTGTAATTCCATGTTTATATTCATCAAGAGAACAAAAACACCCTAAGGATAGATGTATTAGCTTGATGAAGACCAGAATTGGAAAATAAGTGGAGTGTTAATTATTGGAACAACAGAAAGAGTTGCTGACTACAGTAATTGAGAGTTCATTACTAACATTGTAGGTATTTTAAAGTTCTTTCCTTCATGGTTAAATACATCTAGTTATGTTATTGAGTTTTTCATTTCGTTATATAATCCATACATAAAACATAAATGTAGAAAGAAGTACACAACTCAGTTACAAAATTTAATGTTTTATTCATAAGGAATTTCAATGTTTCCCACACAAGCCATGGGATGTAACTCAAAAGCAACTCATAACTACTAAAGTAGAAGGTACATGAGCATGAAAAGATAAGTAAAGGAGTATGAAAAAATAGATCATTTCCTTTGGTTTCTCTCATCTGTGTTGCTCTATTTCTAGCTCCATCTTCATCCTCGTTATCCACATTGGCATTATACCTAGGGAAAAAAAAAGAAAGACTGTCAATCACGAGCTGAAGGTTTTGATCCATATTCTTGTACTATCTAATTTTGTGCAAATGGATCTCCTAACATCACGAGGTATAAGTTACATGAAAGAAAGGTACATAATTGGTAAGATTAGTATTCTACAGTAGCACATATGATCTGCACAATCATTTCTGACAAGAAACATCAAAGAAGAAAAACTATGGAAATAAGAGACGCCAAAAAGCCTAGATGTTTTCTAACAATTTCTTTAAGTGTGCAGGTACAGTTTACAGATGGGAAAGCAATAATCTTTTGCAAAAAATGATTACTGTGTATAAATGAAATACTTGCTCAAAGAATCTACATGATATAGATTTATGAGCTGTCCCATAAAAAGTAACTCTAGATGGAAGATTACAAAAGAAAGGTACATGGAGTAGATGAAAAAAAAATTACTAATTATTGTATTTACAAGTACAAAAACAACTTTCCAAGAAGCTAAATATTGATGAGGTCATATAAGAGGAAATCCTTGCATGTCACATTTTGAACAGTCAAAATCAAGACTAAAGTTGTATACTAATGAACTGATCAAACACATATATAGTCTATGATAAAGATAGAAAGAGTTTTTGTTCAGATTGAAGGTGCACCTAGGTAGAAATGGAGTAAATCTACAAAACAGTGATGCATTTATCTATGCAGAATGCTATCTAGCACAAGTAAGGATTCATCAAAATTCAGGTACAGACAAAGGATAAATACCAATTTTTTTAGGTTATGGAGGTTCATCACAATGAATTAATTATACCTTTGAGGATAAGATAAATAGAGTTCATACATCAAAGCAAGTGTTCTACAGACATCGCCAACAGAATTGACTTACAATAGTGTCTTGATTTAATAAGTTTAACAACATTGATTCTCTAATAAATAATTAAGTACAATATTTGAAATAGTTTGGTAATGGAGCTAGAAAAGAAATAAAGTGAACCAGTTCAGAAAGTGGAAGCTTTTCAAATGAATTTAATACACTTTTCTAAGAAGTAACCAATTCAGATATATGGAGGTCTAACAAGAAGAGCTCAAAATTCCAACTACCATGCAAAGAGTTAAGCATATAAAGGTTCAGGAGGGGATTTTAGTTAAGTTGATGTTGGGAATGCACCATAGTTATAGAAATGCAAAACTAGTTTGGGTATGAATGGTATGTTAAGTAACTATCTTAAGAGTAGTTAAAAATATGAAGAACAACAATTTAATGATAAGACAGCTTAGAAAGCCTCATCAAGCCTCAAGAGATTAAAGAATAAAAAATTATCAGAGTTTTTTCAACATATGTATTAATTTCAAATCAATATCCAGAATAGAGCATGAAAGTGAGAACATCATCTCAAGTTAATGTTGCAGCAGTCAATAGAAATTCCACTATGTAACCTCATCATCAAGTTATCATGATGCAAACCAATACAAAAGAAGCAAGTCATTATCTTTCTTACAAGTAATAGTAGAAGGTAAGAATGAATTCAAAATGAATAAGAAAACTATAGGAGCTCAAGTGATGGTAATAGAGGATCAAAGGGATCCAATTTTGGACCGTTTTATAGATCAATAAAGGATTAAATTCATAAACTAAGTGGCAAAATTTCAGAAATAAATCCACCATTCAAGAAAATTTTCAACCTGAACCTACAGTAGAAAAGTCCCAGGGTAATGAGAAGTACGTGCAAGTACTGAGATAATGATTATATAAATCCAAAACATAAAATATTCTAATAAATTTTACAAAGCATGTGGAATCCATGTATAGTCAAGATAAGAGAAATATGAAAGAAAATTTTGGCAAGCGCAAGGCTTCTGATAACGAGCATATCTTAGACAAACTCTTGTGCGAAGAGTTTCACGGGGTTATTTTGGAGCAAACAAACTTGACCCACAAGGTGAGAAGAAAAGCTCACAACAAAGAATGAGAGTTTTAGTTTTACCTTTTTAAAATGACACAAAACAGAGCCATGGAATTCAAAACACAGAAAACATTGAAATCCCAGTGGAAAATAAGCAGGTCAAAACATAAAGCATGAACCTTGATGATAAAAATAATTTAAATTGAGATACTCACCTTCAGGTCAAGATGAAGAAACTCTGAGTTACATGTCAAATACAACTAAATGAGATAAGGAAAGTTCGAGGACCAATAAAAAAAATGAAAACTTTATTTTCTATGGCTTTAACAGTGAAGAAATTTACACAGGGGAGAGTTAATGTTCAAAGCTTCCCAAATAAGGGCTAAAAGCATAAAGTTATTCTTCTAACAATAGTGTTCATATTTAGCCAACACCTACATCGTATGCATAGTACAAGCTTCAAAAGAGACAAATAACAGAGAAAGAAACTCATTGTTTCAGAACGATATTGTCGAAGTCCTCAAATTGGGGTAGAATGCAGAGCAAGCATGATGACTATAGAAGATTTTGAGCTCATTTTATCAATGAAAAAGCACGACAAGAACGGAATATAAAAAGAAATTAGAAAATATAGGTGTCAATGCACAATGTAATCTAATATTTAAAATAGTTACATATGCTTTCTAATCGGAAATGGAGGAAACGAAGAATTCATCGAGGTTACAACCACAAAACGAAGAACTCACCACTCTGGAAGACAGTTTGTCGAAAACTTAAAAATATCTTCAAAAGCAAGTGAAAGAAATATGACACCCTGATCTCAACCAAGTTTGAATGCATGGTAATGAGTATCTACAGTGAAGAAAAATCAACTAGATTTGTGGTTTTGAACTACTAAACCAGAGCTCCATATATTCGCCATAGAAGATTCAGAGTGACAAAATAGTAAACAACTATGTATTAATTTTTCAAAGAGATCATAAATACTAAAAAATCTCACACATGCGCCTAAATCATGAGTGACATCTAAGCTCAAAGATAAATGTCAAAGTTCAAAACAAAAAAACTGCAAACACCTTCATCAAAATCGTGCTATGAGCCGAGACAATAAAAATGAAAGTAAGTTTCACGTTCATAGCTTTACGATAAGATGGATTTGTAAAATAAAGTGAGCTCAAGAGTAGCAATAATGACGGCCTAAAGAAAATTTTCCAAGGCTTTTCCCTCCAAGACAAAGATCGCATGCAAAATGGTCAATTTTTTTATCATAAATAAACTTGTTCAACCAACCCACGGTTGTCAAATCTTAATCGAAGTTAATCTCAATGGCTTAGATCATCAAATTACTAAAATCGAAGATGCCAAATGCTAACACATGATAACGAATCTGTTAGCAGGAGTTAACAAATCAACAGTTCCAGACAGCCAAGTACCAAGATCAAGCGGACAAGAATAAGTCACAGGACCAATAAAGCTGCAATCAATGCAACTCCTCTACCCAAAGAAAATCAACAACTCGGATGATCATAGTGCAAGATATAACGATGCACAATGAAGAACCAAGCCAACTACTAATTAATCACCAATAGTCCAAATCGAAATAAGTACACAGATCAATGGCTAATATCGAATTTTCTTTATCAATAGAAAATCATGTTTAAATTCAAATCTTCACTAACATCACAAAGGGTCAGAGTACCGTGGGGGAGGGGGTCAGCCCATATTATTTTAAAAAATAATTTCTTTGACCTTTGGTCTAATGTCCAACTCATAAAATAATCAAATACCGATAACCAATAGTAGTGCCATAATTTATCAAAAGTTGACATTGTAATGTGTGTCATGATCAAAGATAGTCAAACTAAAACCATAGCCTTATTCCATACAAATCGGAAGGGGCTAGAATATATCATGTGTGCAATGATTAATCAAAGGGTGGCCCGTGAAAACACATAAACGCCATGTTCAATGGAGACCCCTATGAAATCAAGATGTGTGTTGATGTGAAATCATAGCACCCCCGAATGGCCTAGTTTTTTTTGGGGCATTCAGTGTGATCTGCATAACATTGGACCATATCTCAAGCTGTGGGACTTGCGAACCCTGAGATGGACCTCCATAGAAATTTGGTTCTTGTTCCTAATCTACTTACAACAATCTACTCTAATGCAATAAAAATTAATCTATCCTAATCAAACCACTCCAAGCAAACAGGGAGAGAGAGAATGCAAGAAAACAGAGCCTACAATAAAGCGGTGATACACCAGAAAAGGAAAGAGGCGAGATACTTTGTTGAGGGAGGATGAAATAGGGAGAAAGGAGATGAGGGAGGTCAAACAAAAGTGACAAAGACCCAGATCCCAATCCACCATCAAAACTCCATGAAACATGACATATTACACCTGCAAACGTGAAAGACGTGCACAAGAAGCAAACAATAAATGGAGACACACAAAGAAACAACAAAACATGAGAAAGGGTTGAAGAACACCACAAAACATGATTTTATTGCTCTATGAGGTGAAAAAAACCATTACATTTATGCTCAAATACGCTTGCCAGGCGTAGGAGAAGGCTTGCAACTCAAATGGAGTTAGGAAAAAAATTTGACAGAGTTTCACCACACCCAGGATCTCTCTTTCTCAAATGACAAGTGTTTACAATATATAGCACGATGAAAACCAAAGAGAAAGAAGGAACAAGTGGATTCTACTCAAAAGGCTCAACCACCAACCATTAATGCCATTGCAAATCCACCTACAATCTATCAACTCTGGTTCCCCATGTTTTTGGTGTGTAGGAGAAGAAAAAAATGGAAAAATCAGATCAAATATGGGTAGTTGAAGCAATCAGATCATACATTAATGACATGAAAGATGTTTTCTTATTTTCACCCACCAAATCCTACTAAGAATAATATTTTATGTTTCCATGGTGTAGAGGAGGTAGAGATATTTCCAACGGTACCAAATTTGTTGAATTTTGAGTACTAGATCGAAAGATATGCCAATTTAAATATTTGAATCAAATCCGTATAAAAATGGTGAAAATCGGTTTTGTAAAACAGATCCGTGGGGCTGAAATTCACTTTGGCACCTTTTGTGAAAAAATGCAAAATTATAAAAAACCTCCTGCAGCCCTGCAGGCCCGAAATTCACTTTTTCCCAAAAGCCTCCGGGGGCCCAAAATTGAAATTGCATTATTTGCAAAAGTTGCAAAATTTCTAAAGTTTCCTCGACGGCCCGCTTCCTTGCAACTGACAAAGTCCTGACACGTGGCTTCTCTGGGCATTGGCAGAGGTGCAGCTTACTTTTATACTTTTATGCTTTTCAAAACAAAAGCCAAAATTCAAAAGTGCCTCTAGTAACCCGCCTTCCCACTTTGACTTGAAACATGGCCAGGTGTCCCTTTGCGGGCCTTAGGCATTTTTTCTTCATTTGGTGCAAAGGTCCTCCGCAAGCTCACAGGCCCACAATTGTAACTTGCACTTTTTAGCAAAAATTGAAAAATGCCAAAATAACTCCCACCGCCCCATCGGTCCGCAATCTTCCCCTTTGGCGAAAAGCCTTCCCCAGGTCCGTCGGCTCGCTTTTGGCAAAAAATCCTTCCAAGTCCCGCTGGCCCGTAACTTGCAAAATATGAGGAGTTAGAAGGACTTATTTATATTTCTGGAAAGGGGAAGAAATTTCCTATCTGATGGAAATGATTTCATGGGACCTTAAGGGATTAATATATATATATATATATATATATATATATATATATATATATATATATATATATATATATATATATAATTCTAGATTGAATCACAAAAGGGGAAAGATGGTGTTAGTTGACCAAAAATAAGTGTGAGATTATTTTGGTCAATAGTGTGCACACATCATAGGTGGTCCCCACAGTGGGAGGGTCTGAAAATTATCAAATTATATTTACTCAGAGTGCAATTCTTCATGTGACCACAAGAAAACAAAATAGATTTCAGCATCAAAACCAAAGGTGGTCCCTATCGAGATGGATGCATGGGTGAATTATTTTTCCAAGTATTGCAAGTAAAGGAATTATTTTTTTCTTGCCCAGAGATGTTATTTTTGCATATGCATCCAAAAAAGGTAGATTTAAAGAGTGCCAATAATATCATTCAAAGGATAAAACACTAAGGAAAATGTCACATCAATAATTTGAAAACAAGTTGCATGTATTGGAGAGGACTTTCTCATCTAGAAAAGCTTATTATTATCCAAGTTATTCATCCCTTTTCATTTTAAAAATAGATCATTCAACTGCAAATTGACTGAGTTATTTTTATACGCAGGCCTCAGTAGCCTCATTGTAATTAGCATACTATTTTTATCCTTTTATTATTAATGATTAAAGAGTAAAATTAGAATGTATGGGCGTGTATAAATATTAGCCTATTTTTAGGGTAGATAGGATGAATAAACTTGTTATTTATTGTGTGCAATTGCAAGGCACAAGGGGGGAATTTTGGACATAAGAGTGCTGAAGTAATTTTTACTAGTTTTTCCCTTTGAATGAGAATTTATTTCTGCCTTTCCAATTATTTGTACTTTTGTGTATATATTATTAATTCTTGTGAATTTCAAATTCCCTGATTAATCATCTTACCTTGCTGTAAATTTAGTAATTTCTACATAATATTAGTGTACATGTTTTCTTGTTGTATTATTATGTTCCATTCCCTCAACAAACCAAGTGTTTATCTTTAATATTCTATTGAAAAGTATTGGTTTGTGCATCCAAAATCTATTCTAAAATTAATTGTGCATGTACTCAGTCAAAGCACTTAACAAGTTTGGTGTATCACCCCATTTTTCAATTCATTTACAATCATATTTTTACCCTCAAAACACCTAACAACTAGTTTAGGACACATCAAAAAGGAACCGACCTTGATACCAGAGACTCACCTCAATAATAGGTATACCCACAGACCTGAGGTGTTTCCATTGTATCTATAACAGAGAGAGATCTAGAGAAATCTTAGAACATATGAAGTCATCTCTCTAAAGGGTGCACTTTTGAGAGATAACATTTTTTGGCACGCCAAGTGGGACAACAAATCAGATCTGCATGCAAATCACAACAATTTACAACAGATTTACAACAAAAGAGAAGTCACTTTTTGAGTAACAGGTTGTAGCAATTTATTTTAAAGATCAAAAGATTTATTTGGAAACTCTATAAATCAATTTCAGACCAGTTTTTCAACATGTTCCATGCCTAAAGTGAATACGAGATCATCAATAAGAGGAATTCCTTTTGAGTTTATTTCTTTACCTTTGAATTCTATAAGAAGAAGAAGAGTTGGTAATACCTTACCTTATAATAGGTCTGGTTTTGATAACCCTCCTCATAATCTTCATTCACCACGTATTAATCTCTTTTTTCAAATTCTAGTTATTCCAATGGCTATTCAACCACCTAGGAATTTTGTAACCTTTAATAATGGCAGCCCTTTAGTAATTCAAGTTTATTATGATCTTCCCAATGCTTGCCATTAATTTTTTACCTACATTCACTGTGAAAATAAGATTACTCCCATAGAGCACATCAAATATGTTGTAGCCCTTTGTGCTTTCCATAATGTAACTCGTGAGGATGTTGCTTTAAGACTTCTAGCTGCATCTTTTAAATGGAAAGCCTTGCAATGGTATCAGAACCTTAGAAATTAGGAGCATAAGAACTTGGGATGAGTTCGGAGAAAAATTTCTTAAGAAATTTCAAGATCATTCTAATTATTTATCCCTCACAGAGCATCTATCCAGAATTAAAATAGCCCCTCATTAATTTATGGTCATTTTTAATATCCATTTTTCTAGAACTTGGGAAAGAATTCCAGCAAGTGTCAAGCCTCAAGCTAATCATGCTTTTCTTTTTTTATCTTAGAGCCCTAAATATTGATATTTTAACTATGATTTAGTTTATAGGAGGAGATACTCTCCCAGCAACTTATGATATTGCTATTCAATATGAAAACAACCTTATTCAAGCTGGTAAATTGGCACCAAGATCTTCAATAGCCTCTCATAGCAGATTTGTCACCTATTCCATGCGACCTATTACTATTATAGAGCCTACTATTTTAGATCCTTTAGATGATGTATTCAAAGCTTTGCAGAACTATGGGTAATAAATTAACATCAATTGAAAACAAATTATCTTAACGTAGTAGACCATATCAAGCTCCTTATCAGCAAAACTAGTAAAATCAACAAAATAGGTAGGCTTATCAGCAAAATAAAAATTATAGACAACACTATCAGCTAAGGAAATTTGACCCAAAAGCTCCTAGTTCATCTAGCAGCTCTTGTTCCCAGTTAACATGGTTTATGACGAATGGTGTAAACCATGTAATCAACCTCATTCAGCTGCCAACTTCCCAAATGCATTCTTGAATATAAGACTTGTTACACAGCCTCAATCTGAAGCATTGTACATGCCTCAAATGGAGGGTAGGGAACAAGATTATTATAATCTAAAACCACAGAGAACAAAATTTGGTCAGTTTTGGAGAGGAAGAATTTATTACAGTCACAACTAGATCCCAGGAAAAGGCTCAGGAGAGAGAAAAATAGTAAAATAGACCTCTTCTACCCATAGTCACTGAAAAAACAAATTTAGGGTAGGAAACAACTAAAAATTCTGTTGTTCCTCATAAAACAACTAGTAGTTCTTCTCAAAATGACCAACAACGACAATTACAGCCAAATCCTAGAAGACTCTTCATACCTAAGATTTCAAAAGCTACTGAAGTAGAGTTGGTTATTGCTAAAGCTTATGCTAAAACAGTAGAAGTGGTTTGAAAAATAGTAGCTTCTTTTAATATTGTTGATGTAATTAAGAAGCATAATATTAATAATTCACTTTGGGATGCTCTAAGTATTCTAGGACAATGAGATTTTCTTTCCCATGATCTTGCTAAGCTGCATAGATTTCTTCTAAACCAATAGAAAAGGAAGCCCAGACAAGTAGACATGGTCCTTGGAATAATTGATCAATACCGCATTGAAGAGGTTAAATGGATGGTTTAGAAGGTATTAAATTATCAATACATCAAGAATCCACCACCATTTTATTTATCTCTTTTTATTGGAGATCGTTTAGTTCATAACTGCATGGTTAATAGTGGTGCATGTAGCACAATTATTCCAAAAGTAATTACAAAAAAATTTGGCCTGCAGTATGAACCTATAGAGAAAAACATGTTACAACTAGATGGAACAGCAACCAACACAGTTGGTATTATAAGAAATCTAGATGTAACCCTACATGCTTGTCCCAATGTTACTATTTTGCAAGATATAACTGTTATAAATTTACCTCCCTATTTTACCTTTTGTTTGTCACGAGATTTTACACCAAAAATAGGAGGTTATTTATCTTCAAATTGGTCATTTTTGTTCTTTAATACAAGATATGAAACCAAGGTTACTGTAAATTCGGAGCCTTTGGCTAGATTTCATATTGAGCCACATGCTTCAAACACTGCAGCGAATTATGCAGCTTTAGATCAGTCTGATTTTTATGTTACAACACATGTTTATGCACTAGATTGTGTTTCTAATATGTTCGTGGATGAAAAAACTAAATAAGAAAAAGATTTATGACCCTTTCAAAGAAGAAGAAGAAGATTTGTTCAGTTTCTTATTGCATGCATGAAGAAAATGCACCAATCCCCTTGCTGTCCAAAACATAAGGAACAACAGAAGGACTATAGAAGCTTCATTTAGATGGATCTAAAAATAAGAAAGCACAAGGGGCAGGTTTAATGCTTACTTCCCCTTTAAATGAAAGGTACTTTTGATCTTTAAGTCTGCAGTTTTCTTGTACTGGTAATGTAGATAAATACGAATCGTTAATTCATCGCTTGCAATGGGCTAGAAAGAGAGGTATCAATACTTTACAAGTTTTCAGAGATTCAAAATTATTTATTAATCTAGTGAAAAAACTTTATTGTTGAAGTCTTACAAACATAGAGTTTCAGACTTAAGGGATGATTTTGATGCTATTAACATTCAATATGTCCCAAGAGCTGAAAATAAACATTCACATAGACTTGTAGCAGTTGGTGCCAACTTTGATGTACTCGAACAAATCAAAAATAGAAAAGTACAGCCACATATAAAATTAACTATCAGACATTTAGTGCCTTATAATGAAGAGAATTGGTAGGTTTTCGAAGATGATAAATAGATCTGTAGATTTTTACAGCAAGAAGCTGAATTTTCTACAATAAATTAGGAAAAAATGTAGCACTTCTATGGTGACCAGACTTTTTCAGTTGAAGAAAAATAAGTTTCCTCGAGAATTGGTCACTCTAGAAGACATTTGCAGTTCTGATCATCAGTTAAGAAATGACAAAGGCAAAATTTCAACTCACACAGATAACTACGAAAAAATCTTGGTGGATGACGAAAAAAACTACTTATTGGAAAGGTATGTTCTTCAGCTAAAAAATAGTAATTTATCAAATTATGTAAAGAATTCATAGATGTTTTTTCCTAGAAGTATTAATATCCGAGAGGTTTTGATCCAATTTTAGCTTAGCATATAATAGAGTTAAAACCAAATTCCAAGCTAGTTAGGTAGAAGCAAAGGCCTGTAAATTTGAAAATTGAGCCATTGATGAGAAAAGAGTTATCTAAGTTAACTGAATCAGGTATTATTTTTACAGTTAAGCATTCAAGTTGGATATCTATTCTTATTCCTGTTATCAAATATTTCCCCTCAGGAAAAATTTGATCAAACACGAACTTCCACACTAGAGAAACGAAGAAAGCTAACTCGGTGAGTCAAAATCAAATCAAGAATGAGTTGAATCAAAGAAAACAAAGCAGTCTTGCAGACAATGCCAACTGTCCAATCATCACAACTTCAAGATTGAAAGGAGGGGGTAAAATATTGAAATCCTGTAGGGTTTCCACTTGGAGATAACTATAAAGGTCCCACCTAAAAATTGGTTTTGACATTATATATAGTGGGGCCCTTTACTCACCCAAAGTAATGAAGTAGCATGTTCACAGACGATACCCAGTGTCAGCATGTTGTATTCCCAAGACCCTAACAGGCCAGCGGAAGCCTCCACGTGTCTCTTCGGTGCACCTTTGGTATAATGCTTAAAAGGTAGGTCCCTAAATGAGCAAAGAATCTCCACGTGGTCAGAGCCCAAGAAATTTTCACCGGCTATTCAAAATTTTAAGCATGGGAAGAGCTAGCGGAAGCCTCCACATGCCTCATCAATGCAACTTCAAAGGTAAAATCGAAAGGAAGGACCTGAAAATGAGAGTAGGCTCTCCACGTGGTTGGATCCCGAGAAAGTTGTACAGGCCGTTCAAAATTCTAAACATGGGAAGAGCTAGTGGAAGTCTCCACGTGCCTCATCAGCGCAACTTCAAAGGTAAAATCCAAAGGCAGGTCCCCAAATGAGCGCAGGCCCTCCATGTGTCTAAGGTCCAATATGAAAGATGAATCATGAAGCCCACCAAGAATTTTAAATGTTTAGATCTTGTAAGATATTGTGAGAGACCTCACAGGACACCTAACCCTAACCTTTATATGATAATAAATTTTGATTGGAAACTCGTATTTGAGAAAGAAAGGAAATTTTGGAAAGCTCTTGAAATCTTTAAATTAGTGGGACTAAGTTCTTAAAAATGAAAATTACAGTCCGCCATTTTGAGGCTGTCAGGGTTCTCACCTACCACCATAATGAAGTATGGGCTTCCTTTCTTGCCCAACAAGAAACAACACATGGAGGCATAGGTATTTACAGTGGAGCCCATCATTGTTGTAGGAGAATTCAATTCTCTTTTGGTGTGGTTGAGGTAGGATTCGATTTCTTCTCTTCTTTGTCTCTCATATTCTTCATATATATTGTAAGGAGGGAAATTTTTCTAGAGTTTGGACATTTTTATTTTGCACCCTCCCTTCTTCTTTGTTCTACAAGTGAATTTGTGGAGTTTCAAGCTTCCCATTCAAGTTTTAATGTAACTCTCTGCCTCTTGACTATTGGAATGAACTGTATAAATTTTTCGAGCAATAAGATAAATCTGTGGATGATTTCAACCCTCTCTTGTGTTCATTATATCCTCCTGATCTCTCATTGTAGTTTTTGGTTAACTGTGCATGGTGACTATATTATATTTCTACGGTTTGTGTTTAATTGCAAAGTAGGTTGTCAACATTCCTTTCTTGCATCACCTATGTTAGTTAGGTTTATTTTCTTATATCTTCTTGACTCTGTCTCCTTGGAAAATTGGAGTAGATTTTAGAGTAGAACCTCTAAAAAATATATGTGTGCACCTGAATAGAGGAATACGAACTGGCCTCCATCAGGAGATCTTTCCTGATTACAATGTCCCACTCTTTGGGAAAATCTCCATGTTATGCAATCACACTAACAATCTCAACCCATCTAGTTGTAGACATTCAGGGGTGTTCTGATTACGCATCAACAGCTCCCATTCAGAAAAAGAATGGAGAAATTATGCTATGTGTGGATTTTAGAGACCTCAATGAAGCTTCATTAAAAGATCATTATATGTTACCTAATATGGATCAGATTTTGAGAATAGTTTCTATTTCAGACAAATTGTCTCTTTTAGATGGCTACAGTGGATACAATCATATCTTTGTGTGTTAGGAAGATAGATTCAAAATAGTCTTTACCACTAAATGGGGCACTTATGCTTATAAACTAATGCCTTTCGGTCTTTCAAATACCGGTGCAATGTTTCAATGTGCAATGGACATGGTTTTTCATATTTTATTAAATAAATTCATATTGGTTTACTTCGATGATGTCACAATATTTTAAAAGAATTTTAATTAACATCTAATGCATTTAAGGAAAACTTTTCAGCTTTGCAGAATGTTCAAAATATCTTTGAATCCCAAAAATTCTATTATTTCACTACATCAAGGTAAATTATTGGGTCATATTCTTTCTAAACAAGGTTTAGCTATTGATCATTTCAGAATCGAATCTATTTAAAATCTATCCTTGCCTCATCATAAGAAATAACTGTAGAGTTTCCTTCGAAAGATCAACTTTGTTAGAATATTTGTTCCAGATTTTGTAGCACTTATCAAGCCTTTAAAAACTATGTTAAAAAATGATAAGACTTTCACTTGGACCAGAAAAGGGAGAAAAGGATTCAAAGCAATTAAAATAGCCATTTCACAAGCTCCCACTCTTGCAAATCCAAATTTGGATAAATATTTTATGATGTATGCACTTGCTGGAGATGAGACCATTTCAGCGATTTTTAACTCAAGTTAATGATGAAAACACTGAGCATCCAATTGCTTTCTTTAGATTAAGTTTACATGACTACGAGACAAGGCACACCTTTCTGTTAAAACATAGGTACTTTAAGTAGTTAGAGGATTGAAAATTTTCAAGTACATTTTTTCCAATAAGAAGATACATGTTTTAGTTTTTTATCCTAGTGTGAAAGCTTTCTTGTTGAACAAAGAACTAAATGAGAGCATGATGGATTATGAAAGTTATGCAATATGATCTTGATATCCTTGTTGGGAAGATAGTTTGAGGAAAAGGTGTATGTGAGAATCTAATTGCTGATATGGAAAAATAACATAGGTTGCAAAATCAGATGATCCAGAACAACATGCTGAAGTTATGTATCAGTAGAAAAATACCTTGGTACATCCAGAAAATCATCAACCCAAACTCTATCAAGAAGTTTAGGAATCATGATGGATGACTGATTTGGTTAGCTACTTATAGCACAATACTTATCCAGAAGGTATGGAAAAAAATTAAATGAAGGTATTTCTTGTTACAAGTTGTACCTTATATTTTCATTAATGGCATGTTATTTAAGAGGGATATAAATAGAATTTTTCTGCAATGTATTGATTATGATAGAATTCACCAATTACTATCTGAATTCCATGAAGGACCTGTAGAAGGTAATTTTTTAGCACGTACTACAACCTTAAAAATTATGAAAATTGGTTACTATTGGCCCAACATATTCAATGAAAAATTTGAATGGATTAGAAAGTGTAAGAAATGTTCTTTCTTTGTGGGAAAAGAACGTTTAGCTTTACCTCCCCTGCAGCCTATTTCAATTGATAAGTCATTCATGTAGTGGGGTCTTGACTTTATTGGCATGATAAATCCACTCTCTTCACAAGGACACTAGTGGATTTTGACTACTACAGATTTACTTCAAACATTGGACAAGAAGCAATAGCCTTAAAAGAGGCCAATGAGACTTCGATACTCTCCTTTTATGAAGGTATAGTTTGCAGATTTGGTGTTCCAGGAACTATCATTCCAGATATTGAATTGGCATTTCTTGGTGTAAAGGTAATAGATTGGGTTATCAAGCACGAGATTTATTTAAGTACATCAACCAATTATTACCCACAAGGTAATGAGATTAGCTGAGAGTACTAATAAAAATCTTTTGAGAATCATCAGAAGAACACTCAAAGACAACCAAAGAGCTTGGAATCTAATGTTGAATTCATCACTATAGGTTGATAGAGTGACTCCTACAAGATCAGTTGGCAATTAAACATACAAGCTTGTTTATGGAAGAGAGGCAAGAATTCCAATCTCAGTTGAGTTTCCTACATTAGATTTGTTGCATTATATAGAATTACTTGAGAATGAACCATTGCATAGGTTTGTTATGCAGAGTTAATGGAGTTTCAGGAGCTAAGATATCAAGATCACCTAAATATGGAAAAGAATAAAAAACGGATGAAGAAATTTTTTTGATAAGAAAGCTTAGTTCAGAGTTTTCAATGAAGGAGACATTGTGTTAAAATGGGATGCAGATCATGAAAAGCCAGGAAACCAAACAAATTTTGATATAATTCTTGAGTGGTCCTTACATAATTTCATCTTACAAAGAACACAATGCATTCCAACTTTCAAAGTTGAATGGAGAGGAACTTCCCATTCCTATGAATTGTATTTTTCTTAAACACTGCTATTGAAAATCCAACGGTGTTTGTTTAGAGTAGGATTTCCCTTTCAATAAGTACTCTCATGTACATTGCAATATTTTTCAATTAAAATAAGTGCATTCATGCACATTGTTGGTATCCAAATTTGTTCTCCTTTTCAAGATGAAAAGCATCACAGATTCGACATGGAACTTAGAGATAGATAGATCTTAATGTGTGTCATTTTGTAGCTGGGGATGCAATCTAACTAGCCCTTTATCACTCAGTATTGTGGAGAGATGGATAACACCTTCAAGAGGATTTAACCTATCCTCACTACTTTAGGCCGTGCCTTTCGACCAGGGTGAGAGGACCCGTAGTATAACCTCTGTTTTATGAAGGAGATAGATATATCCTTATTTTGCACAAATTTTATGAAGAAAACCTTGGGAAAGTATGATCAATACTCCATAATTTAACTCTCAAGAGTTTGTCACTTCTAAAATATGGGGACACTTTCAAAACAAGGCTAAGGTTACTGAAGACATTATGAAATCCTAATTTATTCTGTATATTTTAGTAAATAGATTTTGTTCCTTTATGGATATACAAGGGCAAAACATAGGGGTAGTTCAGGACAGATTCATGGTTTTTTGAATAATTTTGGTGGGAGATTAAGTAGGATAAATGTTAATTATACCAGATATTTGAGAGACTTCACAACAATTGAAAAGCTAAATGAAAGAAAGCTTTGGAATAGCTAAGATATTCCTTTAAAAAGAAGGTGTGCTTCAATGGAGGCCCAGATCAGCACGGTTTCACAAAATCTCCAAGAATTTAACATGAAATCTTGAGCTAAAGAATCAATAAAACATCAAAGAACCACTAGTTCCTCACACCTAAGATACACTTGAATGCTTACAGACAATCTGTTATCCAAAATTCACAATCTTTATCAACAAATGATAGTGAAGTGATTTTAAATTTGTTTATCTCATCACAGGATGAAGGCAGGATTATTTTCTTCTTGAAATGACCAATTGAAATACAAAGAAAAAGCTAAGCCACTAAACTATCACAAGGATGAGATCAAGTTTTTGTTTGTGTGATTGTAGGATGTGAATCAGCTAACACAAGATTGCAATAGGAATAAGAAAAACTACTTCGATAGACATTCTGAAACAAAGTACGCGTGGGAGAATTGGCCGACAAATTGCTACACCAAGATTGAACTTTAAACATAATTAACTCTGATTTTCACAAAATTGGATTACGATTCATGCCACAAAGAAACATATTTGGGAAAGTCAAATTCCCTGAGAAATGCCCGCACTCAGAAGTCCATAACTTTTGCATTTCTTCAATGGCTATACATCTTCAACCAAATCAATAAACATGATAAAAAATCATAACAGTGTTTTATTTGGTGGTTGAATGTGCAATTAAAATTAACCAGGTATCTCAAATTGACTCTCTCAAGTGGTTGAAGACGATTTCGGGATTTCCATTTTCCCTTCTTTCTCTCTCTCAAATTTGGGCTCTTAAGAATTCAACCAAAATTGCCTGATGTGAGGCCCTTTTGGACTCCTTGCAGGAGTATTGAACTGTCATTCAGGAAGCATTTAGTTTGTGGACATTTCATTCTTCTTGCTCACCTTGATTACAAGAATATTGTGTCTATTATTATGTTCTTTCCGGGATCTATTATCATTGTGCATTTTGCAAATTTTCCCCCTAAAAAGAAGACTACTCTCAATATTCGAGGGACTTTAATTTTATGTATTATCTTTGTCCCTTGGAAATTTAAATTAGAATAGTTATTTTCCCTTTGCATTATAGTAGAATGTGGCAGGCAGTTTAGGAGCAAGAACCAACTTTCTCTGTCTATCTCAAGTAGCAAGTCCCACAACTTGGAGATAGTACATGTTATCCAATCACACCGTGAGTTCAATTTGTAACACAAATTTTCCATGATTGGATAAATCATGAACTGAAATCAAGTTTCCTAGACCCTCGAAAAACTAATGACTAGGATTGCTGTGACATGCCATACCTTTTTGAAATGGCTAAAAATCTCCTCCTAATCATTATTGGTCTCTCAGGAAGACGGGATTCTCAAATTTTCTCATGCTAGGAGTAAATCCCCATTTTATTATCTCATTTTCTGGAGGCATTTGCTTGTTACAATTTGTAACAAAAATCTGGATCTGATCAACAGGTAATCCATTTCTCCCTCGAGGCTAGAAACACCTTTTTCTGGAGCCTTTGCACCTAACAACCTTCATCACCTTTTTCTTCCTTTGCACCTTTCATCATTTCATCTTTTTCCTTCTCTTTCCTCTGCAACTCTTCTCCCGCATCCAGCTTCTCTGGTAATTCACATTTTTACAAGTGTCTGAGAAATTCCAACTTCAAAATATCGATGTAAACAATCCTTGGACTCACAAATTAAGTTCTAAATCCATTCAATGGCACTTTTTAGACAAAAATGACAAGGAATTTCATCAAAAATGATGAAAAAAGTATGCATTCGCATCTCCAGGAGTCTTGGAGAAAAAATGGAAAAAAAGGTGAAATGAACAGCAACCGTTGATTCTACCCCTTTTCTAATTCATATTATAGTCACCCACATGTTTCATTAGCACAACCATAAAGGAGAAATATAGGGGAAAGTTTCTAAACAAGCACGAGCCTTTCGCGTGACCTGGCCCCAAGAAAAATGCTTGTTGGCCTCTGAAAAAGTCTCAGTAAAAAAGGAGCCAGCAGAAGACTCCACGCGTCACCTTCATGCACCTTTGGTATGGCCCTCAAAATTAGAGACCCAAAACAAGTGTGGGATCACCACGTGTCTCAGTCTAGTAGAGTTGTCAAAAAAGTTGAAGGATCAGTGGAAGGCGCCATGTGTCTAGGGTCTGAGACAATTTTCCTTATCCGTTGAAAAGTCCAAGCAAGGAAAGAGTGAGAGGAATCCTCCAAGTGTCCTCCTGGCACTTCTTCAAAATAAAATTTAGGGGCCAGTCCCCAAATGAGCGTGGTTCCTCCACATGTCCCAGGCCTTAGAAAATTTCTTTGAAAAGTTTAAGTATAGAGAAGAGCCTGTGGAAGCCTCCACATGTCCCTTTGGAGCAATTGTTAAGGTGGGACCCTAAGGTGCATCCTCAAATGAGCGTTGGCCCTCCACATGTCCATGGTCCACCAAAGTTGCATTGACTGCATGAAAAAAAATTCTAAGTCTGGGCAAGGCAGCAAAAACCTCCACGTGTCTCCTCGACGTAACTCCAAGGCCAAACCAAAGGGAAAATTTTCAGATGAGCGTCGGCCCTCCACATGGACACATTTTGAGTTTAAGTGGGCCTTAGAGTTTTCAAAGTGCCCCACCAAGTCGCATATAGCCAGAAAGAACCATGTTTCCCCTGATGTTGAGATGTAAATTTGATGGGGAAAAACACACCTATTAAACTGTTAAATTCAGGAAAATCACCATTTGCACCCAGAAATGAATCTTTCTTTCAAGAAAAATTTTTGAAGTGATATAAGGCCTAAATATGATCCTTCGAGCTTCATCGAATCACGTTTCCAAATATATTGGGAAAAAAATCTACAGGAAAAAGAAAATGCGAACGTGGAAGAACAGAAGGATGGGAAAAAACCTGTGTTTATGCCCTAGTTACAAATTATTTCACATGGACAGATTAACGGAAAAGAAAATCTAGATTTAAAGTGATCCTCAACCAAAGGAAGGGACTGATCATGGAAACCAAATGGAGGATAGATTTTTCATGCATCAATATAGGGAGATAGAAAAGATGACAAAACCCAAAAATTGAATAATTTCAACAACAAATGGGGCTAGATCAAATTGAGTACCAACATTAGCTCTGACTCAGGAATTGGCATTCCCTGCGAGTTCCACAAGAACAAATAGCAGACCAAGTTCAAAAAATAAACCATTGGGTGACAGTGTCAAAGAATAAGATTGCAGAGCATAACAATAATAACCAACTCCCCTAAGGACAAACCGAGAAATCAACAAAATGATCTACCAAGGACCAGGATGAAACAAAATAGGAAAACATGAAAGTAAAATGAAACCAAAAGACTATACACTATACAATGGAGTATACCTCGATTCTAAGAAATCAAATCAAGGAAATGTTTCAAATGCCTACCATTAACAGGAAATTCAAGCAGTTCCCCATCTAAGTCTTTTTGGAAGAAGGTATTTTCACCAATTTGAATGTCAATTGAATAAGGGCCCATCCAAAATGCATCAAATTTACCATGCTTTCCCTTATCTTCATGCCTGCTAATCCCATAATAGCACAAGATACCCAATGTAGAAAGCTCTTAGAGTCGACTTCTTATCAAATAACTTCTTCAAATTTTATGTAAATTTCACATGCTACTGATGGGATGCCCTTCTTTCTTCATCTAATTCAATAATCTGATTGATATCGAGAATCATATGGACTAAATTCTTGATCTTCAATTTGTTGAACAAATTGAAATGAAGACAATTGTAAATTAAGGGGTAGTAAAGCTTGAGTTCCATTTACCAACTCAAATGGGCTTTTATTGGTATCTCTTATGACAGTGATTCTATCAGCCCAAACAACAAACTTAAGTTGTTCACCCCACTTCTTTTTGGTTATCTCCAAGGCTATTCTAATGATCTTCAACAAGTTTTTATTGCTAGACTTAGCTTTTCCATTTCCTTGGGGATTGTAGTTAGAAGCATATGTAAAATTGATTCCATACTCTTTACACATTGCCACCAAAGGTTTGGCTCCAAAACTCATGGCATTATCAACAAAAATCTTAGCTGACACTCCAAATCTGCATATGATTTGATTCAACATGAATTCCATGATAACTTGGTGTGTTTCTTTCTTGGTGGGGATTGCTTCCACCCACTTAGTGAAATAATTAGTGGCTACAGGAATCCATTTATGATCACCACTAGAAGGATCTAAAATCATGCTAATAAAATCCATTTCCCATTGCTTAAATGGGGCTTCAATTGACAAAGGATGTAAAGGAAGGGAGCTTGAAGCTTTCATTCTTCTAGAAAAACGATGGAAAATTTCATATTTCTTGACCATTAGAGTTGTATCCTTGAAAATAGTTGGCCACTAATAACTAGCCCTCAAGACTTTATGTGTTGTAACTCTTCCAAAAAAATGACCCCACAAAATCTTCCATGGAGATCAACAAGTACCTTTAGGGCTTCATCGTTAGCAATGCATCTTAAGAGCATTCCTTCTAGGTTCTTCCAAGTTTACCCAAAATCAGTAATGACAAATTTTTGAGAGGTTAATTTAAGAGCTCTTTTTTATTTTTACTGAAATGTTCAGGGCAGCATAGATGTCTAAGATAAAATACTATATCTTTGTACCATTTAGAGCGTACCAAATTTTCAAGGACATCCACCCTTTATCCTTCTACTTCATTCACCTCAATAGTTTGCAAGTTGCTCTCAGCCATAATCTTAGCTAGGCCTAAACCTCTTATCAATTTTGTGGTTTGGATATCCATGTCATATTCCAGAAACTTGTTTACCCATCTGCATATTTTACTTGAGACCTCCAACTCTGATAAGATATCTTTCACCATGGTGTGGGGAACATAAGAAACAACTTTAGATCTTAAGATGTAAGGTCTGAAAACCTTTTTATTCTTTCACCAAGGAAAATGCTTGCTTCTCCATGATAGTTTACTTTAACTCGTCTCCTAGCAAAGCCTTACTGAAAAATGTAATTGGTCTCTCATCGCCTTCATCATCCTTATGTAACAAGACAAATGCAATGGTTTTTTCTGAAGCAAAAGAAAACATTGTAAAAGGCTTCTTGTAATTTGGCACTACCAAAACAGGGGCATGCTTTAATGCTTTTTTTATTCCATTGAAATCTTTAATGGAAGCTTCTTCCCATATGATAACTTGGTCCTTCTTCAACATGCTAGTAATGGGGATGGTCGGCTCAAAAAATTTAGACACAAATCTTCTAATAAAATTTATTTTTCCAAAGAAGGATTGAAATCCCTTATTAGTTCTTGGAATTGAAACCTTGTTGATGGCTTCGACTCTCTTGGGATCAATCATGACCCCTTCCTTTGATACAATGTGACCAACTAGCTTTGCACTCTAAAATGGCACTTCTAATGATTCAATGATATGCCATACTCTCTACACCTTAACAACATTATCTCCACATGTTATAAGTGATCATTTATTTTTCTGAAAAACACAGTTACATCATCTTGATAAATAGAAATGAAATCATTAATATAACAAGCAAACACTACATTCATTGCTCTTTGGAAAGTTACTCCAGCATTCATTAAGCCAAAAGGCATCCTAACATAGACATATGTTCCCCAAGGAGTGGTAAAGGATGTTTTTATTCTTTCTAAATACTTCACAACAACTTGATTATAGCTAGAGAAACCATCCATAGTGGATAAAAATTCAGAACCAGTTACCAATTGTAGCATATTTTTCATGTTTGGCAGAGGGTAATTATCTTTCAATGATGCTTTATTCAAGTTCCTAAAGTCTACGCACAACCTTATATCACCATTCTTTTTTCTAACACGTACTAAATTTGTAACCCAAGATGAGTACCTTATGGGATGAATGATCCCCCTATCCCTCAACTTATTCAGTTCTTCTTGCATTTTCAAAGAAAGGAGTGGATTGATCACCCTCTATTTTTTCTTGAAAGGCTTAGCATTAGATTCAAGACAAATTTCATGTTGGAAAAAATATTCCCTGTATGCCTTCAACTCAGAGTAAGACCAAACTAGGCAGTCTTGATATTTCTTCAACAATTGAACATAGGAATGCTTCTCTTCCTTTCTCATATTGCTTCCTAACCAAATTTTACATGGTTTTTCCCTTTACGCCTAGGTCATGCTCTTCCACATCTCTTAAAACTTACATACATCTATTAATAATGTAATCAGCATTATCAAAGTTTGATTCAAGTGCCACCAAACCTCTGGGCATCATGTTTGTCTTTAGTTGGATGATGTCTTTGCCAAATAAAGTTTCCATTTCCTTCTACATCACACACCATTGGTTCCTAATCTATCTTTTGGTCAACAAGCTCACCTTGGTTCTGCAGAAACCATTTCTCCAGGGCATCATCATCAAACACTTGCCAATTTTTAATGTTGTCAGGGACATAAGGCCTTGTTATTATTGCAACATCATACTCACAAAATGGAGATATTGTACAATTTCCAAATCAGGATCCTAGCATTACCAACTTGTCTGCAACAATATTAAACTTTGTATCATGGTGCATAATATTAAATGAATCAAATATTTCAATCAAATCCCAAACTGCATGCTTGTATTGTTTCATTCTTTGATTTTTAGTAGCATACAATTTTCTAATCTACTTGACAATCAGTTCTGAATATCCTTTGACAATGATATCCTTTAAACCATATTTCCATGCAATTCTCAAACCAAATAATAGTGCTTCATATTCAGAAATGTTGTTAGCGCATTCAAATTTGAGTTTGAAAGAAAAAATAAACTCTTCCTGGCATGGAGAAATCAGAACAATACCAGCACCATTTCCAAATTTGGAACAAGCTCCATCAAATAATAATGTCCAAGGAAAACCTACTTGTTCAAGACATTTACATTGATCAATCTTGTGCTCTTTTCCATCAGCAAACCCAAAAAATTTATCAACATCTACATCAGCATACAACACTTCATAAGAAGCATTATTGGGATCTTCAATGAGGTGCAACATCTTCTTCTCTCCATACATCTTTACAAATCTACCTTCAATTAGAATGGTGGCAAAAGACATATCCGTCTGAATAATTCCACCAACACTTACAACCCACTTTCTTGATAACAACATACCCCATCTGGCATGGAAATCAACAATAACAACATCAACTTTCAAGTTCTTACCCAGATAAGCTGCAAGTTGTACAACCAAACATTTTACACATCCTACAACTAGCACCTCTCTAGAATCCATTGCAGTACACTTTCCATAAGCTGCTGTCACCTTAATGTTCAATTCATTCATGACCTCTAGAGGGATAACATTGCATGATACTCTAGAATCAAGCATACTATTGTCCAACAGTCTGTCCTTAATAATCAACGTTGTAAAAAAAGGATCAACATTTAATTGAGACTCAACCAAAGATGTTCCCAAGTAAACTTTAGGTGGTTCACCTATCTCCTCCAATGCTGGTGGTTTTTCTAGGTCTACAATGGTTGGAGGAGTGTTTACATTATTTATATTTCTTCCTTGGGTACTCCTCTCTTCTTCCAATCTCAAATACTTGAAGGCCCTCTTCTTGTGCTCAGGAGGCCTAAGCAGTTCAAAAATTGGAACAAAAATTTGATCCGACTCAAGACTTGGGAAATGTCATAGGGAATGTATTTGGAAAAACCAGCATTTGGAGAAAGATTGACAAACTCATCGGATGGCATAAGATTTTTCACATTTTGGGCATGGGTGGGAACACCAATTCTACTTGAGACAACAAGGCCTTTTCCAGATGCATCTTTCTTTGGAGATTGTTTTGGGATATTGGTGAGAACTGGGGTTTTTGGTTTGGCTTGAGGCCCTTCCCATTTGACATCTTTACTTCTTGTATTATACTCTTTTTCTTGGGCAACAACAATATTCATTAATAGATGTCTATCCTCTTCTGATGGGATTCCTCCATCATACTTCTTAATCATTAGATATCTTAGGTACTCAAAAGAATTATTAGGAAGTTCAAAAGCTTGTACCATATCTATTTCTAAATTATGAGAGGGAGAAAGAAGAGGTACCAAGTGAATGCAATCCCAAAAACTTGCAGCAGTTCTTGCACTTATTACTTCGGTTAAAGTTGCTCCTTCTTATGAGCATGTATAGAAATCCACCATGCATGCATCATCATCAGTGTTATCATCATCATCAACTTATTTAACTTGTTGATCTACTTCACATGGTGGGTGGGGTAAGAAACATTTTTTTAATACCAATCAATTTCATTTGTCTCTTCAACAACAACAACTCTGGCATTTAGAGGATCAAGCACTACTCTATTTTCCCTAGCTTGGGGTTGTCTAGCTCCCATGGGTCCTTTGCCTCTATCATCAGATCTCTAATCATTTATAGGATGATTTACAAATCTGTCTTTTCCTTGTTGTCTATGCTGACCTTGAAAACCTTATCCAATTCCTTTCTCTTCCCTATCTATCTTGTAAGGTATTTCTATGACAGCTATGACCAAAGTCTTTACAACTTCCTCAAGATCCACAACCTTACTTGATTAATGCTTCTTTGCGTTAATCATTTTAACACCCTCCCTCTTAGGAGGTTTTCCAACTGCTTTAATGTTGTTCTCAATTTGCAGAGCCATAGTAAAGGCCTGCCTCAAAGTTCCAAGGTTCTTATCCCTCAAATAGTAAGCATCTTTCTTATCAAATGCATCTGAATACTTTATCAGACATGATTCATCACATGGCCTTAAATTAACACGAAGTATTCTCAATGTTTTGTTAAATATTGTATTGAAATCATGCAATGATTCATTAGGATTCTTTTTTATATTTGCAAATTATGATAAAATAAACCTAGGGTCTTTTTATCTCCATACTGAAATCTAAAAGCATTCTTCATCTCTATCCAAGAATCAATGGAATTGTCTAAAAAAGATTTATACCAGTCCCCTTGCATCTTCTTCTAGAGTATGGATAAACAATTTAATGTACACATCCTCAAATTCTATTTCAAAGTCCTCCATCATATTGACAAAAGAGATTCAAGTTTTGATCACCAATGATTGCATTATTTCCTTGAAACTTAGGCAATCTATTTCTTACATCTTGTGGCACAACATTTGGATAGCCAGCCAAACTTCTCAAATTGATGGGACCAAAAGTATTAACAATAAATGGAGGTCTGGGTGGAGGATGAGCCATATTATTTTCAAGAGGTGACCTTGGAGGAGATACAAATTGATGAGGAGTGAGAGGTTTGTGTGGTATAGGGATGCAATTCTCAGAATGACCTCCCTCTAAAGGCTCTATTTCTTGGAAAAATCTATTAGATTTGGAAAATACATGGGGCAGATTGAGAAGAAAAATTTTCAAATAAAAATGAAGGCCCCTCTCCAGATGGAGATTTCAATTCAACAAAGAGACTACCTAATTCTAGATTCACTTGAGTAAGTATTTCCATCTTCAATCATAGGGCTGATTAGTTTCACCAATTGAGATCAATTTTCTTGATGCTTGATCTCCAACAACCTTCCAAATTCTCTCCTCCTTCTAAATTAGACTTTCCCAACGCTCTTGAGAACAACCTTCTACTAGGGTCCTTGGTGAAGAAATATCTTCTTCCTTCCAGCTTTGCATAGATTAATGAAAAATCTTACTTGATATATGTTAAGACAATGGTATTTATTAAAAATTTAAACAACATGGAGTTTCCACTAAGGATTTTCACATTAGTTTTTGTATATGCACTATCAAAGACCTATCAAATGTCTGTCAATACCAGATTCATGCAAATCTTACAAGATCTACTCTTCTTCTACCCAAATTTTTCAACGATGATACAAAATTTAGTGCAATAACTATAGAAGCTAGATATATTGCACTCAGAACTTACAAATTTTAACATTTCTTATAAATCTGAATAGATTAATAGATGTTTTAGCATTGTATTAGCACTTAGATCATGTAAGAGACATTACCAGGGTTTGTATGTACTGACATTTGTAAAATAGTTCAAATAGTCCCCGGAACATACGGCGCCACGAGTGTTGGTATCCAAATTCGTTCTCCTTTTCAAGTTGAGCAGTATCACAGATTCAACATGGAACATAGAGACAAATAGATCATAATGTGTGGTCATTTTGTATCTGGGGATGATATCTAACTAGCCTTTTGTCACTCTGATTTGTGGAGAGATGGATAGCACCTTCAAGAGGATTTGACCTATCCTCACTACTTTAGGTCGTGCCTTTTGACCAGGGTGAGAGGACCCGTAGTGTAACCTATTTTTAATGAAGGAGATGGAGATATCCTTCTTTTGCAAAAATTTTATGAAGAAAACCTTGGGAAAGTATGATCAATACTCCATAATTTAACTCACAAGAGTTGTCATTTCTAAAAGATGGAGACACTTTCAAAAAAAGGCTAAGGTTATTGAAGACATTATGAAATCCTGATTGTCATACATATTTTAGTAAATATATATTTTTTCCTTTATGGATATACAGGGAAAAAATAGGGGTAGTTCAGGATGGATTCATGGTTTTGTGAATAATTTTGGTTGGATATTAGGATAAAGTTGATTATACTGGATCTTCGATGAGACTTCACAATAATTGGAAAGCTAAATGACATAAAGCTTCAGAATAGATAAGATATTCCTTCAACTAGAAGGTGTACTTCAATGGAGGCCCGAGATTAGTACAGGTTTCATAAAATATCCAAGAATTTAACATGAAAGCTCCAGCTAAAGACTCAATAAAACATCAAAGACCCCTGTTTCCTCATGCCTAAGATACACTTGAAGGCTTACAAACAATCTTTATCAAAAAATCATAGTGAAGTGATTTTAAATTTGTTTATCTCATCACAGGATGAAGGATCTTCTAGAAATGAAATTGCAAATGCCACTAATCTATCACAGGGATGAGATCCTATGTGATTCAGAGGGAATTTTACACAATATTGCAATAGGAATAAGAAAAACTACCTGTACAGACATTTTGAAACAAAGCATACACAAATTGCTCTAAGATTGACATAGATTAACTCCAAATTTATTATATTCATCAGTAGGGGAAAGCTTCAAGAGCAATCTTAGATCTTGTCAATGGCTATAAATCTAAAACCAACATGACATGATAAAAAATATAACATAGAATAAATTAACCAGGTATCATCGGATTGGTCTCTCAGGAAGACGGGCTCTCTCAAATTTTCTCTTAAGAATTCAACCCCCGACCTTGTGTAAGAGTATTCTCATTGCATTTATACATTTCACTTTCTCACTTATCCCAAATTTTCCCCCTAGAAAGAAGAATATTCGAGGGACCTTTGCTTGGTACCAGTTTGTCTCAGAAATGTGACCTTTAACAAATTTTCCAATTAGAAAAATCATGAATTGATCATGTTTCCTAGACCCTGGACTAATGAATAAGATATCAAGCCATAAATTTTTGATAGTCCTCCTAATCATCTCTTATTCTGTCATCCTATAAATCCCCATTTTAATCATTTTTCAGCAGGCTCTGTAAAACTGAATTTGATAGGTAATCCATTTCACCCTCGAGACAACACCTGTTTCAGCCTTTGCACCTGCAACCTATCAACATTTCATCTTTTTCCTTCTCTTTCCTCTGCAACTCTTATCCCACATCCAGCTTCTCTAGTAGGTCACGTTCTTGCAAGTGCCTGAAGCAATTCCAACTTCAAAATATCAACCTTAACAATCCTTGGACTCACAAATTAAGTTCTAAATCCATTCAATGACACTTTACAGACAAAAATGACAAGGAATTTTAGTCCAAAATGATGAAAAATAGTGCGTATTCACATCTTCTAGGAGTCTTGGAGAAAAAAATGGTGGAAAAATAGGTGAAATGCACATGTTGTAAGCATTGATTCTACAACTTCTCTACCTTATATTATAGTTTTCGATGTGTTGTCCTTGGCGCAACTACAAAGGAGAAATACATGGGCAAGTTTCCAAACAAGCGCAGGCCTTCTACGTTCCCTGGGCCAAAGAAAAATGCCTTTTGGCCTTTGAAAAAAGTCTCAATAAAAAAGGAGCCATTGGAAGCCTCCCTGTGTGGCCTTGGCGTACCTTTGGTATGGCCCTCAAAAGTGGAGGCCCCAAATAAATGCAGGCTCACCACGTGTCTCAGTCTGATAGATTTCTTAAAAAAATTGAAAGATCAATAGAAAGGTCACCATGTGTCTATGGGTCCGAGACAATTTTTCTTGGTCGTTGAAAAGTCCAACCAAGGGCTGAGTGAGTAGAAGCCTCTAAGTGTCCTCCCTGGCACTTCTTCAAAATAA
Source organism: Taxus chinensis (assembly GCA_019776745.2). Classification (NCBI taxonomy): domain Eukaryota; kingdom Viridiplantae; phylum Streptophyta; class Pinopsida; order Cupressales; family Taxaceae; genus Taxus; species Taxus chinensis. Next base: position 813,850,023 of record CM034148.1, read on the forward strand.
AATTTAGAGGCCAGTCCCCAAACAAGTACGGCGATCCCTCCATGTGTCCTAGGTCTTATAAATATGCTTTGAAAAGTTTAAGTATAGAACAAAGCCAGCGGAAGCCTCCTCATGTCACCTTGGCACAACTATTAAGGTGGGACCTTGAGGCAGATCCTCAAATGAGCGCCAGCCCTCCACATATCCATGGTCTACCTAAAGTTACACCGGTCGCATGAAAAACATGTTCAAGTATGGGCGAGGAAGCAGAAACCGACACGTGTCTCCCCGAGTGCAACTCTAAGGCTAAACCAAAAGGAAAATTTTCAAATGAGCTCCGGCCCTTCACGTGGACAAGTTTTGATTCTGAAGCAGGGCCTTAGAGTTTGTCAAAGTTCCCCGCCAAGCCACATCTGAACTAGAAAGGGCCATGTTTCCACTGATGCTAAGATGTAAATTTGAGTGGGAAAAAACACACCCCTTAAATCTGTAAAATGCAGGAAAACCACCATTTGCACCCGAAAATGAATCTTTCTTTCAAGAAAGAGAATTTTGAAATGAGATAAGGCCCAAATATGATCCTCTAAGCCACATCCAATCACATTTCCATAGATACTAGGACAAAAATTGAAAGGGAAAACAAAATGTGACTGTCGAAGAATGGAAGGAAGTGAAAAAATATGATTTTATGCCCAAGTTACAAATTCTTTCACATGGGACAGAGGAACGTTAAAAAAAATCCAGATTTAAAGAGATCCTCAACCAAAGGAAGGGACTGGTCATGGAAACAAAATGGAGGACAAAATTTTCATGCATTAATATGGGGAGATAGGAAAGATGACAGAGCTTGCAAATTTAAGAATTTCAAGAACAAATGGGCGAGATCAAATTAAGCACCAACACACATGATCTAGTTTATAGATCCTTTCCCATATTTAGTTTGTTTTTTCAGAAAGGACATTTTTTTATATGCTTTAAATCCATCCCTAATGGACAAGAGAAAGGCATTGGTCTACAAGCTAGCAGGTAACTTTCTCCGTAGGATCGCCAAAATGTTGAAATTTTTTTCACTTTGAAAAAAAAGGCAACTCGATACTTTGTTACGATGGATGGAATTGATGAAATGGACTAAGCTAGGGGACATTCACTCATTTTAATATTTTTTCAATTGCATGAAATTAATAATTACATATAATTTGTAGTTATGTGTGCTGTTACAAAACGTAACAAATCACATAGTCTGCAATTCCATGTTTATCTTCAGCAAGAGAATACAAAAACCCTAAGGACAAATGTATTAGCTTGATGAAGACAAGAATTATAGAATAAGTGGAGTGTTAATTTTTGGAACAACAAACAAATTTATAGATTACTGTAATTGAGAGTTCGTTACTAAAGTTGCAGGTATTTTAAATTTATTTCCTTCATGTTTAAATACATCCAATTATGTTTATTGATTTGTTTAGTTTCTTATACAATCCATACATGTTACTAAAATGTACAAATAATTACACAACTCAGTTCCATAATTTAATGTTTTATTCATAAGGAATTTCAATATTTCCCACACAAACAGTGGGATGTAACTCAAAATAAATTCATAACTACTAAAGATTAGATAGGTACATGTACATGAAAATAAAAGTAAAGGAGAATGAAAAAACCCATCATTGACTTGGGTTTCTCTCATCTCCATTTCTCTACTTCCACCTCCAGCTTTACTCCATCTTAATCCTCGCTATCCCACATTGGCATTGTAACCTAGGAAATAGGAAAAGAAGGTATTGTCAGTCACAAGCTAAAGGTTTTGATCCATATTCCATTACTTATCTAATTTCAGTACAAATGGATCTCATGACATCAGGAGGTATAAGTTATAGGAAAGAATAAATACAAAATTTATAAGAGCAGTATTCTACAATCAACACATATGATTCCCATAATCATTTCATGAGAAGGATAAAGCTAAAAGCAGGAAATACTATGTAAATAAGAAAGCGCCAAAAATCCAAGATGTTTTCTAACTATTTCCTTAAGTGTGCATGTATAGTTTAGCAGATGAGAAAGAAAAATCTTTTTTTTTTAAAATGATTTACTGTGCAGAAATGAAATACATGCTGAAAAGAATCTACATGATACAGATTTATGAATTCTGTCCCATAAAAAAGGAACTGCATAGATGGAAGATTACAAAAGAAAGTTTGCATGTAGTACATGAATAAGAGAATACATAACTACTTGTATTTATAATGGAAAAAAAACAACTTTCCATGAAGCTATAATATTGATGAGGTCATATAAGAGGTCACCTTTGTATGTCACATTATGAATAATCATAATACAGGATTCCAAATTTCAACAGCAATGTACTGATCAAGTACATACTTACAGTCCTATGATAAGTCATAGAAAGAGTTTTAATGAAAATATCAAGCTAGTATCTAGGCAAACATGGGAATGAACCAGCTACAAAACAATAATGCATTTTTCCAAGTACAGAATTAGACCTGAAGAGCAGGTAAGGATTCATCTAGAAAAACAGGTACAAACAAAGGAAATCATCCCATTTGCGTTCATCTTATGGTACAGATCAAATTTGCACAATGAAGATTAATTAAATCTTTCAATACTAGAGATGAACCATCAAGTGCATACATCAACTCACAGTGTTATACAGACATCACCAGCATAATCAACTTACAATAGTTTTTATATTGTAGGGGATGAAGTCTCAAGGAACATTGATATACTAAGAAATGATTAAGTACAATATTTAAAACATTTCTGTGCATAATGGATGATACAAAAGGAAATAAAGGGAAACGGTTTATAACCAATGGGTTGTGCTTTTCAGATGAATACAATACAATTAGGTAGCAGAATGGCAACCAACTCACATATATGGAGGGTCTACCAAGGTAAGATCTCAAGAACAATCCACCCAAACATGCAAAGGAGATTAAGGTATTTAATGACCTTCAGGATGTGATTTTAGTCAAGCCAACGATAGCAAATGCAACATAGTTACACAAATGCAATCCTGGGTTTGTGTATGAATCATATGTTAAGTAACTATCTTATGAGTAGTTCAGAATATCCACAGTACACACAAGAGTTATTATGTGGTACAAATCAGGAAGAGTCTTAAAGCCTTATTAGGGATCGATAGAATGGCTATAGATTCATCAGAGATTTATCAACATAGATACCAAAAATTGAAGTCTAAGAATCAAGTATTAGAGCCTTACAAGTGATAACATCATATCAAGTTAAAGTTGCAACAGTCAATAGAAAATTCCACTATGTAACCTCATCAACAAGTTATCATGAAGCAAACCAAAACCAATAGCATTCAAAATATTTTAAGGAATAAAGGAAGAAAGTAAATATCTTTCTTACAAGTAACAATAGAAGGTAAGAGTGAATGCAAATACAAATAAGACATCTACAAGAGCTCAAGACAATGGTAATATAGGATCAAAGTAATATAAATTTATCAACCATTTTACAGATCAATAAAGGATGAAATTCATCAACCAAATGGCAAAAGTTGAGAAGTAAATCCACCATCTCCATAAAATTTTCAAACCTAACCTACACGTAGAATAGTTCCTAGGATAATGAGAAGTAAGTGCAAGTACTAAGCTAAGGATTATATGAAGCCGAAAAAATAAAATCTTCTAATACATTATGAAAATCATGTGGAATCCATGTATAGTCCATAGAAGAGAGCTCTGAAGGAAAATTTTGGCAAGCACAAGGCTTCTGATAATGTGCATATATTTGACAAAACTCTTGTGTGAATAGTTATGCAAGGGGTTCTTTTGGAGCAAACAAACTCGACCAACAAGGTGTGAAGCAAAGCTCAAAATGGTAAAATGGTGGCCATTAAAATATTGAAACGGAACGAAAATCACAACATGATGGAGTGAAATGAGGGACAAGATACATTATTTAGATGTAAATTTCATAAAAAAATCACGGTCTCACAGCAAAGAGTGAGAGTTTGAGTATTACCTTTTCAAAATGACACAGAAAAAATCCATGGCATTCAAACCCCAGAGAAATCATTGAAACCTCAATGGAGAATAAGTAGGTCAAAAACATAAGGCACAAACCATGATGATAAAAATAATGTAAATGGAGATACTCACCTTCAGGTCAAGATGGAGAAAACTCTGAGTTACATGTCAAATACACCGAAATGAATTAAGGAACAGTTTGAGGCCCAGTCAAAAAAATGACGAAAAAATAAAATTCTATGGCTTCAACAATGAAGAAATGTATATAGGGGAGTGTCAGCATTCAAACATAGATGAGCTAGGGATAAAAGTAAAAAGTTATTCTTCTAACAATGGTGTTCAGATTTAACCAACACCTCCATCGTATGCACAGTACAAGCTATCAGAAGTAACAAATCTCAGAGCAAGAAACTCACCATATTCAAAATGATATTATCGAAATCCTCAAATTGAGTAGAATTCAAAGCAAACGCATGATGACCAACTAGAAGACCATTCGAGCTCAGAATATACACAAAAACATTTAAGCCAAGCATGAGATTTTCAGAGTTTTCTAGTTCCAAATTGACGAAATAAATCAAAACGGAGGTGTGCACGTATAAGTGCACATCGAATACACATAATACTTACAACTAGTTCCAAATAGTGAGCTAATCAGACAATGCTAGGACACAAGTTGAAATATCATAGAAGTGACAACAATGCCAAACCCAAAATATTGTATTGACGACAATATTTGTGAAGATATGTTTCTTGAAGACCTTGCAAAGATACCTGTCAAAAAGGTGGTGAAAGAAAGAAATCACCCAAATCTTGGTCAACTTTCTATAAACCCTTGAGGTATAAAAGTATGTTTCCAAAATGAAGACCATTAAATCATCTTCAGAGTCTCCATATGTTATCAATGGAATAAGCACAGAGAAATACAATAGTAAATCAGAAAATACAGGTATTCATTTTGCATAGGGAAACCCAATAGTTCAACTATTTACATATGATTTTGAACAGAAATGCTCCTGGATCATGAAGCAACATCCAAGCTCAAAGTTACAATTACGAGTTCAAAGAACTCACCCCCACAATGTGATTACGAAACATGGATATCACCCAGAACCAAGCTCGACATCTTACAATAATGGTGGTATCCCACTTGCAGAGCTTGAACAATGAGAAAAAATGATAAAATGTGCAGAGTAATCACATTTATAGAGTCATACGTGAGTTAACATAGAAACCTTGTATCAAACTCAGAAGATAATATTAATGGAAACCTAACGGAAAAAGTTTGGCTAGGGCTTCACCCGTCAAACCAAGTGACCAGAGATGACATGCAATGAGTTAGGTTTCCAAACATTTTTACTCACCAAATAAATTCTTTTGAAGTAACCTACAGTTGTCGAACCATTGAGTCAAGTTAATTTCAACGGTTTGAGATCAACAAAGGACAAATATCAAATTGGATGATGGATCAGATGCATAAATCAAAAATAAATACCTTATTCAGATGGAGTCAACAATATCAACGGTGATCTAGATGGACGCCAATTACTTTAGATCAATGCAGCTAAGGATCAGTCACAAGATCAATGCAAAATCATAGCATTGATCAATGGTGATAACATGAAGGGGTACAGATCAAACGGTGGATGTTAAAACCACCAACTCAGATGACCACAGTCGCCAAGTATCATAACGTTTCCTTATAATAGAAGATCCTAACTTAACTATCATGTTTAAGACCACCGACAGTTCAGATCATGAAAGGGTTAAGTACATCAAATCGATGAGGGTAGTGGCCCCATGTAATTTATTGATACAATCATTTGCATTGACCTATAATAAATGCTAATCAAGGTTAAACTCATAGTCTTAACCCACATGATCAAATGCTGATAGTAATAATTACCATGGGAGGCTGAACAATTCTAAACCTTAGTTATGCCAAAAGCAGCCCTAACAAAATGATCGTTTACAATGATAAGATAAGGGGCTATATGTTTAAACCATGGGTGTAATAATTATTCAAATACCGATAACCTATGGAATAGTGTCATTGACTATATCAAAGAACTGACCCGAGAAGGATGTATGCATGATCAAAGTAGTCAAAACAACAATAATAGCCAAGGTGTGATACCATAATGCGGAAGAAGCCAATGATTATATACTAAGTGTCAACATTTCCACCTTAAATTTTGTAAAGGGTGGCCTTAATTTTGTCAAACACATTTCATGACCAAGGAGGATATAGAGTAAAAGCTAGAATATTAATGGTTTGCACACATCAAAGGTGGTCCCCATAGTGGGAAAATTGGAGGTTGAATCAAATTATATTTACTTGCAGAGAAGTAATTCTTACATGTTATTCACTAGAAGACAACACAAATGTCAACATCAAAACTTACAAGGTGGACCTCATCAGTGGATGGAAGACATGGATGAATGTATCTGTAAAAGGGTTGCAAGTAAAGGATATTATTTTTTTCTCACATAGGGAAGTTTAAATTTTTACATGTACATCCAAAAGGGGAAGAATTTAAAGAATGCGAAGAATTATCGCTGCAAGTGGATAAAACACTAATGTAAGTGTCACATCAAGCACTAGAAAACAAAGATTGCATGCACATTGGAGGAAGACTTACACATACAAGAGAAGGGAAATATGTTAGCCAAATTATTAATCCAAATTCATGTTAAAAATAGAACAGTCAAACTACAGTTTGATTGGGATGTATTTTTGTAATCAGAGGTTATTAATGCCTCATTGTAAGTAACACGCTTATTTTTATCCATTTGTTTATTCATGATTAAAGGGTTAAAAATAGGATGCATGGGAGAGTAAAAATTTTAGCCTATTTCTAGGGATGGGATAGGGTGAAGATGACTTTTCTATATACTATGTACAATTCCAAGCCACGAGGGAGGAATTTTTGGACAGAACAGTGTTGAAGCAGTATTTTGTTAGTTTTTCCCTTTGAATGATACTTGATTTCTTCCTTTCCAATTATTTGTCAATGTTGTGTATATCTTATTAATTCTATTGTGAATGTCAAATTCCATGATTAATCATCTTACCTTACTGCAAATTTAGTAATTTATGCATAATATTAGTGTACATGTTTTCTTTTTGTTTGTTTTGTTTCATTCCCCTCAACACACCAAGTGTTTTGCCTTAATATTCTACTAAAAACTATTGGTTTGTGCATCTAGAATCCATTCTCAAATTAATTTTACATGTACTCAGTCAAAACCCTTAACACGTTTTGTGTGGCACCCCAGTTTTGAATTCATTTACAATCATATTTTTAACCTCAAAACACCTAAAAATTAGTTTAGAACACATCAAAAAAGGAACCGGCCTTGATACCGGAGAATCATCTCAATAATAGGTATACCCACAAACCTGGGGTGTTTCGATTGTATCTACGAAAGAGAGGGATCCAGAGAAATCTTAGAACACCTATAGTCATCTCTCTACATGATGCACTTTCAAAAGATAACAGTTACACTAGGGTTGAAGCGTATGTGTTATTTCATGTTGTACTTATTTACATTGGCACTTATGATTTGTTGATGTGTAGCTACTTCTTGTTCTCTAATAAATGTAGACCTGCAAAAGAAGAGAAAAAGAGTAGTCAAATATGTGTAAATGAAAAATTTGATTCAAATATGTAAAAAGTGTGTAAAAAGGTGAAGAAGTAGTAAAAGGAACATGTGCATATGATTTGTGACTAGTGAAAAAGATAGAATGTTTCCTTAAAACACTATAGAAGAGAAATGTTTTTGGGCGATCTCATGCCAAAACCAAGTTTTTTGGTAAATCCAAACCCAAGTGTGAGTTTTTTGCATGAGCTCATGCGACAAGAAAATAAATGTTGGGGAGAAATTTCTAGTGCTATACTCTATCCCTGACTGATTCCTAAAATTTATACACTAGTACAAATGGTGTGATCCTTATTTTTTCCAATTTGATCTAGTTTTATCATGTTTGATCCATGTAGCAAAAGAAAAAATTGGGGATAGAATGCATTTTGATTGTTCGAGGATTGTGTTTATACTATGAAAACTAGTCTGTAGACTGTTGTGAAACATGTTGATATGAGAAAGTAACTGTCACTGCCCCCTAGTCATAGGTGCCTATGAAATTTTAAGAGTGCCTAGGTGCTAGTTTTTGTATCTAGGCACTTGTGTCTGTGTTGAATTGAGGACCTAACTCATAATCTGGGTTGTTTTTGTAATTATAGAGTGGATTTTTCATGTACTTCGTAGCTATGATATTAGACTATGTAGTACTGAATGGGGTGACTAATTCACCCAATGTATGCACCCCTCATTTGTGGTGCATGTGACGTCACTAGGAGGATGCTGCCCAAAGGAGAGGACTGGATGATGATCTAAAACATATACCCTACAAGGGGGAATGTGCATGGTAGAAACCAAGGAACATGCAAAATGAGTGGCTATGACATTGTAATCAATACAAATATGTATATAGAATACAATGTAGACCATGAAAATTATATTTCATGCATGGGATGTCACTCACAATGTAGAAACACAATTAGGGCTGAAGTAACCAAAAGACTACAAGAAATGAACAAGTAATACATACGGCATAGCCCACAAATAATGACATACAATGGAAAACAGTGGAAAATAGTGGAAAATTGTAATGCCCACTCGTCTTCAACACTGATTGAACCATGTTGTCAATCTCGAATTGATTTTAATCTTAAACCTTGTTGTTGTATTCTAGTTATCATACTAATAAGATTTGCAGGACATCATGATTACTATTGTGTTTTGATTATTATTTTTATTGTATGGTTGTATTGTGGACCTTGATGGGAATTTAAGGATATGATGATGATCTAGAATGGTTGCCTTGCTATAGAATTATTGTAATATCGTTACCATTTTTATATTGTTATGTCTTTTCTCACTCTATATTGGATCTGTAGACCTTGTTGTCATATTAGATATTAGACATTGTTAGATGGGCATTGATACGCTTGTTTTACTTATTTGATAGATAGTATAGACGTGTTAGAATTGTGACATGATGTGACTATTACGATGAATTTTATATGCTTGATTCATATATCAATATTTGATGTTCTAACTGTTACTAGTGTATTGACATATTGGACATGATTTACGTACATTTCTGGATGATTGTTGATGTTGTGATATTAGTACAAATTGATGGATTGGTAGAATTTAAATGTTAGGAAATTGAACAATTCGTGAATTACTTGATTCTAACATTAGTTTAATTATGACACTTGATGATGTAAATTATTATGTATACATGTATGTGTTTTATTATTTCAACTTGATTAAGATGGCCACAAGGCTAAAAAGTTATTGTTTGATTTTGTAGGAAATTATAGCACAACAAACTATGGTGGATTAGATGCAAACAACGAAGGAATGTGGGGTATTGGAAACAAGTCACCATAGTAACTCATGTATTCGTATGATGTGTGTTGTTGTTGATTGTTGGAGGTCCCCATAGGCGGGTAACCTCAAATGTGATCTTGGGTAATTTTTTTATTTTGTCTTGTTTATTTTATTTATTTGTTAGTATTTGTATTTTTATTAGTATATGGAGTCACTTTATTATTATTGTTTAGCACTCCCCTTAAGATAATTAAAATTATTTAACTAGTGCTAATTAGGATGTGATAAAAAGAGGAAAATAAATGTGAGTTAGTGGCTTTAATGTGTGTTGGATGAGAATGAATTTAATTTGTTTCGGAGTAGTGTGTACTCAATCTTTCAAGTGAAATTCGGATTTTGAACTTCTAGACCATTTTAGTGACTTTTGGGACAAGTTACACTTTTCCAACACCTCTTAAAGTCACCCACTCACTAGACCTATAATTTGATGAGCTTATTTTAGGCCCTATTTTGTGTCCTTATGGAAAAAAAGAGCAATTAATTGCACTTTTCTTGCAAGGGTCTTTATTCGTGTCCTTTAGGGGTGTGGGTTTGGGTTGAGTGTGTAAGAGGGTGGTCATTCCCTCAACCACCAATTTATTATGATTTGGGGTTTGGGTTTGACATTGGTTATGTGGAATGGAGGAGAAATTATGTGGCATCCTACATGGGGCCAAATCATCACTCTCTCCCTCTTTTCTATTTATTCCAATTTGTGTGGGGATTTAGGGGTTACTTGTTCATTTTTTGGAATGCTTATAATTTTGGAGAGCTTGTTTGAGAATGGTGATTTTATCTTTGAGTGAATGATGCTTGCTTAGGATTTTGGAAGGCTTAAAACTTTCTTTTACAATGGTAAGGTAAGCCTTCACCCTTGCTTCCTTTGCTATTTTGTTGTGTTCATGGTATGAATGGATGATTGTTGCATGCTTTTGTTTGTGGGAAATAGAATGGTTATAGGTTATGGGAGAGAATAGAAATGGGTTGGAGGGTGGAATAGGAGTGTTATTGGGAATTTTAGGTGGGATTTTGGTTGGGATGCTCCATCTTGTTGATAAGTAAGATTGTGTTGATCTTTCTTATTTCATTGAGGGAGGCATAAGAGTGAGGGACACATCATAGTTGTTTATTTTCTTAAAAGTGGCATGAGAGTGAGGGAGGAATAAGAGTTGTGCATTTTATTGAGGGAGGAAGAAGAGCTATGTATTTTATCGAGGGAGGCATAAGAGTGTTGTGGGTATGTGATTCAATTCTTGGAAGCTTAAAGGTGGACACCCAAACCCTTGGGAGACATAATAAGAATCCTCATGTTCCTTTCTCCTTATTGGCTTGTGTATTAAGCCTTTTTTATTAGGAACTTGAATTTTTTTAGTGATTTTTATGCTGTGTTTATTGTGATAAATGCCTTCTTAAACGTCATTTATGAATCCATGTAGAGTTTCGAATGCTTGTTTTATACCCCTCATTTCTTCTTTGTTAGGGCTCAGGGGGAAATGAGGAAGAAGGCTTCTCTCCCTCATTGGATATTCGGTTGGGTGGTGAGCATTATCTACTCCCCCATTTTGTTGTGTTCTTGATTTTGATGAGATGGTGAAGCTCAATGGATGAAGTAATCTTGTTGGAGAAATACATGTGGAGTTGTAGCTTGTGCTACTATGATTCTACAACTTGTAAATTGTACTAATGGAACACTGTATGTAATCTTGTGTGTAAATAGATAGATCATGTAAATTAGTTATTAGGACTTGCATTACTTTAAATTTTTCTTAGGAGTTTTATTGCAAATTTGTTTTAAAAAGATAATGTTATTGGGTGGAAAGTGAATTTGATCCTCTTGCATTATTGGACATTTTGTTAAATGGGAAAAGGAATTAAAATGTATATAAGTTCATGTTTTACTTTCTTTTATCCAAATGATTGAGTAAATAGACAATAGAATCAATCCTACAATTGAGCCCTTTTTATTTGCAATAGAAATTTTCCTAAGTAGAGGAATTAAAAACACAACTAAGAATTTACACTTACATAGTTTTATAAATAAATTTAAAGTAATGTTTTATTTGAAATATTCCAAGGCATAAATTTGCACTCTTCTATATTTATCTAGGTGTATGCAATTTATATCCATATAAATTTATAAATAAAAATTTATCCTCTCACACTAATTTGCAACCTCATCTATTAATGGAAAACTTATCCAATAAGTAAATATATACCTTAATATATTACAAAGATATATTAAGAATATATATATCAATTGTATTCTAAATTTATAATATTGAAATTAGGTAAGTTAAAGGTAAAGTATATTAATGAAGTTTATAAACAAAATGGGAATAAGTGTTGTTGGCCTAAAGTTTTGAACCTTTTGTTTAATAAAAGATTGGGGGGAGGGACACCGACCCCACCCCCACCCCATATAATGTTTACATGGGGTACGGGTGGGTTCAACACCCCTTCCCCAAAAATTCTAGCCCCACCCAAGCTTAATCGCCCCCTACATTTTATTTTACAATGACAGCATATGTATACTTCAGCCCTAAAATACGTAACTCATCCTTGCTTTAAAATGTGGTTTAAATGCAGCTAATATACTTGTGTGTGTGTGTGTGTGTGTGTGTGTGTGTGTGTGTGTGTGTGTGTGTGTGTGTGTGTGTGTGTGTGTGTGTGTGTTCAAGAGAACCCTTTGAAATTTTGGGTTATTTAAGATTTTTAAAAAATGATAATATTAAATATAGATGTATTTATACCAAACAAATATGTGGGGTTTGTAGTTATTACCCAAATGGGTATATACACAATATATTCACATTGAAAATACAATTAAAATACTTTTTATACGAAAATAAAAAAGGGAAAACAATACCCACAAATGGGATGGGTAGATCCTTGTCTTAAACACAAAAAATTAACAAAGGAGAGCTTCCAATCCTCTACAATGGCCTCCATGGCTTCATTTACTTCTCCTTCTTTTTTAACATGCAAACCAAATATATAAACTGAGAGTTTGAATCAAATAAATGAATACAAAAGGTTTCATAAGGATTCCTAGGGTTGCAAATTGTATAACCTAAATCTCAGGGTGAGAAAGATTAGATCTAGTGGTGTAGGATGAACCCTACATCACTTAAGTGATGGGATATTTAGGTGGGAATGAAATAAATAAAAATATGTGTGTGTAATGTTTGTAGGGGGCCTAACAGGTTAGATTAAGTTGTAGACCTTGCCCTTATGGGATAATGAACTTAAATTAATATACATGTCTTTAACATTGCAGGATTATTATCATTGTCTAAGTTAATTTAAAATTGATTATGGACCTTAAGTAAATTCATATAAAAGGGATTTATGGAGTTAAGTAATGAAAATATAATGAGGATTATATAAATAAATATTGGAGCTTAGTAAGAAAAAATAACTAAGTCGTATTATCATTTAGAAAATTGGGTCAAAAATATTGGTCGTTATTTTATTTCCGACTTCCTTATAATTGTTTAAAATCTTATAATCGAGCTTTAATTAAATCTTGGCTAATGCCTTGTAATATTTTTTAAAAAAATTATTCCCTAATTTTATGTGTTTCCTATCGGGTTTTAACGTGACTTTTTTTGGAAATTGTGGGCGTTACACAAACATTAGGAAACAAAGTATCAGACAACCACGGTGGAAAACACTTCCTGCAAAGAAAATGCTACACATGAAGCACCAGTTAGCATGTTAAAGAGATAAAAAGTATGTCAAGATGTGTATATATCACTATATTTGTGTGATACTGATAATAGTAAGTATTATAGAATGAAACAATAACACCTATAGTGGTACAAAAGTAGACTCCCCAAGGAGGCTTGACGGGACTTGTAAGAGGTACAATGCCAAACATACATGTTGCATGTAAATATATATGAAAATTCATCATCCACCAATAGATAACAAGTGAACAAAAATTTGTATATAGAAAATAATAATGAGATACTAGATATCTACCTAACATAGGAAGAAATGTGTAACATGGGAGGAGAACCAAATAAGAGTAAGTGCAACCTAGATATGCAACATGCTATGAATGAGTGAGATGGGATGGTATACAATGTGAATGTGATAGGATAATTGTGTCCCCCGAGTGGATGTGTATGAATTTGTATGAGGTGAGGTTCATTTATAAATGCCCCCTCAGTAGTCAAGAATGAACCATAGAACAAGATTGTGTCATCGAGTAATAGTTTGAAATGTGTGATAGAAATATAGATAAATGAAGCATAAAGTGTAAGTAAGGTGCATGTGGTGAGATTCATTTCACATCTATACCGTCACCAGTCGATTATGAACCATGGAACTAGAGAGCATCATAGGGTAGTGTTTTTTGTTATAATGTGATGATAGAAAGATGTGTCATGAATGCGCTAAGTGTAGAAATGTGTATTGTGTAAGGTTCATAAATGTATTATGCCGTCTACAGTCAAGTGTGAAATTTGGCACAAGAGTGTGTCATAGGGTAATGATGATACAAGTGTATCAAGATGTTTAATATGCATGTGAAAGACTAGATCATGCACGTGGGTACATTTCTAGGTCCTACTATTCATATGATTCCTAGGTGGTAAAAGTAGTAACTAACATCTATCTTTGGCCTCTTTGATTTATTTATTTCTTTCTATGTGGTCTTGCACTCCCTATTGCCCAAATAGAACTAAAAAGTATACGGTAGATTCATAGAGAAATTAGAGCTAACAACAAATGATATCCAATAAGATCCTTCTATATTCAACTTGCACGAATCATGGACATTATATAGCCATTTGCATAGCAAAACCACCTCCGAAATAAGAGGGAGGTGTTACAACTATTATTGTGGAATAATATTGAAGGGTATTACTATCCAAAATTCACCCCTCAAGGTAATTTTTTGATAACATGTATCAATTTCTTCAGTCCTGAGCAAGTAGATTGATTCAAGGCCCGAAATCATGTATTTGGGGCCCCCTCGGCTTCTCTCTAACTCTCCCATCCAAGAAGAAATCCCAACAAGTTGAGAAAATGGAAAAAAATGCAAAAAATAAGGTTGTAGGACTGTTTTAAAGCATTTCGGGTTTGAAGGGTTCGGGTCGTATTGAGGTTTGTCGTACCAAGCTTGGGGCCGAAAAAAAAAAAGAAAATCAGCTAAGTCGGATATTTTTGTCCCAGGCGGTCCACGGAACAGTTGGGACGTCGGGACGCGAGGGACGCGAAAAGCCAAAACGACCGAAAGCAAGGAAAATCGTCAAGTTTTTGTTTCACGCGGTCCAGGACACCCAGGACAAAAGTACACATGGGACATGAATCGGCCGATTTTCTGAAAGATAGTCCATTTCGGGCAGTTCAGAGATATTTGTCCGGGACAGCCGGGACAAAAGTACGCGAGGGACGCGTGAGACGCGAAAAGGTGAAAAAGCCATAAGCAAGGACAAGGAAGCCCAAATTGGCCGATGCGGGAGATATTCATCCAAGACAGTTGGGACAAAGGTACACGCAGGACGCGAGGGACGCAAAAAGCCAAAATGGCCGAAGGCAAAGAAGAAAATTCAACGTTTGACCCGTGAAACTTCAAACGGCCATAACTTTTGACTCTGAGCTCCGATTTTCACAAAATTGGACTTTTTGGAACGAGCACGATGTCCTCTACGCCAAAAAAATGGATTTCTTATTTTTAAAAAGGGTATATATATTTAAATAAAAGAAACATATTTGGCTCCAGTCAGTTAATGCTCATTCCCATCAAATGACAGAAAACGCCTGCCAAACCCAAAATAGCTGCCCGCACTCAGAAGGCCATAACTTTTTTATTTCTCAACGAAATCACACAAAATTGGTACCATTGGAATTGTGGCTCCGAGCCCAACGCACAAAAATCAAGAAATTCTAGATTTGATGAGATATTGGTGGGTATTTTTCTCAAAATGTGGACGGGTTCATAACAATGTTTTATTTGGTGGTTGGGAGTGCAATTAAGAGGCATGGTCATCATTCTTTCTCTGCTGTAGCACCTGGGATAATATGGGGAGCCTTTGCAAGTAATATATAATCATTTTAATCCATTTAATGCCTCTTACAAGTGGTTGAAGGACAGATTTCGGGATTTCTATTTTCCCTTCTCTTTCCCTTCTCATTTTTCTATAAATTGGAGTGTTGGGCTCATTGTAAGGGTGGTAGTTTTTGTAGCAAAGCTCTGCCCAAAAATTGCTTTGTGAAGCCAATGTGTTGCAGGTCCTTGTTGTGGACTCCTTGCATGGTGATCCAGGCCCTTATCTTGTAACCGATTGAACTGTGCATATCAGGAAGCAATCAAATACAAGTTTGTGGATGTATCTTCCCCTGCTATGTTTTCTTGCATTCTTCTTGCCCCTATAACCTTGATTACAAGAATATTGTGTCTATTATTATGATCTTTCAGGGATCCATTATCATTGTGTATGTTTGAAATATTGTTGTAAATGTGTTTTGCTAGATTATGGAGAACTGTCATCACCTCTTCTAGTGTGCACTTTGCTTCCGTATTTCATGCATTTGAAGACTACTCTCACACCCTCTTTTTCTGGTGTATCACCGCTTTAGTGTAGGCTTTCATTTTATGCATTCTCTCTCCCTGGTCCCTTGGAAATTTAGATTAGAATAGTTAGTTTCCCCTGCATTAGAGTAGATTGTGGAAGGTAGTTTAGGAGCAAGAACCAGCTTTCTCTGGAGGTCTATCTCAAGTAGCAAGTCCCACAACTTGGAGATAGTACCCATGTTATTCAATCACGCCATGAGTTCAAGTATATGCACTTGTATAAATAGAGGGGTGCTGTGATTTGGTGATAACAGGTAGATATCTCAATCAAATCTTATCAACTAAGATTTCAATCTATCCATTAAGCATAAATATTCACAAAATATGGAGAGAGCTTATCCAACTATAACTAGCAATCTGATTCTCTTACTTTATTGTTGAGAATCAAAATGAATATTTATTCTTCTTTATTTTACAAATAATAAAACACTTATGGAAATATCTATTTTTACAATGATTTCTAAAAATAGATAACAATGTTTCTCAAAGCACCCTTGGATTTATGCTCATCTTTGTAGATCTTGTATTCAACTCCCAATCTTTAATTGTTAGAGAAGGTATTTACCTTAGCTCGTGTTCACCTAGGTACTTTATTTACCTTTATTGTATTTATCCTCACCCACTTATGTGTGTGGATATTTCTTTTATCTTATTTAGATATTAGGAGATATAATCTAGTTGTTAGGTATAGTTCTTTCCTTGATCTATGGTATTGACTAGATCCTTGATGTCTAGTTCTCTCCTAAATCTATGGTCTTGACTAGTTATTTCCTTGATTTATGGCTTGATCTATGAGCTTGACTGGTTCTTAGATTGTTATTCCTTGCCTATTTAAGCAAGGCCCATTCTCAATGTATTACATTGAGTTCCATAATAATATATGATTTTTCTTCTCATTTGTTTGCAAAAGGTTTATGTAATGTTATTCTGGTGAATTATTTTCATCTTATTGATCGTGATGTTTAATTAGCATTTGTGTTCTTAGCTTGGTATGATCTGGTTATCGTTCCTTTCATTAATATCCATCTTTGGAGCTCTAATGTTCAACTCAAGAGCTATTGAAGGAACTATTATCCATTTTTTCTCCTCAAGAAAAATGGATAGACATGAACTTGCACACTGAGAAAATGGAGGGATTGATTCAGTCATGGGAGTTTACATTTCGGAATTGGCCAAACATGTTGTTGGCAAGCTCAGCATGGTGATGATGTCAGAGGTAAGAAATTGAAGGAAGCTTGGAGTCGAGTTGATAAAAAATGATGACTTCAGAGTCTGAATTTTTCATAATTCAAAGGTTTTACAGTTCAGAGTTTCGACAGCCATACAAGTAAAAAATCAAGAAAAAGGCTCGAAAGCCTGAAATGCCGAAGTCCAAAAGGGTTCGACATTTTTGGGGTAAACTCCCCTTTTGAGGTCAACGGTGTCGTGAAAATGAAATTTCAAAGTTTGAAATCCAAAAGTCCAAATTTTAGACTTCAAAGGTTCAATGGTTTGGGGTCTTTGCTGAGAAAAATGCAAAAATGAGAGCTAATGCCTGATATCCTGAAATTTTAAAGTCTGAAAGGTTTCGGGGTCAAACTTGACTTTGGGGTCAACATAACGGGAATTTTAAGACTTTAGAAGGTTCAAATTTTTGAGTTTCAGAGGTCCCGGTTTTAGAGATTCATTTCGGGGTTATAGTAGTGAGAAGTCTGAAAGGCATAAGTTCTGAAACTTGAAGTTCGAAATTTAGACTTCAAAGTTTTGGAGGTTTGGGTTTTAGAGTTTTAGACCTCTCAAGCCAATTTACCAGTGAACAATGCCAACAAATTAGTTAAAGTGTCATGTCCAAAGTCCCGAATTTTGAAAGTATGAATTTTCAGATTTGGAAGGTTACGAGGCATTTTAGAGTCTGAAAAAATAGAGCCAACCACCCATAGTTAATACAGTATGGCACCCCAATCTTCAGATGGCCATAACTCTTGACTGGGAGCTCAGATTTGTAAAAGAAAGGACCATTTTGGAAATCTCTCAACGTCCTCTATATAATTACGAATGGTTATCTTAAATTAATTGGGACTAATTTATTCAAAATGAAGAAATACAGTCCACCATTTTAGGGGGTATTTCCATATTTATCACCTACCACAATGATGAAGTGTGGGATTCCTTTCTTTCCCAGCAAGGATAAGTACATGGAGGTATGGGTTTTATAGTGGTACCCATCATTTTTTCAGGTGAATTCAATGCATTTTTGGGTAGTTAAAGAAAGATTTTGAATTCTTCTCTCCTCCTTTCTCTCATTCTTCATATATATTGTAAGGAGGGTCATTCTTCTAATGTTGGATAATTTTTCTTTGCACCCTCCCTTCTTCTCTTGTCTACAAGTTAATTTCTGGAGTTCAAACCTCTTATTCAAGTTGTAATGCAAGTTTGTGCCTCTTTGGCCATTGGAATGCACTGTATCAAATTTTTGGAGCAATCATATAAGTCTATAGATGATTTTCAACCACTCTCTTGTGTTCATTACTTTCATTTGATCTCTCATATAAATCTTTGTTATATGTACATGATTATTATGTTGCATATTTCATGGTCTGTGTTTAATGGTGAATGATTTGGTGATAAGAAACTGATATGTGGTTGTGTCCATCATCATGAGTCTTGTTTAACATTAATTTCCATGCAAGGCAAATTATTCAACATTCCTTTGGTGCATCACCCCTGTTAGTTTAGGCTTAATTTATTTTAATCTTCTTAACTATGTCTCCTTGGCAATTTAGAGTAGATCCTCTACAATGTTAATGTGTTCATCAGAATAGAGGAATAGGAACCAGACCTTTATCCGGATAGTCTTCCCATTTGCGAAGTCCCACACTCTAGGAAAAATCTCCATGTTATGCAATCACACTGACAGTTTCAACCTATCGAGCTGCAAACAATCAGGGGGGTTGTGATTACACATCAATAGTGACCCTATACTTTGATACTAGAGAAGAAAATAAAGAACAATACTTAGACAACATATTATTAACCAAATAATTTGATAACATGTTTTTTTACGACTCTTTAAAAATTAAATTTTAATTACTTTTACATTCTTATAGACTATGTTTTACGAAGAGTAAATAATATAATAAACTATGACTATGTTAATATGAACGTAGAGTCTAAACGACTATTTGGACCATAAAACAAATATAGGACTCAAAGATTTAACATCTAAAATATCTACCCAAACTTTAGAGACTAAAAAAAATACATTATGACTTCGAAAATGAACTGAACGGAAACATACGTAACTAACATTGAACTTATTTGGAATGTATAAGACCCTTGAAAAAAAAAAACAATATTTGAACGAAGAAAATGGACTAAATATAAAAAAATTGGCAGGCGGGACTACCGTTTTGAATGGCGAAATGAAAGAAACGTCGGTGGAAATAATAAGTTGATTAGCTTCTAGTTGGAGAGAAATTGTTGTAGACACTTTTGCTGGACTGTAGGCGTTGATTTTGATGGAGATATAATAGATGTAGTTTGCTTAGATGTAGGAGGATATGTTTAAGGCGTTGGATTTATAGGCATGAAGAAGAATTCTCCGAAAAGGCATAGTTAAATATTTAACTTCAAATAGCCCACACTCCACAACAAAAGCATTGAGACAGATATTGAAAATTCCAAATATGCGCGAATTGAATGTAGCCGCCACAAAGGATTAACTTTCTATAAAGTCATTTGAAATTTTTCAAACCTCCTTAATCTCCTTCAACATAGCTAAATAAATTGACTTTGTCTATATCTGATGGAGTTTTCCTTTTCTACGTATCTCCAATGCATTCTTCCGTTAGCTGAATAACTGCTGCATTTTTAGCCGTGTGTATTCCTTCAAGTCTTCTTATACATTACAGAGAATGCAAAAAACTTGGGTAGAGGAATGTAAAGACTACAAAACTAGGATTCATCCATTGTGCCACACACAAAATTAGATAGATGACAGAAAATTAATTGAAGACAATACAAATGATAAATAAAAAACTCCCAGCTGATCGTGGCATGAAAATTTTTCTTGTAGAACGGATTTGCGGCCCACGTTTGAGAAAATAACATAGAATATTTTGACTTTCTACATACAACAATCTTAATACCAGAGGTCTCTCATTTCACTCTGATGCCAAATGAAAATTATACTACAGATTTATAGAGACATCAGAGCTAAATACGAATGATATTCAATAATCTCCTTCTATTTTCAACTTACACGAATCAAAGCTATTTATGGCTAGTATATAGCCACTTGCATATCAAAACCAGCTCCAAAATAATAGGGAAGTGTTTCAACTATTATCCTAGAATAATATTCACGGGTTCAACACTCCAACCATTATCCAATATAATAATAAAACAAATTATTTTGTTTTATTTCTTACTAACTTACCACATACTAACCACCACTGAAAATTACAATTTACATTTACCCATTTACAAATAGTAAATATGAATACCTGTGTTATGCACTAATTAAGGTATTCCTAACATGATCTTCACTGCTTTAGCTTTCTTAGCTCTGCACACCAATGTGCAGCTAGAACGCTAGCGCCTAGGTGTCGTCTTTCCCTTTGGGAACCACCAAGCTCTTTGTATCTTAGTCGCCACTTTTGAGCCATTTTTATCTTTTGGGAATCTTGTTTTATTATGGGTGTTCCTTTTATTTGTCAACTACGAAATTCAAACAAGGGAATCATATAAATATAAAGCTATGTGACCATAATAAAGGACCAAGTTCTAAGCATCTATTATCACCACCTAAGGTTGCACCCAAAGGAATTCTAAGAACATCTAAGCATCCATCTAGCTTCATTCAAGGGAATAGGGACTGCTTATTCCTCATACATGCATAGGAGAGGAAGTTCATTTTTCCATACAAACATCTATTTACATTGGTACATCGAGCTATTACTCGCTATTTGGTGAATTTTTAACAAGAGTTTCCTAGACCACCATTCTACACACACGCACACATAACTACATGGAGTCTGAGATGTAGTGTTGTGCTCTTTTGTAAGTTCACTTTTTCTAGTGACCATCGGGGTCAGTCTCAATCCCCATTTGTATTTTTTTCTTTCAAGGATTTGATTTATTTTGGAGTTTTACAAGTTATCCTTCTCTTTGAACGTTACAAGAGAATTCTATATACATAGTCTGACATACAGTTGACACCTAGTGACAACCTTTGCGACAAAACTAAATTCAATTTCTGAGTTCTTTCGTAGTCATAGGTACTTAGATCTAGTATCAAACTCCAAGACACCCCTGACCCAGTCCAGGAGTCGCATTCCAGGAAGATACGAAAACTACATAATTTACCAGGAACATTTTCAATAGTTTTCTCCTCATGTTTATCAATTTCCTAGTCTCGCCACAACTAGGGATCTATTGTGAAATTAGATAAGTCTTCTATTCTCTCTCTTATTTGTGTCATATATGTACTTCAATGTTTTGTTTTTTTATGTGACTATGCAATTAGGGTTTTATACATTTTTATATAATATACACCTAAAACTTATTATATGATAATTTTTATGGAATTTCTTAAGTCAAATTGTAGAAATAAGGATTATTTCCAAGTTTTTGATGAAAATGTACAAACACTATGATTTCTATGCGAGTAACCCTATTGTGAACAAGGAAAAGTCACCAAATCTATGAAATGAGGAAAGAACACATAAGAAGCCCAAAGCTTTAAACAACAAGTCAATGGACTATCATGATAAGAGATGAACAAGAAACCATTACTTTTCATGCATTATTTTGCAATAAATAAGAAAACCTAGCATGTCTAAATATTTTTTATGCTTTGAAATGTATGAAAATAAACCTAATAAAGATCCTAGCAATTATTTTTTTTGTTTACTCCATGAAGGTGAATGGATCTTACTAAATGGCTACAATGTCAAGTTTAGCATATTCCATTACTAACCTATCATGGATGCAATATGAAGCTAATTTAATGGTGTTTACCTCAAGATCAAAATCCTTATTAGATTGGATAATGAAAATGATCTCTTAAGTTATGTCAAGATGAGGTATGCTATCAAGATCACAGATGTTAATCATGTGTAAGGTTGAAAGGGATGGGTGATCCTTCTATTTATAGTTTTACACTTGGGAGAGTTTGGAATTTTTGTGCATGTGGGAAAAAAAGTCTAAAAATGAATTTTAAATTACATTAGGATAAACATGTTTTAGGCTTATTTAAGCTTTGTTTAGGCTAGTTAAGTGTGATTTAGGATAGTTAAGTGTGATTAGTGAGTGATTAGATAATCATTGAGAGTTGGGAGGAGTTCAAATTAATGAGATGTGATTTAAAGATAGCCTAGCAAGCCTATAGAATTGATCCAGAGGGAAATAGGAAGATATTTAGCTAATAAAAGGGGATTTATTAACCAAATGGGTTGAATATAAGAGTAATATGACCAAGAAAGTGTCATAAATGAGCATCTGAGAATTGATTATAGAGTTGTTAATTAAAAAAGTGCCATTAATTTCTCAAATTGGATAAAACGCTACACATAAGCATATTTTAGGTGTCTACATTTTCCCATCTTTGGGGTGGCATGATTGAAGTCACTTCAAAGATAGCAGACACACATAAACAAGTAAAATTTTTGAATGGATAGAAGAAGAATTAATATAATGAACGATTCCCCCTATATTCTTGATGGGGTGATGAAAGAGGTTGATTGACAATCAAAAAGATGAAGGAAATACATAGATGATAAAGGGAAGAAAGGGAATATAGAATAAAATGAGGATGAGGAAGGGGGGATGAGATAAGATCCATCTATTTCCTATTAAACAACTTTATTTTCATCATATTGCTAAGAATATTCATCATCGGTTCTTATTGAAATAAATACAACAAAAGCGTACTATGATATGAAAATCCATATACGAACAATTGTTCATTACTAAAATACCAACTCCATGCAACATACATAAATGCAATACAATGCAAGAAAGTAAAAAGATGCCTAACTCCATGCAACATACATAAATGCATTATAATCCAAGAAAGTAAAAAGATTCCTAACTCCATACAACATACATAAATGTAATGTGATACGAGAAAGTAAACAAGATAACCTAATAGAGAAATAAGTACAAACACACATACTCAAACCAACAACATCCAAGATAGTGGTACAAATGTTGTTGTTAGCAATATTTAGTTCCAATGTATTCATGCGAAATGAGAAGGGCTAAAAGTAGTACCCCAAGCACATTATACATGCGAGGGGAAAAACAAAGGACACTTGGGTCCTATGAAAAAACTTTGTGCACTGCGAAATGGTACCAAACAACTTATTGTGCCCCAGAGTACAAACAAAACATGTAGATTAGCTTTGTTAATGAGGGTAGATCAAAATGACCTGCAAGTCATTTATGAAAAGAACAAGGAAGAACCAAAAAATGCCATTTTTGTAGGATGATTTTTGAATTTTAGAAGCTTTACAAAATATATGTGATTGTTTTTGTGATTTTGAAAATTTTCCAAAGCTATGTATAAGAAGACAAATAAGTTTGGATGCCTTCAACAATAGATGGTATGTATAAGGGCAGAATGCCACAGGCATGTGTAAGGAAGTGAAGATTTGAAATTACCCCAACAATTAAGTGGGAGTATTCAAAGGAAAACTCTTCACGTGTTGTTGATGAATCGAGGATCATGGCCAATATGGATATGTTCAACATGGGGATGAACATAAAACAATGAAGTGTTGAGAAGGAACAAGGATGCCCCTACCGTAAGCAAGCCTAGAACCACATTATAGAAAGGAAGTAGGGGATTGTTTTTGTGAAAGGGACACAGGTGTTTGCAAACATAGAAAAAAGGTAATCTTATACACATGAATGTTCTGAAAAAAGTAGAAGAATGATGTGGATGATATGAATATATCTTAGAAGCCTCGCGATGAAGAAGCAATTATCCAAAGGCACAAATCGTTAGAGAAGATACGGACCAGAGTAAGAGTCTAAACAAGATCCGAAAAAAGATTCTTGGTAACGAACTAATCCTATTTTCTAATAGATATCTAGTGTGTGCACGTTGAATTTAATTACCTTTTTAAGGGAATACCTGATAGAAAAAAAGTTATGAAACACTAGCCAAAGTGTCAGAATGATATAGTTCGATAGGCAATTTATGAATGGAGGGTGGTAGGATAGTCATACATTGCTCCGCTACCTGTCAGACGTCCATAGACCCGATGGAGATGCATTTCATTCTAATGACAAAATTTCTCTACTGCCAATCAGATGTCAATAGCCCCAATAGAGATTATTGGAAATATCCCAAGAGAGATTTATATATATATATATATATATATATATATATATATATATATATATATATATATATATATATATATATATATATATATATATATCAATTTTCTTTTTTTCTTGTAGCTTTTGGCTTTTTGATTAATGTTGATTATTTTTCTTTCTGAAAACATATTTCAGCTCTCTTGATCTTTTTTTTACAAGGTGTTAAGAACCACTAATTCCTTGATGGAAGGAGGTGGAAGTGATTGTGGTGATGAAACTAGGTAGTGTCAATAAAATATGTCATAAAGTTCTTCACAACAAGTTTATTCGATGCATATAGTGATAGGATCTCTAAGAGGTTAGTTGTTCCTTAATTTACCAAGGTGATGAAAGACCATGGCTAAATGGATACTATAGAGATAACTATCCCAAAGGCTAACCAAAATATCACCAAACGGATGAAAATGGTGGATTCCTTGCAGAGGAATGAAAAGAAGGGGAAGAAAAAAAATCTATGTGTATTCATTACCTGATTGCAATGTTTGATATTTGTAGCTTTTATGTTTTTTATGTTTTTTATGTTTTTGTGTTTTGAAACTGTTTTTATTTTTTGATTTTTGAATATTTTTAAGAGGTTGGGACCAACAATGTCACTCTGCGTGATAATATCCAAAAAAAAATGTTTGCGACTTCCATGATAAGAGAGATTAAGCGTATTTATTTATAAAGCATAATATTTTCCCTAGTCAAGATGATTACGGTGACCTCATACTAAACAAATGACTATGTTTTTATTCTAAAATGTTGATTTTGTATATGGGATATCTAGTTCCCTAGTTACCTATGGGAGATTCTTGATGGGTGCATTGGTGTGCATTCTTGAATTGAATTGATTTTGAAACCCATGGTTATTTGACATGTTGGGACATTTGGAGATCTTGGAAGTGTTGATCTGGAGCTTGATGAAGAAATTCTTTGGGATTATTTTAAGCTAATGCATGACTTTTCTGATCCCGAGAAGTGGGGGGGAGAAAAAAGTTAACACTTATGATTGATGATTGGAATGAGAGAAATGATGGTGGACTTTCCCCGGTCATTGATAAAAGAAGATCATGATAGGTGAAAAGGATACGGTCCAAGAATTGAAGAGGATGGGCAACCAGCAGGTGAGCCACTGATAGAAGATAACAAAGGGCTACTAGGTTATGACCCTAAGATGGGAGAAATTGAGCTACGAGGACATGGCCCAAGAATAGAAGATGATGGGATACCTGGAGGTTTCCATTACACAAAAGATGATGAAGGGCTATTATGACGCGACTTGTAGTGCCCACATCCTCTTCGACACTATTTCATTTTGATGTTATTAATGTTGGACTGAGACTTAAACATTTGAGTATTATATTTTGATCAGTAGATGAGGGACTATGTAGATATTTAGACTATTAACATTATGTGATTTACATTTTTTACTATGATACACTGGATGGCGATGATAAAAATTTATATATATATATATATATGTGTGTGTGTGTGTGTGTGTGTGTGTGTGTGTGTGTGTGTGTTGATTTGTGATATTCTAATCTTTATACTAACATGTCGTAATTTCAATGCATAGCATATGTTGGATGTTTTGAATAGAATTATCATTTTTATGGATGCCAAAATTGAATTAATTATATAATAATAGATGATAGAATTGCTAATGTGGAATGATGATTATTTATTTTATATGCATATTGCCTCAATGTTTTTAGTACGACCAAAAGGCCAGAGAGGTATCTTGTTGTGTTGCAGGTCACTTTATTACATACATCAAAAGGGGATAGGGGACTAACCACAAAAGGATGTCGGGTGCTGAGAAATGTGGCTAAAATTTGACAACTTATGTAATGTTATGTTGTGTTGTTACTGCATGCCTAGTTTAGAGGTTTCCCATGGGGGGTGACCTCACATGTGTGGCAATGCGGTGATATATGTTTTCCCATTTTCTTTTAATTTTTGTATGTTCTTTATTTGTGTTATATGTTTTTAATTATTTGAATTGTTGTCAATTTATTAACATGTAATAATGTGTCTTAATTAATTTAATCCTTCTTATTTGGTTCACTAAAATAGAGATGTGAAAAATAGATGATTATGATGTTAGGTGGTCCTTGTTGTAAGTGATATTTGTGATGGTTTTTGTGTGATTTACTCCACCCTAACCTCAAAATTCATATTTTGACTTGGGAGGCCTTTTTGGAATCTTATCGGACAAGCTAAGATTTCCATGCCTCTTAACATTACCCAACAACCATACCTATGGGTTGGTGAGTTTATTTAAGACTTATTTATCCTTTTTGGAGTGTAAAAGGGTGAAAATAGTTGCAACGTTATTCTTATCACAATAAATTTTGTCCTAAGAAGGCATGGTGTGGAAATTTGTGTGCCATGTGGATTCGTCATAGTTCTTACAATTTCAATGATTGTTTTGGGCATGGTGCTTTGACTTGAGTGTGGGAATGGAGGAATGATGAAATGGCATCCTACATGGAGCCACCTCATCATCCTCATATTTAATTTCTATTCATTGCTAGATTTTTTGGAATGGGGGTTACTTGTTCATTATTCCTCTTTTGTACTTTTGGATTTGGGAAAAGCTTGTTGGAGTTGCTTGGAATTTTCTTGGCTTGAAGGTGTCAAAGATTTTGGAGTGAAGATTTTTGGAACTTGTTGGAGAGATAGTTCTCCACCTTTGTTATTTTGGTTATTATGGTTGTGGATGTGGTAATTTGGTGCTTGTTAAATTTTTTAAAGTCTTGTGATGGTGCTTGTGTGTGGTTGGGTAGAATGCCTTAGTATTGGGTGTAGGAGATGGATTTATGAGACCAATGGGGAGGGAAAAGAAATTTTTTTTGAGGCATGCATTTGGTGGGAGTGAGAATGGGAGTTTCGCCTATGGGGATTGAAAACTAAATCATGGTTATATTGTTGCATACTTGCAAGGGAGAGATAAGAATATTGTGTAATTTTTTTGTGTGCTTGGATGCTTACGGTGAAACTCCCACTTTAGTTGGGAGGAAAAAGGATGTAGTTTCCCATAGTCCTTGCTCCATTTGGTTTGGGTATCAAAGCTATGTATTGTTTGTGAAGTTATAAAACTTGTTTGGAGTATGTCATTTTAGTGTGTTGAGTATTTGAATGCATGTTGTTTGTGGAAGCAAAGTTTTTGTAAAATTGTGAAATATTGCTCAACATCCTTCATGGTTCTTTGGTTGGGGCTTGAGGCCCAATAAGGATATGGATTATCCTCTTCATCGATTAAAGTTTGGGTGGAGAGCGTTGCCTACTTGCCCTTCCTCTGTATTGTGACCTTTTTTTGTGTGAAAGTTTGAAGAGTACAAGATTTAGAGCTGCCTTTGGAGAAGACATGCAAATAGAAGACTTGTATCTTAGCATTATGGATAGCCTTCATGCTGTAAAATTATCATGTTATTATTCCCATTTTTAGTGGATGATTGTAAAATTTTATGCTTGTAAGAAAGTTGTATTTTCCTTGGAAATTCCTTTATTTTGTAAAATATTTTAAGAGTGTTTGTTTAAAAGATTATATTTTCAAATATGTTAGTTTTGTGAATGGAAACTGCAAATTTTTTTGCATTAGTTAAATAAAATAGAAAACTTGCAATGGGTGGAAATAGAAATCTATATCTTCCTAAAAAATTTGTTTCACTTCCTCCAAAGTATGATTCTTGTCATTTTCTAATCCTTGAAAGTCCTGTGAAATTTAAGTTGTTGTTGGGAATGGTTCGGAATTTAGTTATGGCCAATGAAAGTAGATGGATATTTGATTTATTGAAAGAAAGACAACTTGAAAATTGTAAAATTTATAGTTATATTCATTGTTAAGTTGAAGGAAGGAAAATATATGGATAAATTTTTAACTTGTAGCTACATTTCTTGTATGAAGAGAAAATAGTAGTTGAA
This sequence comes from Taxus chinensis, assembly GCA_019776745.2. Lineage (NCBI taxonomy): Eukaryota > Viridiplantae > Streptophyta > Pinopsida > Cupressales > Taxaceae > Taxus > Taxus chinensis. Next base: position 813,878,328 of record CM034148.1, read on the forward strand.
ATTCCTAGAACATAGTAACTTCTCTCATTTACTAACTATAGTAGGTAGAATAAAAAATTGTGTTAGTAGTAGTGAATTCTCCATAATTTGTAATAAGAGGGAAAGTTATATTCAAATGCTTGTCTTACCCTTCTCTAAACAACTTGCATTTAAATACATTCCTTTTTAAAAAAACAAGAATCAAATTCTAAAAATATATATACCTCTATAATTAAAATTGTATTTAATTATAGGAATTTATTATTAAACTTGGTGTCACCCAGATTTCATCCTGAAATCTATGACTACCCTATCCTAAAAATTTTCGTACTTTTAAAATAATGGGTTGTTTTGTGTTTTTATTGCCTAAAAGTTCTTGTATTGTATCAAGATATTCCCACAGAGCCATATTATGCTTTTTCGCCAAATACCCAGATGCCCAAAATTGTTATATTCTATCTGCGGGAAATTTGTATTTAATTATTTTGAGCCCCGTATGAGGCTATTTGCACTCTGTTTTAACTCTGTTATGATTGAACATGTTATTATTCCTATGTACCAGAAGGGTTTTAACTTGGAATAAATTTTGGGCTTTATTTGTGACTTTTGGCAATTTTTGGTGTTTTTGTGTTGTCCTGTTTTGTTTACTGTGAAATTTCTCTAGAACAATTCCTTTGTCGGGTAAGCTCGATTTTTGGCCTAGAGCAGCTAGAAAACATATACGCACATTGTGCCTGGAGGAAGTCACCGTCAGAGGTTTGGATCAATGGGAAAAAGTGAAGTCGTGCATGGAAAAGCCCCTACGGGGATAGGCGCATTTTTGGAAAACAAAGGATTTAAGCTGCAATGGGAAAAATAGAAGCTGCAGGCATGATGGGAATTTTATACCTGCCTAGCAGGGTAATTTTTCCCGTGTTATAAAATTCACTTAAGCTGCAGTGGGAAAAATAGAAGCAGCAGGAAGGTGGGATTTTATTGCCTGCCTTGCAGGGTACTTTTTCCCGTGATAGAAAATTCACTTAAGTTGCAGTGGGAAAAATAGAAGCAGCAGGCATGTGGGAATTTTGCACCTGCTTAGCAGGGTACTTTTTCCAGTTATATAAAATTCACTTAAGATGCAGTGGCAAAGTTAGAGGCTGCAAGCAGGTGGGAATTTATTGCCTACCTTACAAGGTAAAAATTCCCATGATAAAATAAAAGGAAAGTGACTTAAGTGAAATCATGGGATTTTAGTGCCTGCCTTGCTGGGTAAATAATCCCATTGTCAAAATCAAATCATTTAAGTGGATCATGGGATTTTAGTGCCTACCTTGCAGGGTAAAAATTTCCATTGTCATAAATTCTTAAAAATAGAATTCTATTATTCCAAAAAGTGCGACCCACCTTGGGTGAATAATAATGCATTAAATAAATATTTGTTAAGATTTATTCACCTAATTTTGGCACCCATGCTTGTGGAAAAGTCAACAAAAGCAAAGGGGAATAAATCATTTAAAAATAGAATTCTAAAATTAAATAAATTTAATTTATTTAATGCAGCCCCTTTTGAGAAGGAATTAATACTTTTTAAAGTATTAAATGATTATATTAATTCCTATTTTTAGTGGCTATGGTCAAAGCACACTATGAAGCTTAAGGGAAGTGAAGTGTGGATGATTAAACTGAATTAATTTAATTGATTGGATGGTTGTCCTTAAACATGCTATATTTAAAAGAGAAGAGCTTGATTTTTAATTAATTAATTGCCTTTAATTGTTAGTGCAATTATTAATTATAGAATTGTGAGGGTTATATAAGCATGGACCATATGGGTCAATTATTTAATTCAAAGGTAAAGAATTGCATCCAAGAGGAAAAGTGCACCCCCATTTGAAGAAGGATTTTGCTCAGGAAAGGTGGCAACAAGGCTAAAAGCTTCCAAATTTGGTGAATGCTTTGAAGGAGGTTGATCTTTGTCTGCATAATTGTTTGCATAAGTGTTACAGGTTCTAAATAATTCATTACAGGTGTTTTTCAAAAGAAAATGAACTTATATCAATGTCCAATACATTGAATATTTCCTTCGAATCTGAAGGATTATCCAAATCTGCACCAATTTTGAAGAATTCCAGTCAAATAAAAAGAAAAAGAAATGTTCAGACAAAAATAGACAAAGCTATGGCGAAGAAAGATGAAAAAGAAAGCACAACAAAGTCATGCATCACTTCTAAATTTACACATACTGGAGACACGGATCTAGGCTCAAAACCTCTTGCTGAATTGATAGACAAATCTAGAGCAGGAAAGACTTCACTCATGCATGTAGGAGAAACTTCACTCATACATGCAGATTAAAAGTAGTGGAATTATTCGAGTTTTAGCTTTTCCATCCATAGCCCAGTTGCCAAAGTTTGTTATGCGGGTGCAGATCCATATCTAGATGTAGATGTAAATGCAGATCAAAATCCATATGCAGATCCATATCTATATCTCATAGTTGCAAAAGCTTCCGGCACAAAGGTTTCATCCTCTTGTTTCGAATGCAACCCGTGAAGAAGTCAGTGCATGGAAAATTCCTTCCAAGATCCTGTGCATGTGCTCTCATCTTCCAGTTGAAGCCTTCATTGAATTTTCATTCATTCTAAGTGCTTTACAAGATTTTTAATTACTCATATGTAATTAAAAATAAGGATGATGAGCTATCTACGGAAAACAATGCATTGATGCATGTACTGGAGAAAAACTACAAAAGCTTCAAGGATAAAAGAGAAGACAAGGCGAAGGAAAAATTCCAGCTTGCTTACAGATCTAGCTACTCCTAGATCCAGTTTGGTGAGAATCAAAGGGAAAAGAATCCCCTGCATGCGGACATGAAAAAGGACAAGACTGCAGCTTTCCTCTTCTTTCTTCTTTCCTCCAACAAAGTAATTGAGCGATCAATTAAATTATACAACTTAAGTGATTGGTTTAAAAGCCATTACTTGAAGAAGACAACTACTTGGAGATAGGTGGCAAGTGCAAAATAGAAGGTTCTATTTTCAGTTACAAATCATACATGTCACGCAAAGAGGAATTCTAGGAGGAAGATTGCAAGTTATTTCTTTCCGACTTCCACATGTGTCAGTTCAACTAAAGCTTCCAACTTGTAATTTCCCCTCTACATTCTATAAGTAGAGGAAGAACCTTCGGGTTAAAAAATTGATCAGAATTTGTAAGCAGCAATCTTGTGTTCTAGACTTTGTGTTGAACCCCTAAGAGCAACTTGGAGCAAAGGAATACAAAGGAGCAGGTTTCCAGAGAACTTTGTGTCATGGTGTACCGTGTTTCTTGCTTTTAATCTTAGATCTCTTGATAAACTTTTTGTTATTTTAGATCTTGATCTAGGGCTGCCTTTGTTTTATAATTATGTGTGTTCATATCTATTATGTTTCTTATATGTGCATGTAATTAGCTCTGCTATCTACTAATTGGGATGCACATCTTCCCCATTTCTTCTATGTATTTCCTTTACTTCCTTCTTCTATAAAATACTTCCTTTCTTGAATAGCTGCTTACTTGCTATAGAACTTCTTAGTTATGGTTCATGAACTAAGTGGTTAAAGTAAAACCCTTAATAGATAATAACACATTTTTATTGAAAAATCTAACATGGGAGCCTCACCAGTTAAATGAAGGAGATTTATCTCATGATTGCCTGGGTTTGATGGTATGTACAAAATCTAGCCAACAATTTTTGGCGACTCCGCTGGGGAACAACTATCTTTGCAGATCAAAGCTTATTTATTGAAGATCAGAGTGTTTTCCATACAAATCTCAACCTGGCTGAACGTCCATTCACCCGATCTATGAAGGTGCAAGGAAGGATTGATCATTTCTTCATATTGCAGGAGAAATTCAATTTCAATCATCCTCCTCAAGTTAGAAGCTGCATAACTAGTCTTTCACCAAGAAGAAGAGTGCAAACACATCCAGATCCAGATCATCTTCAGCATAATCTGACAGCTGGAATTATTCATCAAGTCTACTCTTGGAGAGGACGTGCCCCATTCATCATGTTGAACTGAAACCCACTTTCCCCTGCAGCACCTATTCCATGGGGTGCAGCCTTTGGACCTCTGAATCTGATTCCTCCTATGCATGATCTACCTAAAGGGACGAGAAAGAATTTTCCAAAATTCTTTGGAGATGGAAAGCAAAACCCGGATGATCATTTGGCGGCTTTCTTTATATCCTGTGGAGTACTTATAGTCGAACATGAAGATGTATCTATTAGACTCTTCATAGAGACTCTGCATGACTTGGCTGGAGAATGGTTCTACCGGTTAGCTCCTGGTACCATAACCAACTGGGCTACTATGTGGGATGCGTTCTTGAAAAGATTCAAGGTAGCTGAAGATTCCAGCACATTGATAACTTAGCTCACTCAGTTGAAGAACGAGCCACATGAGCACATGCGGGATTTTATTGCAAAATTCCAAAGATTACTATATAAAATTCTGGCTTCTGCTTCTCTGAATGACAAGAATCAAAAAGTATTCTTCATCAGTGCTTTACTTCTTGAAGTAACCTATCAACTCTGAAGAGCACGTTCTGCTGACTTGTTAGCAGCCCAAAACATGGTGGTTGAAATTGAAGACGATCTCATCATGGCTGGAAAGATAAAGAGCAACACTTCTAGAGCTGAAAGTTCTTCCTTTGCTATTACATCCGATTCACTATTGCAAAAGTTAGCAAATGAGATTATGCAGATGAAGAAACAAATGGCTCAAATGGATCAAGGCAACAATATTGCCCCTGCTCAGAATTTAAATAACAACCGGAACCGCATTGTTAGTTCCCAAAGATTAACAATTGAAGCTGCTCCCAGAAACAATGTGGAGATGAATGAAGAAGACCAAGAAGTTGACACTAATCAACTTGAGGATGATGATTTTATAGGACCTACTGGCAACTCCAACATTAACTACCTGAACTAAAAATCTGAACATGATGATGGGAAAATTCACGAAGATGATAATGGTCATGCATATGCAGTACTTACAAGATCACAAACTCGCCAAGCTGAGGCATTAGCAGACGAGAAAAGAAGGGGCATCCCTTTTCCTTCTTTAACTCCTGGAAGTAAGCATGTAAGTTCTTAATCTCAACCAAAGAAAGTGTCTCAGGTATCTGAATCTATTTCTTCTTTTGACATTTTTTATCATGCCAAGAAATCTAAAGTTCAAATGTCAGAAGCTGAATACCTAAGAGCTTTTCCTGAGCAGTTAAAAATTCTAGTCAAATATGTGCAATCACCAGGACAATCCAGTACATCAAAAGACCTTTTGACTAAGCCCAAGGATACTCCTCCCCAGAACACACAACAGTTGTTAAATCCTCACCATTTTTTGAAAGAGTGGAACCATTCTATGTTTCCCTATTGTTTAATGGTTTCAAGTTAAGTAATTACGTTTTAGATTTGGGTGCTTCTGATAATATCATGCTAGCTAAAGCTGCAAATGATCTTGGGCTTACCTTGACGAAGACCATAAAAAGGTGCTACTCCATGGAGAGACAAGTCCCTTTAATCAGACAAATCAAAGATACACAAGCTGTTCTGGTAGCTTTTCCTGACAAAAGATTAAAGATGACAATTCTAGTTGCAGATATTCCTGTCTCCTATGGGATGTTGCTGAACAGAAACTTCTACAAAGAGCAAGGAGGAGAAGTAAAGATGGATTGGTCCTATGCTCAAATTCCTATCAAAGGGCTTAACCAGAAGCTGGAGCCAGAAAAGAAGTCCAAATACAGGGTTACAAAATCTGAGGATCCTAGATCTCAGATTCTTTTTCAGGGATCTGACTGTGGGGTCTATTTCTTGAAAATGGATAAAGACATTCCAGAGCAAGAACTTCAACCAGAGCCAGCAAAAGAAGAAGAAAAATTTTGGACTCTAGAGTTTAAAGGCACTTGTTGTTCTTTTGGATCAGGAGCTGGCACTCTACTAATATCTCTAGATCATGAGATATTCCCATACTCCCATAAGCTAATGTTCGAGAACACCAATCATACGGCAGAGTATGAAGCATTTCTGCTAGGAATGGACTAGGCTAAGAAGAAAGGAGTAAAACTTCTCAAAGCCCAAGGAGATGCTGAACTTCTAGTAAAGTAGGTTCGAGGGAAAATTCAAGTCAAAAGAGATAATCTGGAGCATTACAGAGATAAAGTGCTTTCCGCCACATTCGATTTTACAGCCTTCTCTATTGACTTCATTCCAATAAATCAAAACTCCAAGGTAGATTATTTGGCAGTCACAGCTATACTATTGAATCCAGATAGACCACCATCTGTATTCAGACAAGGAAACTATAAAGTGGAGATGGTCTACCACCCCAAAGTCCCTAAACAAACATCTGCATGTCAGCATGTTGAAGGGAGTAAATTACCACCACGAAAAGCAGTCCCAGGAAAATTTTATCCAGGTTATGATGACAATAGTGGAGCAATCCAACCAAAAGGTAAAAAAATCCCCAAGCGTTTAGTTTCCTTAGTGGAGACTTTCAACAAGGATGATCAGTACCTGAAGAAGAACAAACGATAGGGTGATAGTTCTTCCTCAAAAATGCAGCAAATAAATCTGGGAATGGAGTAACTTGATGCAAACTTACCCGCCACAGAGAGAAGAAAGGATGAGCCACCACCAGATGAAGTTGATAAGGACTTGCCCAGAGTATTTGACAAGAAGGCTAGAGAAAGGAAGTTCAAGACCAGAGATTGGGTACTCTGGTGGGACAAGAGATATGAACTGAAGGGCACACATGACAAATTTGATCTACTCTAGAAAGGGCCTTTCGTGATCAAAAGCTCTATAGAAATGGATAATTTCTTCCTTACCTACTGGGATGGACTTGAGTTACCATTGCCTTTCAATGGGCAGCATCTGAAGCTGTTCAGGAACTGAAAAAGTAGGTTAAAACCTGTATGTATATTAATAAAACTTTGTATGTTTTTCCTTGTTTTGTTTTTATTTTTTGTGTTATGTTTGTTTGCCTGACAGTGTGCCCAAAAGAAAAGATACGAAACCAGAGATGCTGGGATCTCATCTTTTCACTTGTCATTCTGACAGAGAAAAATATGTCCACAGACGGAGCCGACTAGTGTCATCCAGATTTCAAACTGAAATCTGTGACTACCCTATCTGAAAAATTTTCATACTTTTAAAATAATGGGTCGTTTTGTGTTTTTATTGTTTGAAAGTTCTTGTATTGTATCAAGATACTCCCAAAGATCCATATTAGGATTTTTCGCCAAATACGTAGATGCCTAAAATTGTTATATTCTGTCGTCGAGATTTGTCTGTGGGAAATTTGTATTTAATTATTTTGAGCCCCATATGAGGTTATTTGTGCTCCATTTTAACTCTATTATGATTGAACATGTTATTATTCCAATGTACCATAAGGGTTTTAACTTGGAATAAGTTTTGGGCTTTATTTGTGACTTTTGGAAATTTTTCGTGTTTTTGTGTTGTCCCGTTTCGTTTTCTATGAAATTTCTCTAGAACAATTCCTTTGTCAGGTAAGCTCAATTTTTGGCCTGGAGCAGCTAGAAAACATATATGCACATTGTGCCAGGAGGAATTCACCATCAAAGGTCTGGATCACTGGGAAAAAGTGAATTCATGCACGGAAAAGCCCCTGTAGGGATGGGCGCATTTTTGGAAAACAAAGGATTTAAGCTGCAATGGGAAAAATAGAAGCCACAGGCATGATGGAAATTTTATACCTGCCTAGCTATGGCAAAGAAAGATGAAAAATAAAGCACAATGGAGTCATGCATCACTTCTAAATTTACAGATACTGGAGACATGGATCTAGGCTCGAAACCTCTTACTGAATTGATAGAAAAATCCAGAGCAGGAAAGACTTCACTCAAACATGTAGGAGAAACTTCACTCATGCGTGTAGATTAAAAGCAGTGGAATTATTCGAGCTACAGCTTTTCCATCCATAGCCCAGTTGCCAAAATTTGTTATGCAGGTGCAGATCCATATCCAGATGCAGATGCTGATGCAAATCCATATGCAGATCCAGATCTAGATCTCATAGTTGCAAAAGCTTCTGGCACAAAGGCTTCATCCTCTTGTTTCGAATGTAGCCCATGAAGAAGACAGTGCGTGGGAAATTCCTTCCAAGACCTTGTGCATGTGCTCTCATCTTCCAGTTGAAGCCTTCATTGAATTTTCATTCACCCTGAGTGCTTTCCAGAATTTTTAATTGCTCATATGCAATTAAAAATAAGGATGATGAGTTATCTACGGCCAACCTTGCACTGATGCATGTACAACAGAAGAACTGCAAAAGCTTCAAGGATAAAAGAGAAGACAATGTGAAGGCAAAATTCCAGCTTACTTCCAATTCCAACTGCTTGCAATTCCAGCTTGTTTCCAGATCCAACCGCTTCAAGATCCAACTAATTCCAGCTTGTTTCTGGATCCAGTTTGAATCAGTTGCATGTAGACATGAAAAAGGACAAAGTCATCTTTCCTCTTCCTTCTTTCCTCCGACAAAGTCAACTTTCCTCTTCCTTCTTCTTTCCTCCGACAAAGTAATTGAGTGATCAATTAAATTATACAACTTAAGTGATTGGTTTAAAAGCCATCACTTGAAGAAGTCAAGTACTTGGAGATAGGTGGTAGACGTGCAAAATAGAAGCTTCTATTTTCAGTTGCAAATCATACATGTCACGCAAAGAGGAATTCCAGGAGGAAGATTGCCAGCTGTTTCTTTCTGACTTCCACATGTGCCAGTTCAACTAAAGCTTCCAACTTGTAATTTCCCCTCTACATTCTATAAGTAGAGGAAGAACCTTCGGGTTAATGATCGATCAGAATTTGTAAGAAGCAATCTTGTGTTCTAGACTTTGTGTTGAACCCCTGAGAGCAACTTGGAGCAAAGGAATACAAAGGAGCAGGTTTCCGGAGAACTTTGTGTCACGGTGTACTGTGTTTCTTGCTTTGAATCTTAGATCTCTTGATAAACTTTGTGTTATTTAGATCTAGATCTAGAGCTGCCTTTGTTTTATAATTTTGTGTGTTCATATCTATTAAGTTTCTTCTATGTGCATGCAATTAGCTCTGCTATCTACTAATTGGGATGCACATCTTCCCCATTTCTTTTTTGTATTTCCTTTACTTCCTTCTTCTATAAAATACTTCCTTTCTTGAACAGCTGCTTACTTGCTGCAGAACTTCTTAGTTATGGTTGATGAACTAAGTGGTTAAAGTAAAACCCCTGATAGATAATAACACATTTATATTGACAAATCTGACACGGGAGCCTCACCGGTTAAATGAGGGAGATTTATCTCATGACTGCCTAGGTTTGATGCTATGTAGAAAATCTAGCCAACAATATGCAACTTTAAATGTACAAATATGTAACATAATTAAATGTACACATACAACAATTCAATGTAATGTTTCAACTAAAGTCCTACACTACAACTATCAATCACACACATTATCAAAGGTATAATAAATGTTTCTCCAACAAAACACCAACTGAACAACTGATGCACAAATAACAACATCAACTATAAAATTAATTAACTATCGAAAACGGTATCCCAAGTAATCATGTACGAATTTATAACAAGTTTGAAATGTAGAAACAACCTTCAAATTAAGTGGATCAATAATAACTATAGGCCTCTAAATCAAATAACATATACCATTCGGTGTTCACATCTCATGAAACACATGCAATTACTAGTTTTTAATACTATGAAGACGAGTGTCACTCTTATCATTGGTCTTACTAATTTCTTTTACTTCATAGGCATCCCATCATTTCATAGGTATGCCTTGGATAGTTATGGTATATTATTATGTGAGATGAATCTTTCCATAATTTCTATCATATCACAAAATGAGAAATGTGTATCATCGACATGATAAGTATACATGTAAACTTCATGAAAAAATTATGCATCTACGCAACATAGAGAGGATTGCGTTTCTTTCATGAATGCATGTTCTACTTAGTAAAGGCTTATAACTCAAATCAATAGAAATCACTTGGTATATGGGTAATGTTTGTGGTCCAACAATTATGTTTAGTGTACATAATCTTCCCTAAATCTCACCTCGGTACATTGTCAAAGCATTTGATTTCCATATTTGAATATGTACGATAGTGTGGTCCAAGGTCAATTTCAAATGTAAGGAAGGAGACACTACAAATATTTAATATTAACCAAATGTATACAAGTATGTGTTTAACCCCTTTGTTAAGAACAATACCTTAAATGTATAAGGGTAAATGTTGGCTTTTAATATTATTGGGAGGAAAATTCTCTTTCTCAAAAGAGACGATGTCATCACCAATTTGTAAATTTTTGACAATAGAAGAGAAGTATGAAAGTTTGGTATCATGTGGTAAACTAGTGTCACACAAGGCTCTATAAAGTATGTTCTTCTAAAAATTAGACATCTTGAGCAACTCTAAGATAGACATTTTTATATGGGTAAACTTAAGTTGATCTATGATATCATAATCCTTAATAACATAGAAGGCGGAGGAAGGTTATGAGGGTTTTTGGGTTAACCTAACCTTGATCACAAGGAGGTATCAAAGTGTTATGTGCTCTATTTCCCCCTTTGAGTTGTTACAATATCCACCTCATAATTATCATCAACATGTGCTAGAATTCTAGGAATGAAGCTAGATAAGGTGTTTTTGTTAACCCTACCACGAGGTTGAGAAAAAGGAGGGATAACAACATTGCATTCCCTATCCCTCTACAATGTTACATGATTTATCTCAAATTATATAAATTCTATAAAAAGGGTCACATGAGGTATATAATTAAAGGGAGTAAGGCCACCCTATATATATAAAGCATTAAGATCACATATGACCCTACCATGTTCCAAACCATAAGATAACAATGTATGAAACAAACTAGGAAAGAAAAATGTAAATCATTGATTTTTTTGTATAGAAACCCTATCATTATGCTTAACAATGTATAGAAACTAGAAACTCTCCATGTATACATCATCATAAAAATATATGCCCCATATAATTTAGAACCACCCATGAGAAGTGGGAATAAACACAATAATGTACACATTATATGCAAGGAAGGACCGAATCTTAGGAAAGGAAACACCATTGTAAGCAAAAGCCTAATGATAAAGCCCAAGAAAAGAAAAAATGTTGATAGAAAACATAAAACATAAACAAATAAACCTAACGCAACAACATTATATGATATTTTGTTAAACGTCAAAAAATCAGAAAACGGAACAAAAAATATTAGATGATGATAAACTAACTCCCGTCTTGGTCTGTGTAGGAGGCATGGACTAGAAAAGGGTTTCCTACACATGGACCTATACCCCCACCACCTCCAGATCAGGTTGTAGTGGCTATTTTACCTCAGATATTTTAGAAACTTTAGGATGTTAATATCGCTATCCATGGAGGATTGTTAGGAGGGAAACCCAGCATGTAGGATAGAGAGCCATCAGTGGAAGCTCATGGACCTTCACATCATATTGCAAAGGATAGGGTATATAACTCCCACATGTCCAGTCAGTTAGACATGGGTCACCTATTCAAGAGAACAGAGATAGAGCTACATGGTATAGAGATAGGTATAGGAGCCCTAGGCTGAGAGATGATCAGGAAGGAAGACTTAGGGGCCAATAGTTAATAGCAATGGATCACATCGGAGAGATACTGAAGATACACCCACCTCATTTTACTGGAGACATAGGGGTATTACAAGAAGAGGCATGGTTGGTTAGCCTGAGTAGATGTTTCAAGCTATGCCCTTTTTCTAGCAACACGAAAGAACATGTTTCCATCCACCTTCTGAGAGACAGATTCAGATTTTGGTGGAGGACTGAGGAGAAAAGTCTCTACGTGGATTTAGAGACAGTTACTTGGGAGCTCTTAAAAGAGCATTTTAGGAGTATATACATATCTAAGAGATTCATCTAGATGCAGATCGATGAGTTTCATGATCTACAACAAGCTTTCATTATAGTGGTAGAGTACGAGGGATGGTTTTTAGATCTGCTTCAGTATGTGGATTACATAAAGGATGAGTAGATCAGAGTTCACAGGTTCATTTGGGGCCTAAACTTATACTTAGGAGGGGAAATATGCATTCACTTCCTGTTAGGAATCAATAATATCTAATGCGGAATAATTCCTCCGAATCGCAATAATAAGAAGTATGAATAGAATTACAGAAATGAAGTATGCACAACACAAAGAAAATTTTTAACATGGTTCACCCAATGTGGGCTACATCCACCAAGAATACTTGCTCATATTTTATTACAAGCCAACAATCTTTACAGTTACAATAATCAGATCTTGTTTGGAGCTGCGCTCAACAAACCCTCCCAAATTCACACTTGAATTCACACACACTATTCACCTTCACAAAACAAACTCATATCAATCCTATTGTATGTCCATCTATTTATAAGTACATCAATAGGTAGCCAAAGAGGTGGTTTTACAAAACAATGGGTACCGAAAAAACCATGGGCCCATAACGGTTACCCATTACCCATGGGTTAATAAACCACCCATGAAAATTTGCTTCAGGGGCTTCACCACCCCGAATCCCCTTGACCTGCTCATCGGCAAGTGGGACCTCCATAAAAATATCTAAGTGTAACACATGGAAGGTGTACCAAACTCTAACATGAAAACAGGCTCCACAAACATAACAATCAGTATGTGGATTACATGCAGGATGAGTAGATCAGAGTTCATAGGTTTATTTGGGGCCTGAACTTAGACTTAGGAGGGACAATACGCATTCACTTCCCACAGAAATTATTAGAGGCTGTGGAGAAGGCCTATATTGCAGAGGAAACTAGGGGGAAGTACTTAGCACAGCTCATGAGAGAATAAAGAGCCGCATATAATAGTTACATCGTATTGTATATTGAGGGGATCAACTCCTCCTCTTCATGGTGGACACACTTCATCACAGTACTCCTTCATGCCATCCTTCTCACATCCTTCAACATTAGATGAAGACTCAACTTACCCTTTCGACCTCCACAACACCATGATGCTCAGAGGGGGCATAGTATGCGACCTCTAGCATCCACACAAGCTCCACCTCGAGTATAGTTGGTAGGAATGCATCCATTGTAGAAACCCATAGAGTTATCATGGAGGGATATTCAGGTTCTTCAGCATGCACAACTATTCCACCTTGAGGACTATCTCCTTAGTGGAGAGGACCAAGTACTTGTTATGGATGTGGTGTGGATGGACATTCATTAGAGAGAGTTCCCTCAGAACCCTACTAGTCAGGGTAACGGCACATTTTTCTGATGCCTACTGTAGGTGACATGGCTAGGAGCCACAAGATATATGATGAGGTCAAGAACTTCACAAGGAAAAGCACCAAGGTCACATGATCATAGAGACCACAAGTAGCATTAGTGGTATTTCTATCCCTATTTTATTTGACTCAGGCTCATTAGATTTTTTAATTTCTCCATCTTTAGTAGAGAATTGCACACTAGTGGCAGTTAGGCAGGTTCTTAGTTGGGATCTCAAGATGGCTTTTGGATCCATGATCTCAGTAGACTCCTTAATCACCTCAGTGCATGCAGTGGACCTAAGACCCTTTACCACTGACCTTGGATCTTCATATCGTTCGCTTGGCTTTGTATGGATTTATCTTGGGAATGGATTATTTATTTACACATAAATAGCTAAAGTGTGATTTATACAGTAAGATCATACCTTATGCAGATGATTTGGGTGAGGAATTAGTGATAGTTGGAGTTAGGATACCCATCTCTATTCGTACACTATTTACTACTATACAGCTGAAGCGGTGTGCGCGACGCAGTGGTCAATTATATGCTATTACTATTAGTGATAGGTTGGAGGATGGGGCTAGTGGACCTTCATATTGATGATCATCCCATTTTGTCAGGAGTTTTTTGATGTGTTTTTCCTATTGAGCTATCAGGGATACTTCCCCCACATGAGATATATTCTCATATTGACTTGGTTCCAGGAGTAGAACCAATATCCCACACGCTCCATATAGGATGACCACACCTGAGCTAATGTGATCTAAATTTGTAGCTAGAGGGCATTCTTGACACAAGGAATACCTAATCCATCTAAGTGTATCCCCTTGGGGTGCACATGGTGATTTTTGTGAAGAAGAAGGATAGATCCTTCTGGTTGTGTGTGGACTATGGTTAACTAAACAAAGCAACAATCATGAATCGTTACCCCCCTTTCCTCTGCATTGATGATTTATTTCATCAGATGTAGGGGGCCACTATGTTTTCTAAGACTGATCTTAAGTCAGGATACCATCAGCTAAGGATTGCAGAGGTAGATATTCATAAGCACAATCTTTGCATACGAGATATGACTCACTATGATTTCATAGTTTTGCTCATTCGGTTTTGACGAATGCCTCTGTAGTGTTCATGAGTTTGATGAATGGGGTGTTCAAGAATTTTCTAAGAATTACTTTTTCCCTCATATTCCTTAATGACATGTTTGATCTTATCTCGTACACGTGATAAGGATCAAGAGGAGAACCTTTGTTAGAGTTCTATAGTAGTCTTCAAGAATAAGAAGCTATATCGAAACCTACAGAAGTGTGCATTCTTTCAGTCAGAGGTGTGGTATTTAGGTCACATCATTTCTGGGGAAGGTATCATAGTTGATCCTTCCAATATTAGAGTCATTATGAATTGGCCACATCCTACTAGTGTGATTGAGGTGCCCAGTTTCATTGGGTTGGCAGGGTACTGTTATCAGGATATTTGTTCTAACACTTTTCTAGAATATAGGAACCCATATCACTTCCCTTCACAGCTGGAAAGGATAACATGGGTACTGATCTGGTCCGAGTTGATGTGAGTAGGCATTCAGGACATTGAAGAAATGACTTACAATATCACCCATGGTTCTCGCGGTGCTAAATTGACACTGCCAGAATCTACTCCATATGCAGGGGATGCTTACTATTGGCTAGGATATAAGAGGTCCATATTGATGCAGGGAGAGAGAATGCATAAAATGATATCCTTTGACATCTACAGCGGTGATACACGCAGAATATTATGACCTGGGATTAGTCTTCAACTCATGACCTGAGATCTTGTAGCAATTGTTCATTCACTTGGTCAGATGTGATGACAATTCTCCATAATCTTGGCTAGAGATTTATACATTCATAGACTGATCACTTCAAGTCTTCGCCACCTCTGATCATGCAACCCAGTAAGACCATAACACTCGTCAACGAATATTGGATGGAGTTACTTTTTGACTAGGGACATGGAGAATGCAAGAGAACACAGCAATGGAAGATGCATCCACAAACTGTATATTTTATTACTTCCTTGAGAAAAAGGACACATTTTGTTCGGTTGCTAGAATTTAGGCCTAGGATCACCATGCAAGGACTTGCAGAGCAAGACGTCTGGAACAACATTAGCCTCACGACAGCAATTTTGGCAGATCCTTGCTAGCAAAAACTACCCCCCTTTTAAAGATTGAGTCTCCAAGACTCTCCAATATATAGGGAAGTTTGATGGAATTTCATTAGAGGAAATATGGTATTCTTAGACACAGATGTTGGTTCAATTTTTTCTAAGAGGCATTGGATGGATTGAGACATATTGTATATTACTTAGAAAAAGGATCCCCATCACTGTCACCAGGTACTGCAGTAGACATCTAAGGGATGACCATGTCTCTTAAGATATACTCCCAACCACCTTATAAAATGTTGCTATGAACCCAATTTGAGCTGGTCTATCGAAGGGATCCTTAGCTCAGATTTGTCATCAAAGCTAGAATTTTTTAGGATTTAAGAGGGTAAAGGCTCGAGTATCAACAATTCCAGTTGTACCTATCTCTACTCGTGATTCCCATGACCGAAGTGGAAATGGGATGGCCATTTCTGAGTGGATTTCAGCTATTTAGGGATACTGGCAGGCGTTTTCTGTCATTTCACCACGAATGAGCATTCACTGGTCATGGTGCCGAATATGCTTAACAAAGGTGGATAATATATATTCTCACAGTAAATATATATACCTATATATGCTATATGTACTATGGACGATGTATACCTGTGTAGAGTTTTTGTGGCATAGATGGCACCATATTCTCGTTCCAGAAGAGTCCAATTTTGTGAAAATCGGAGCTCGGAGTCAAAAGTTATGGCCGTTGAAGTACACGAGTCAAACATTGCATTTTGACTTATTTGCATGCAACATGTTCTTAGGACGACTCACCCAACTTGCATCCTGTACGTACTTTTATCCATCAAGATGTCCCCGACGAATATCTAAGCACAGGCTGATTCGGGCTTCCTTATCAAATCTTAGAGGATATGTTGCAGATGTACCGCGTCATGGACGTACTTCAGTCTAGGCTGGGAGGAGTACATGTATTTAGTCTTCGAATTCTGCCTACAACAGACAATCTTTTAGAAAATTGGCGGATTCGCGTCCCATGCGTACTTCTTGTTCAGGCATTGTATGGCAGACCACGTGAAACGACACTACTTGACGATTGGGATAGATTGCGAGGAAAGCTGTTTTGCCTTTTCGCGTCCAACATTATTACGAGGATACCTAACAGTCCCGTGGACCGTCTTGATTTGACAAAGATGGCTGACATAGGAGAATTAGGATGGACTTTTTGTTCCCAAATATGTGGATTACGAGGAGGACAGATCGTAGTTTTGAGGTGACGAAGGTAGTTTCAATTTGTTTCAGGCCTCATAAGACCTGCTATGCCATTATAAACAAGTCTCTGCAACCTTATTTTTTACATTTTTCCCATTTATCTAACTCGTTGGAATTTTTCCCTTGGATGGGAGATGTTAGAGAGAAGCTGAGGGGGGCCCAAAACACCTTTTTGGGCTACTATCTAAAATTGCCACCTAGCTTGTCTTCAGACTGCACGAATGTATGTCGCATGTTATCAAAAGTACCTTTAGGAGATGACATTTTCCATAATCCCTACTCATAGGATATTTGGATTCAAGACTGCATTGTCGGGTTGCAAGTACCCAAGGGCAAGTCCCTTCAGTGGAACTCGAAGAAGTTCATCAGATCAGCATAGGACGCTGGGCATACCTTCAAGGTTGTGAAGGAATTGATGACGAATACACTAGGTCTGGTGGAATAGGTACGATCCTCAAGAATGAGAACAACATATGCACAGCATGCTACTTTGGTAGGATTCTGATGCATAGTTGATCCTAGGAAGGCTATGTCCAGTAGACTTCTAGGAAGAACTCGAATCTAACGGGAGGGGAATTTAGTGCGCACTCAATCTATCCATAGTCATTTCATTTTTATGCTTGATATCAGTTGGATGGATGGTTTAGACATTGTAATTATGATACATTTTCTTTTTGGCCAGGAGATTCATACTCAAGATTGATCACTTGAATCTTCACCACCTCTTCACGCATAGCCCAATCTCAACACTCATCAACGAAATTAGATGGAGTTACTTTGTGACTATGACATGGAGGTAGAGCATTTAAATGGAAGGAGAATGTGGTTGTAGACACCTTGAGTAAAAGGAAACATTTGGTTCTAGCTACTTCAGTACATATAAACTTGTGGAGCAAGATTTTGCATCAGCTTCAAAATGATAGCTTCTATCTTGCAGCTAGAGCAGAGATTGAGTCCTAGAGACCACTTGAGGTGAAGTTTGATCGATTTTAATTGGAGGAAAGTTTTATTTTTAGAAAAAGAGGCCAGATCTATGTACCCAGAGATGGAGGCTTGCGACAAGATATCTTGGCAGAGGCTCATCATGCACCTTATTCTTCCCATCCAAGGGTGAAGAAGTTGCACGCCACATTGGGAAATCTATACCATTAGAGAGGTATATGAATATATGTAGCTCATTATTTTTCACATTGTTTAGAGTGTCATAGGTTGAAGGCCGAGCATCAGCATTGGAGTTGGCCTTCTCTACCCACATTTCATACCTGAGTGGAAATGGGACACCATTTCCATGGATTTCATAGTAGGGATACCGATGTCAATATACCACCACAATGCCATCATGGTCACAGTGGATAGATTGATGAAAGTGGCTCAAATTTCTCAGGTGAAGACAACCTATACAACAACTTCAGTGGTGGGAGTATACCATGATGATATTTTTAGACTGCATGGGATTCTGCAGAATAATATTTGTGAATGTGATCCTTTATACACCTCTCGTTTCTAGACTACTATGCAACATACCCTTAGGACATGTATCAAATTCATTATAACTTATCATCTAGAGACAGATGGGTAGATAGAGCGGGTGAATATAATCTTGGAGGATATGTTGTGGATGTATGTCATGGACCATTAGTCTAGGTGGCAGGAGTACTTGTATTTATTAGAGATTTCCTACAACAATAGTTTTTAGAGTTTGATTGGTATTCAAGAATTGTATGGTACGAAGTAAACGACACCATTGAGTTGGGATAGATTGGAGAACAAATTTTCTCTTTGTCTGATGTTATTATAGGATATGGAGCATCAGGTTGTCATGATTTGACACAGACTATAGGAGGCTCAGGATAGACAGAATAAATATATAGATAAGAGGACATATCGTAGTTTTTAGGTGGGCATGAAGGTGTTTCTTCATGCCAGGACTCATAATATTCCTATCTGTTATCAAAAAGGCTCTAAGTTAGCTCCTTTATTTATGGGTCCCTTCAAGATCTTAGAGTGTATCGGTCCTTTGGAGTACCATATAGCATTACCACCTAGCTTACCTCGCATGTAGAATGTATTTCATATTTCTATACTTAGGAGATACATTTCAGATCCCTCTCATGTTTTGGATTTGACGGCATTGCAGAAGAAAGAGTAGGGATGGGTGTCAATGGATCCCATGTGCATCATAGAGCGTAGGAACCTGGGCCTTCGAGGCTACAATATTGAACAGGTGTAGGTCGAGTGGGATAGGTATGATGAGACTGCAACCAAATGGGAGGATTCCACTTTTTTACGAGCCCAGTTTCCTCAGCTATTCTAGTGACTTCCAGGAGGAATTTGAGTTTAAATGGAGGGGGATGTAGTTCCCACTCCTCTTCGACACTATTTCATTTTGATATTGTTACTATTGGACTACGACTTATACATTTGAGTATTATATTTTGATCAGTATAGGAGGGACTATGCAAATATTTTGACTATTGACATTATGTTATTTACATCTTTATTATGATGCATTAGATGGCAAAGATAGATAGTTATATATATGTTGATTTGTAATATTCTGATTTTTATACTAACATGTCGTAATTTGGATGCATAACATATGTTGGATGTCTTGAATAGAATTATGATTTTAATGGATGATAAAATCAAATTAATTGTGTAATAATAGAGGATATAATTGCTAATGTCGAAGGATGATTATTGATTTTATATGCATATTGTCTTCATACTATTAATATGACCAAAAGGCCAGAGAGGTATCTTGTTGTGGTGCAAGAAACTTTATCACATACATCAAAAGGGGATAGGGGACCAACCACGGAAGGATTTCGAGTGGTAAGCAACTTGGCCAAAATTAGATAGCTTATGTAATGTTATGTTTTGTTGTTGTTGCATGCCTAGTTTGGAGGTTTCTCATGGAAGGTTACCTCACATGTGTGGCCATGGGGTGATATGTTTTCCCATTTTCTTTTAAGTTTTGTATGTGTTTTATTTTTGTTATATGTATTTAATGATTGGAATTGTTGTCACTTTATTAGCATGTAATAATGTGTCTTAATTAAGCTAATCCTTCTTATTTGGTTAATTATAATAGAGATGTGACAAATAGATGATTATGAGGTTAGGTGATAAATTTTGTAAGTGAGATTTGTTATATTTTGTGTGTGATTTACTTTACCACAACTTCAGAATTCGAATTTTGACTTGGGAGGCCTTTTTGGAGGCTTGTGGGACAAGCTACGCTTGTCCCATGCCTCTTAAAATTACCCAAAAACCCTACCTATGGGTTGGGGAGTTTATTTTTGACTTATTTATCCTTTTTGAAGTGTAAAAGCATGAAAATAATTGCACCTTATTCTTTTCAAAATATATTTTGTCGTTAGAAGGCATGGTGTGCAATTTTGTGTGCCATGTGGGTTTGTCACAGTTCTTACAAGTTCATTGATTGTCTTGGGCATGGTACTTTGACTTGAGTGTTGGAGTGGAGTAATGATGAAGTGGCATCCTATATGGAGCCATCTCATCATACTCACATTGCATTTCTACTTACTGATGGGTTTTACTGGAATGGGGGTTAATTGTTCATTTGTCTTCTTGTGCCGTTTTGGATTTTGGAAAAGCTTGTTAGAGTTGCTTGTAATTTTCTTGGCTTGAAGGTGTCAAAACATTTGGAGTGAAAAATTTTGGAACTTGATGGAGAGGTAGGCTCTCCACCTTTTTTATTTTGGTTATTATGGTTGTGGATGTGGAAATTTTTTTCTTGTTAAATTTGTTTACGTCTTGTGATAGTGCTTGTGTTTCATTGGATAACATGGCTTAGTATTGGGTGTGGTAGATGGACTTATGGGACCGTTTGGGGGGGGGGGGGGGGGGGGGAGGGGGGGGGGTGAAGGGATTTTTTTGAGGCATGCATTTGAAGGGAATGTGAATGGGATTTTCACCTATGGAGAGCGAAAATGAAATCATGGTTATATTTTTGCATACTTGTAAGACATATATAAGGATATTGTGTTGTTGTTTTTTGCACTTGGAGGCTTAGAATAAAACTCCCACTTCACTTGGGAGGAAAAATGAGGTTTTTTCCCATATTCCTTGCTCAATCTGGTTTTGGTATCAAACGTATGCATTGTTTGTGAATTTATAAAACTTGTTTGGAGTGTGTCATTTTAGTGTGTTGAGTATTTGAATGCATGTTGTTTATGGAAGCCAAGTTGTTCTAAAATTTTCAAATGTTGCTCAAGATCCTTCATGGTTCTTTGGTTGGGGATCAGGTACAATTAAGGGGACGAATTCTCCTCTTAATGGATTTAAGGTTGGATGGAGATCGTTTCCTACTCCCCCTCCTTTGTATTGTGACATTTTTTGTATTAAAGTTTGAAGAGTGCAAGATTTAGAGCTACCGATGGAGAAGACATGCAAATAGAATAATTGTATCTTGGCATTGTAGATAGCCTTCTTGTTGTAAATTGCTCATGTAGTTATTTGCGTTTTGAGTGGATGATTATAAAATTTTATACTTGTATGAAATTTGTATTTTACTCAAAAATTCCTTTATTTTGTAAACTCTTTTAAGA